>CM042412.1:3014089-3379089 GCA_023634145.1 Thymallus thymallus
TCTGGAAAACAAAGTCAGAGGCCGATCAATCGGCATCACTCTTCCCCTCACAGGGTTATGGGAAAATTGATTTGTCAAACAAAGCAAAGCGTTTTGAAAGCAGCCGGCCAGCCAGCCAGGGAACAACCATGGATACATGGGCTTGTGCTGAATCCATTAGACTGCATTGAGCATTTTGTTTAACATAGGATTTTCATCACATGAGAAAATGCACTGTCCTCAATATTGTATAACTGTCCAATTTTAAGTGTTTGAAATTGTTCAAACAGATTTGGAAAGTGTTGTGCAGTTAAATAGCAAATATGCTGTATTATTCTGTTCAACAATACTACATACCTGTAGATCTCTCACTTCGATGCCATTATGACCACAAGATATTCTAATTTGGGCAGAAATAACCAGATAACAAAAAAAGATGGATATTGTTAATAAAAATGATTTGACCTTTCACATTTCTTCCATACATCACCCAAATACAGGTAACTGCCAAAATAATGCAAACACTTGAGTAAATCAGGGATAACAAGTATTTTGTAAGCCGGTCCTTCCAACCAGGTGAGTTAATTAATAAATGAACATCCCATCATGCTTAGGGTCATGTATAAAAATGGGCAGACCATTATGTTGTTTCTTCCAAATATCACACAAATACTATATCAGAGTGGTACAGTGGACTATCACCAGTTACCTGTCCATCATAGTGGTTTTTTATTTTATTTTTATTTCACCTTTATTTAACCAGGTAGGTCAGTTGAGAACAAGTTCTCATTTGCAACTGCGACCTGGCCAAGACAAAGCAAAGCAGTGCGACAAAAAACAACACAGAGTTACACATTAAACAAACAGTCAAAAACACAATAGAAAAATCTATATACAGAGTGCAAAATGTAGTGCAAAAATGCAGTAAGGTTAGGAGGTAGAACAATAAATAGACTATAGTGGTGATATAAATTACAGAATTATCATCATTAACACAGGAATGAAGAATGTGCAAATTATGATGTGCAAATAGAGATACTGGAGTGCAAGATTAGTGAAAATAAACAAAAATAAATATGGGGATGAGGTAGTACAGTGGACTATCACCAGTTACCTGTCCATCATAATGGTACAGTGGACTATCACCGGTTATGCTGTTCCCTGGCCTCCCTACACTGTTCCCTGGCCTCCCCATCCTGTTCCCTGGCCTCCCCATACTGTTCCCTGCCCTCCCCATACTGTTCCCTGCCCTCCCCATGCTGTTCCCTGGCCTCCCCATACTGTTCCCTGCCCTCCCCATACTGTTCCCTGCCCTCCCCATGCTGTTCCCTGGCCTCCCTACGCTGTTCCCTGGCCTCCCCATGCTGTTCCCTGGCCTCCCTACGCTGTTCCCTGGCCTCCCCATGCTGTTCCCTGGCCTCCCTACGCTGTTCCCTGGCCTCCCCATGCTGTTCCCTGGCCTCCCCATGCTGTTCCCTGGCCTCCCCATGCTGTTCCCTGGCCTCCCTACGCTGTTCCCTGGCCTCCCCATGCTGTTCCCTGGCCTCCCTACGCTGTTCCCTGGCCTCCCCATGCTGTTCCCTGGCCTCCCTACGCTGTTCCCTGGCCTCCCCACGCTGTTCCCTGCCCTCCCCATGCTGTTCCCTGGCCTCCCCATGCAGTTCCCTGGCCTCCCCATGCTGTTCCCTGGCCTCCCCATGCTGTTCCCTGGCCTCCCTACGCTGTTCCCTGGCCTCCCCATGCTGTTCCCTGGCCTCCCCATGCTGTTCCCTGGCCTCCCCATGCTGTTCCCTGGCCTCCCTACGCTGTTCCCTGGCCTCCCCATGCTGTTCCCTGGCCTCCCTATGCTGTTCCCTGGCCTCCCCATGCTGTTCCCTGGCCTCCCTACGCTGTTCCCTGGCCTCCCCATGCTGTTCCCTGGCCTCCCCATGCAGTTCCCTGGCCTCCCTACGCTGTTCCCTGGCCTCCCCATGCTGTTCCCTGGCCTCCCTACGCTGTTCCCTGGCCTCCCCATGCTGTTCCCTGGCCTCCCTACGCTGTTCCCTGGCCTCCCCATGCTGTTCCCTGGCCTCCCTACGCTGTTCCCTGGCCTCCCCATGCTGTTCCCTGGCCTCCCTACGCTGTTCCCTGGCCTCCCCATGCTGTTCCCTGGCCTCCCTACGCTACACAGTGTAGTGTTCTAATCTAAACAGAACTGTATCAGTGTGCTCGTCAGGTTTTTTGAAGGAGAGAGCTCAGCTTCCATCCTCTTTAGAGATTCCCCCACCCTCCGCCTCATCCCTCCACCCCTCCGCCTCATCCCTCCACCCCTCCGCCGCATCCCTCCTCCCCATTCCCCCCTCCATCCCTTGATAATGTATCTCTATCCCTCCCTAAAGGCCAGAGCTCGTAGTGTGACCTTGTCTTCCGTCAGGGAGGGCATTCAGTCTTGAGAGTATAAAGAGCTGCATCCCAAACGGCACCCTATTCCCTATATCCCTCAAACTCAACTCAGGACCTAGAAAGCCAGTACCACTGCCTTTTTCCATTGTTGCCCTCTAACCAGGGACTGATTTAGACCCTGGGACACCAGGTGTGTGCAATGAATTATCAGGTAGAACAGAAAACCAGCAGGCTCCGGACCTCGTAGTGTAAGAGTTTAGTACCCCTGCCCTATTTAGTGCATATGGCTCTGGTCAAATGTAGTGCACTATATATAGAATAGGCTGCCATTTCCTCTCTGTTTTAAAAGCCCTTTAATTTCATCATGATATATGAGGTCATTAGGACATATTAAAACACTGCTGACAAACTAATTAACGGGAGACATTAAACGGGGTGGTGGTTGATTAATCCGCTTTTACAATAAGTGGTTCTGGTTTAAAGTTAATACAGATTTACTGGGGATCTAACTGAAGACAAAACAGTAACACTGTGTGAAGAGTAGGGAGTCAAGAGGCCCTGAAGGGCAAGATAAAGTCATTGGCCTTTGACCACAGCGTGTGTCCTCTCTCCTTCAATCCTGTTTAGCTGAACTTCAAAGGCTCAAGGAGAACCAAAACTATTTCCAAACCATCCTAACACTCCTATATTTTGTTAGTGGTTCAGACTTTTGTGATGGAGATCATTAGAAATAGGCCCATTGTAAAGGTATTCTACAAAGGCTGCACACACACACACACACACACACACACACACACAGAGGATGTTTTTAACCCATATCTCAGGCATTCAAAGGACAATTATCTGATCCAAATCTATCAAAAAAACAGAACCCTTTTGTTTTGACCCAATCATTTACTGTTTGACCCAAGAATCTATCTGATTGGTTCCAAAAACCCTTTTCTCATAATGTTGTTATGGACTACTGAAATCTGGCTGTGGCATATGAGGCCTGTGTATTTATGTAGAAATGTCACCCTCTTGTGGAATGGAAAAATAACAACAACTTGGGCAATCCGGAAATGACATATTTATGACGTACATACGTCATTCCAACCAATCAGCGTGTACGTTTCCCACGTCTCACTCCACGACCAGCATTCTAGCACAAGGCTACGGAACCCGAAAACCAAGGCGAACAACGCATTTTCTTTCATTTCTAAACGTTTACTGACACAACAAACGCCATTAATAACCAGCGTTTGTTTACGATTTGTAACGCGCGTGAAAACGTACCTCTCTATCGAGGGTAGCGTAGCATTACCCTGTATTTCTCCACTGCACCGGTTGTATGTGAGCACAAAGGCCCACACAGCCCGTTGCTTCCAAGCATGTATCCTTGGGGTACTAACTACGGCGGCGGCGGCGGCCATCAACCACCTTCGCAGCAGAACTTCGGTGCGCCGTCTCCTCAATGCGAAGGCTTCGGAGGAGGATTCGGGAACTATGGAGCCCCTACGCCCGCAGCTGCACCCGGGTCAACTTTCAACAGCCTGCGGGAGCAGCATCTCCAGCAGATGCAGCAACTGCAACAGCTCCACCAGAAACAGCTCCAGTCCGTGCTGCACCACGACAGGAACGTAGATGCAAACCCATTTGGCGGCGGCGGTACTGCGGCTGAGTCGTGGCAAGGCAGTTCGGGATATGGGTATGGTTCAACGGGCCCCGGTGCCCCTTCTCCATATCAAGATGAGTATCAGACCATGCCAGCCGGTCCGCCCGGACCGCAGCAGCAACAGCCGCCGCTACCACCGCAGTCCAAGGAGGCCCAGCCTCCCCCACCGGATTCGACTCTTCCGGTGCCCACTCAGAACAATGGTACTCCAACAACTAAAGAGGTAACGTTAAACAAGAAAGAATCTTTGGCCCCGAAAGACCAGGCACATTCCTCTGCATCCGAGGAGGAAAAGCCCGATTTTACGTCAATGTCGTTACAGGTAATATCTTAGATGTGTATTTCACATTGCAGCAGTAGGTCTCCTATCCACGGCGCATGCAAAGTACAATACTTCATCTCAGGAATGACAGGAATGTAACGTATATGATTAGAAATGACTTATTGCCTCAGGAAGTCGTTGTTCCTGCATGATATCGGCATAGCCTGACCTCAGATCTGTTTGTGTTGTATAGCAAACTATTATTTATCAATGGCCGAAACAACACAAACTGATCTGGGACCAGGCTAGTATTATTGTTAGTTTCTAATTACCCATCTTTCTGCATGAGATAGGCCTACCTATCATTCCCCCACCCGTCTGTCAGAGCAGGGTTTTAACTATAACATAATAGCAGCCCTGTTTATTCCATCATATTTACAACAAGCAGGAAGGGAAATGAGGCTACACATCCTAACCAGTCTAATATGGTCATGTTGATATTATGTTTGTTGTTGTCATCCAGGAGCAGCAGCAGTACTGGTACAAACAGCATCTCCAGAACCTGCAGAGGCTGAAGGCAGAGAAGGCCAAACAGGGCCATGGCGATGGCCCAACACCCCCACCTCCCAAACCCCAGCCCCCCTTGGCAGGCGCCCCTCCCCCTCCATCGGAACCACCCAAGAGCGCCCCTCCACCCCCCCCACCCAACGAGGAGCCGCCACCACCACCTCCGCCTGAAGATAAAACGGTAAGGAGAAACCTGACTGTTTCACATGTCTGAGATTAGAATTGTAGGTGAATATATTGGTCTGTGAGCCATACCCCGTTTCTGACTGACGATGTGTGTGTTACCTGTAAAAAAGTAATTAGTGGGATTTTGCTCTGTGTTTGAAAGAGATAATGCTGACATTTACACAATCTTCTCCTGAGAATCGGAGAAGTTTTAAAATGTCCTTATTTTGCAATATCTTCAGAACGTAATCAGACTAGGTGGTAATAATTCAGTTATATGGTAGGTATTCAGAACGTAGTCAGACTAGGTGGTAATAATTCAGTTATATGGTAGGTATTCAGAACGTAGTCAGACTAGGTAGTAATAATTCAGTTATATGGTAGGTATTCAGAACGTAGTCAGACTAGGTAGTAATAATTCAGTTATATGGTAGGTATTCAGAACGTAGTCAGACTAGGGGGTAATAATTCAGTGATATGGTAGGTATTCAGAACGTAATCAGATTAGGTGGTAATAATTCAGTGAAATGGTAGGTATTCGCGTATCGGTTTACCAATGTCACTGGAATAAAATACAAATAATGGAATGTAAATGAAGCTGCCTCGCTACAGAAACGAGAGATATCCTATGTGTCATTCTGTCTCGGACAACGCTAAAGGACTGGGAGCGACGGAGCTCAGTTTTCGTCGTAGTTCTATGCGTAGTTCTACATACTTTTGTGCGGCTGAATATTTGGAATGGACCGTATACAACAATCTGTCACTGTTTACGTAGATTTTGTAGAGCCCTTAACTTCTCCATGGTTTCCTTACTTAGTTTGGGTTAACTTTACTACAAGATACACTCTTCTCCCACTGCAGCCTGCGCCCCCAGCCCAGGACCCAGCAGAGGAGGCCCGACTGCAGCAGCTCCAGAGTGCAGCAGCCCAGTGGCAGAAGACCCAGCAGCAGAGAGCAGGCTACCAGTACCAAGCCCTCATGCAGCACCATGCTCAGCTACAGGCCATCCTCAACCAGTACCAGCAGTGTATCCAACAACCTGCACATCTAGAGGTAAGTCCTAGGTGTACTCCTAACTAGTCCTAGGTGTACTTCTAACTAGTCCTAGGTCAACTCCTAACTAGTCCTAGGTGTACTCCTAACTAGTCCTAGGTGTACTTCTAACTAGTCCTAGGTCTACTTCTAACTAGTCCTAGGTCTACTCCTAACTAGTCCTAGGTGTACTCCTAACTAGTCCTAGGTCTACTCCTAACTAGTCCTAGGTGTACTCCTAACTAGTCCTAGGTGTACTTATAACTAGTCCTAGGTGAGATTAGTTTTGCTGCCTGTTTAGAATCCAGCTGTATACAAGGTTGTGGTCTGTTCAGCTACTATAATGCTAAAATACATTGGAGTGATGTCGTCATGGTAGCATGCGTGCTCCTTGGGGTGTTCATTGTTTAACAGATATTCTATTCTCCTCTGTAGACGATGTCATGGACATGCAGCTTACATTTCCACCGTTTTCGGCCAATAAAGTTTTCCCAATTCTAATTTCCACCTGTGTAGACGATGGCTGTGGCTACGCAGCTGAGTCACTATGAGATGCAGCAGCAGCAGTTTGGACCGGTGTTTGCAGACTGGGGCCGGACCTTCAGCCTGTGGCAAGAGCAGTTCCAGTCGTACCCACATAAAGACCAGCTACAGGACTACGAGTTACAGTGGAAACAGTGGCAGGAACAGATGAACTCTACCTCAGCACACCTACAGGTACAGTAGGATGCCAGCTTAATGCAAACACACTGCTGGTGTGAAAAAGGCTTCATACATTTGATTTATTCGTTGCAGGAGAGGGTCACCACCCTGCAAGCCATGCAGCAACAGTACGGAGGAAGCAACAGCGGTGGTCAGTATGGCGCTGACCAATACAGTAGTAGTGCCCAGTATGGTAGTGGAGGGTATGGGGACCAATACAGCCAATATGGTCAGTACCCCCACTCTGGCCCGGACTCACAGACGCAACAAGGTCACATGGTGAGCCCGTCTATGCTGTCCCAGCCAGGTAGCCAGCCCTCGTCTACGTCTGGACCCATGTCCCAGGGCCCTCGACCAGGGCAGCACGGCCCCTCCAACGCCCAACGCATGGGAACCCCCACAGGAGAACCACACCAAGTGCCTCAGGCAGAGCAGTACAACCTGTCTGGACCTCCAGGAAGAGGGGCAGGCCCAGGAGGGAGAGGGGCTGTCAGACCACCAGGACAGCCTCCACCCTACCAAAGCCCCACAGGACCAAGGTAACTTGTGTATTCATGACATAATGATATTCAAACCGAGTGATTTTGTTTGTTCCTGAATGTGACAACCTGGATAATAAGAGGTTAAATAAATAAATACAAATAATTGTTGCTAGGACAACGGTAAAAAAACAAACATATACAGGCTGTTCACAGACATTCATGTGATTTTCTTTCTTTCACAGGTTTGATGGTCCGAGAGGGAACAGCCCACGGTTTGACCAGAAGCAGCAATCCGGTCAACAGCAGAGGTTTAATGCTCCACCAGGACCCAGGTTCGACCAGCAGCGCCAGAGGTTCGACCAGCCTGGCCCAAGAGGACCAGGGCCTCGCTTTGGGCAGCAGCGGTCCCGCTTCGACCAGCCCCCGAGACAGAGCCCCCCGGCCCGCTTTGAAAGACCACCTGCTCCCTCAGGACCCCAGATAGGCCCACAGCCTAAACCAGACACTGTCAAAGAAACCAAACCACCACAGGGTAAGACTGAGACGCTAGCGGGCTCCAAGGCTCCTGGTGATAAACCTACCGGGCCAGCAAAATCAGGAGCAGAACCGGAGGATATGTCAGAGGACATGGTGGACTCACTGGACGGCTTCTTCGTCCAAAACGACCCCATCCCTCAGACGAAGGCAGAGGCTGCTGCTGCTGCTAGTAAGGAATCCACCGCCAACAAAGAGGAGGTGAACCCTACTGGTCTTGCCGGTGCCAAGCCCCATGTGACCACCGCCTCCTCGGTGTCCCCGAAAACCGCTTCCCCCGCCAAGACGGCTTTCACACCTGGTGGACCGGACGGGCCATTGAAGAATAACGTCAATAACAACAACGGGCCTCCGGGACCACCTGAATCGAAGCCCCACGGACTGGAGCCTTCGAAGACCAACCAACCTCCTTGTCCTCCGGGGCTCGTGGGGCGTGGTAGAGGGGGACGTGGCCAGCCACTAGGGCCTGTCAGAGGGAGGGGGGGTGGAGGACGAGGGGAGTTGGGTGGAGGAATGCGGGGAGGTACAGGACGAGGGGAGTTGGGTGGAGGAATGCGGGGAGGTACAGGACGAGGGGAGTTGGGTGGAGGAATGCGGGGAGGTACAGGACGAGGGGAGTTGGGTGGAGGAATGCGGGGAGGTACAGGACGAGGGGAGTTGGGTGGAGGAATGCGGGGAGGTACAGGACGAGGGGAGTTGGGTGGAGGAATGCGGGGAGGTACAGGACGAGGGGAGTTGGGTGGAGGAATGCGGGGAGGTACAGGACGAGGTGGTCTGAGGGGACGTGGAGGGAAACAACCCGCTATCCCAGACTTCAGTCCCAACACTGTCCCTCTGGGAGGTGGGAGGGCGGAAGACGACATGGAGGGAGTTCCCTACGACTACAGACCTCCACATGAAGAGATGAGATCACAACATGGAGAACAGGAGGAAGACTGGCAGCAGCAGGACCCTTCACTGGAGAAACCCGGAGGGCCTCCCCTGCCTGAAGAGGAGATGTGGGTCCCTGAAGAGCACCACTACCCTCCAGAGGACTACTACGAAGACCCAGGGAGAGGAGGTCCCCCTATGGGGAGAGGAGAGCCTCTAGACGGGCACCACTGGGAGGAAGCAGAACCCCCACCTCCGGAGTACTGGGGAGAGGAAGGAGGAGATCCATTCTGGATGGACCGGAGGCCCCCTCATGGCATGAGAGGAGGCCCCAGAGCCCCCTTTCACCCTGGGCCTGGTCGCCCTCCACGCGGCCGACCCGGCTTCATGCACCAGGGGGGTCCCAGACGCCCCCTTCCTCCTCCTCATGGAGCCATGGACCCCCATGACCCTCTAGTGTCCCCCATGGGGCCTGACGATGACATGGACCCTCTGGGACCCCCGCTGCATCGGGACTACGACCCCCGCGGGCCGCCCATGCACCACGATATGATGGAGAGAGACATGAGGGGGCGGCCGCCTCCACCTAGAGAGATGATGGACAGAGATCTGATGGGGCCTGGTGGTCGCCCTCCGTACCACGACATGGAGAGGGACCCTGGCTGGCCTCCGGGCCCAGGACGACCCCCCCACCACGGCAGAGACGGGCCAAGAGGTCCCCCTCCGCCTCCCCATGATATGATGATGGCGCGGGGAGGGATGAGGAGGCGTCCTATGGGCCCTCGGGGAGCCCCGATGGGCAGGGGCCGGGGCCTGATGCGGCACCCATCTCGCCCACATGAGGAGTATGGGGAGGAGTTTGGTGGTCCTGGTGATGACAGATATGGAAGACCGCTTCCGCCCCGTGACTGGCCGGACCGCCCCCCACATGAGTACGAGCGTGAAGAGGAGTATTATCCCCGTGAGCAGCAGCCTCGTGGTGGGGAGTGGGACAGGGAGAGAGGAGGACCACCACCAGAGAGGGACTATCCCTCCTACCCTCCCCGTGGCCCTCCCCCAGACCGCTTCAGAGAGGGCGAGTGGACCGATGAAAGGGACCAAGACCGTCCTCCATACCCCTACGAGGGAGACCGAGACCGTCCTCCATACCCCTTCGAGGGAGACAGAGACCGTCCTCCATACCCCTACGAGGGAGACGAGCGCGGAAGAGGAGGCGAGCTCCAAAGTCGCGACTACCCGGACGACCCTCCTTACAGGCACGATGAACCCCCCTACCTGCCCCCTCCAGAGTGGGAGAGACCCAGACCACCCCTTCCAGAGAGAAATTACCCCCCAGACTTTGAGGACCATAGGCCCCGTTACGACGGGCGAACCGAGCCCCCTAGATCAGATCTAGGTATCCCTCCACCCCCACCTTCCCAGGCCCCTGCTCCTCCCAGTACTGCACCAGACAGCTCTCATGAACCAGCCCCACAGGGAACTGGACTGGGCATGCTGGCTCTGTCACAACGACAACATGAGATCATCCTGAAAGCTGCCCATGAGCTGAAGCTTATCAGGTAAATTAGAGACATCAGGGTCGAGGTCAATTCCAGTGAATTCGGGAAGAACACTCAAATTCAAATTCTCTTCAATGCTTTCAATTAGGAAAATGTGGAATTTAAATTTCGTTACTTTTGTAATTGCTTGGAAATTAACTGGAATTTACCGCAACCTTAAGAGATATGTACACTACCGTTGGAAAGAAAAGCACATTTGTTGTCCATTAAAATAACTTTTTAATTTATCAGAAATACAGTGTAGACATTGTTAATGTTGTAAATGACTATTATAGCTGGAAACAGCTGATTTTTTATGGAATATCTACATAGGCGTACAGAGGCCCATTATCAGCAACCATCACTCCTGTGTTCCAATAGCATGTTGTGTTAGCTAATCAAAGTTTATCATTTTAAAAGGCTAATTGATCATTAGAAAACCCTTTTGCAATTATGTTAGCACAGCTGAAAACTGTTGTGCTGATTAAAGAATCTATAAAACTGGCCTTCTTTAGACTAGTTGAGTATCTGGAGCTTCAGCATTTGTGGGTTCAATTACAGGCTCAAAATGGCCAGAAACAAAGCACTTTCTTCTGAAACTCGTCAGTCTGAAAAAGCCATACCTTCCTCTGTCCAGTGTCTGTGTTATTTTGCCCTTGCTGAATGCTGAAGCTCCAGATACTCAACTAGTCTAAAGAAGGCCAGTTTTATTGCTTCTTTAATCAGCACAACAGTTTTCAGCTGTGATAACATAATTACAAAAGGGTTTTCTAATGATCAATTAGCCTTTTAAAATGATAAACTTGGATTAGCTAACACAACGTGCCATTGGAACACAGGAGTGATGGTTGCTGATAATGGGCCTCTGTAGATATTCCATAAAAAATCAGCTGTTTCCAGCTACAATAGTCATTTACAACATTAACAATGTCTACACTGTATTTCTGATCAATTTGATGTGATTTTAATGGACAGAAAAATAGCATTTCTTTATAAAACAAGGACATTTCTAAGTGACCCCATTTCTAAGGTCATTCTGTGTACATACAGCGGGTGAAATAAGTATTTAACACGTCACCATTTTTCTCAGTAAATATATTTCCAAAGGTGCTATTGACATGAAATTTTCACCAGATGTTGGTAACAACCCAAGTAATCCATACATACAAAGTTCAGAAATTAAGTTGTGTGTAATAATGTGAAATGACACAGGGAAAAAGTATTGAACACACATACTGATATTTATTTAATACTTTGTACAAAAGCGTTGGTAATGACAGCTTCAAGACGCCTCCTGTATGGAGAAACTAGTCGCATGCATTGCTCTGGTGTGATTTTGGCCCATTCTTCCACACAAACAGTCTTCAAATCTTGAAGGTTCCGTGGGCCTCTTCTATGAATCTTGATCTTCAGTTCTTTCCATAGATTTTCAATGGGATTTAAGTCAGGTGATTGGCTGGGCCATTCTAGCAGCTTTATTTTCTTTCTTTGAAACCAATTGAGAGTTTCCTTGGCTGTGTGTTTGGGATCATTGTCTTGCTGAAATGTCCACCCTCGTTTCATCTTCATCGTCCTGGTAGATGGCAGCAGAGTTTTGTCAAGAATGTCTCTGTAAATTTGCCCATTCATCCTTCCTTCAATTATGTGAAGTTTGCCAGTACCATTTGCTGAAAAGCAGCCCCACACCATGATGTTCCGACCTCCAAACTTCACTGTTGGTATGGTGTTTTTAGGGTGATGTGCAGTGCCATTTCTCCTCCAAACATGGTGTGTATTATGACATCCAAACAGTTCAATTTTGCTCTCATCTGACCACACTATATTCTCCCAGTATTTCACTGGTTTTTCCAAATGTTGTGCAGCAAACTTTAAACGAGCTTCAACATGCTTTTTTTCCAGCAATGGAGTCTTGCGTGGTGAGTGTGCATACAGGCCATGGCGGTGGAGTGCATTACTTACTGTTTTCTTTGAGACAACAGTACCTGCTAATTGCAGGTCTTTTTGAAGCTCTCCACAAGTGGTCATTGGCTCTTGGACAACTCTTCTGATTATTCTTTTCACTCCTCTGTCAGAAATCTTGCGAGGAGCACCTGGTCGAGGCAAATTTATGGTGAAATGATTGTCTTTCCACTTCCGTATTATGGCCCCAACAGTGCTCACTGGAACATTCAGAAGCTTAGAAATGCGCCTATAACCAATGCCATCATTATGTTTTGCAACAATTAGGTTGTGAAGGTCTTGAGACAGCTCTTTGCTTTTACCCATCATGAGATGTATCTTGTGTGACACCTTGGCAATGAGACCTTTTTGTAGGCCATCAGTTGGGACTGAACCAGCTGATATTAATTTGCACTGACGGGGGGCTGATAGTTTTCAGCTGTTGTCTTTGCTTTCGATAACGTTTTGCACCTCCCTTTCTTCATGTGTTCAATACCTTTTCCCTGTGTCATTTCACATTATTACACATAACTTAATTTCTGAACTTATTTGTTTTGGTTTCTTTGTATGTATGGATTACTTGGGTTGTTACCAACATCTGGTGAAAATGTCAGGTCAATAGATCCTTTGGAAATATATTTACTGAGAAAAATGGTGACGTGTTCAAAACTTATTTCACCCGCTGTATATATACAGTGGGGAGAACAAGTATTTGATACACTGCCGATTTTGCAGGTTTTCCTACTTACAAAGCATGTAGAAGTCTGTAATTGTTATCATAGGTACACTTCAACTGTGAGTGAAGGAATCTAAAACAAAAATCCAGAAAATTACATTGTATGATTTTTAAGTAATTAATTTGCATTTTATTGCATGACATAAGTATTTGATACATCAGAAAAGCAGAACTTAATATTTGGTACAGAAACCTTTGTTTGCAATTACAGAGATCATACGTTTCCTGTAGATCTTGACCAGGTTTGCACACACTGCAGCAGTGATTTTGGCCCACTCCTCCATACAGACCTTCTCCAGATACTTCAGGTTTCGGGGCTGTCGCTGGGCAATACGGACTTTCAGCTCCCTCCAAAGATTTTCTATTGCGTTCAGGCCTGGAGACTGGCTAGGCCAACTCCAGGACCCTGAGATGCTTCTTACGGAGCCACTCCTTAGTTGCCCTGGCTGTCTGTTTCGGGTCGTTGTCATGCTGGAAGACCCAGCCACGACCCATCTTCAATGCTCTTACTGAGGGAAGGAGGTTGTTGGCCAAGATCTCGCGATACATGGCCCCATCCATCCTCCCCTCAATACGGTGCAGTCGTCCTGTCCCCTTTGCAGAAAAGCATCCCCAAAGAATGATGTTTCCACCCCCATGCTTCATGGTTGGGATGGTGTTCTTGGGGTTGTACTCATCCTTCTTCTTCCTCCAAACACGGCGAGTGGAGTTTAGACCAAAAAGCACTATTTTTGTCTCATCAGACCACATGACCTTCTCCCATTCCTACTCTGGACCATCCAGATGGTCATTTGCAAACTTCAGACGGGCCTGGACATGCTCTGGCTTGAGCAGGGGGACCTTGCGTGCGCTGCAGGATTTTAATCCATGACGGCGTAGTGTGTTCCTAATGGTTTTCTTTGAGACTGTGATTCCAGCTCTCTTCAGGTCATTGACCAGGTCCTGCCGTGTAGTTCTGGGCTGATCCCTCACCTTCCTCATGATCATTGATGCCCCACGAGGTGAGATCTTGCATGGTGCCCCAGACCGAGGGAGATTGACCGTCATCTTGAACTTCTTCCATTTTCTAATAATTGCGCCAACAGTTGTTGCCTTCTCACCAAGCTGCTTGCCTATTGTCCTGTAGCCCATCCCAGCCTTGTGCAGGTCTACAATTTTATCCCTGATGTCCTTACACAGCTCTCTGGTCTTGGCCATTGTGGAGAGGTTGGAGTCTGTTTGATTGAGTGTGTGGACAGGTGTCTTTTATACAGGTAACGAGTTCAAACAGGTGCAGTTAATACAGGTAATGAGTGGAGAACAGGAGGGCTTCTTAAAGAAAAACTAACAGGTCTGTGAGAGCTGGAATTCTTACTGGTTGGTAGGTGATCAAATACTTATGTCATGCAATAAAATGCAAATTAATTATTTAAAAATCATACAATGTGATTTTCTGGATTTTTGTTTTAGATTCCGTCTCTCACAGTTGAAGAGTACCTATGATAAAAATGACAGACCTCTACATGCTTTGTAAGTGGGGAAAACCTGCAAAATCGGCAGTGTATCAAATACTTGTTCTCCCCACTGTGTGTGTGTGTGTGTGTGTGTGTGTGTGTGTGTGTGTGTGAGATATATATATATATATATATACAGTTGAAGTCGGAAGTTTACAAACACCTTAGCCAAATACATTTAAACTCTGTTTTTCACAATTCCTGACATTTAATCCTAGTAAAAATTCCCTGTCTTAGGTCAGTTAGGATCACCACTTTATTTTAAGATTGTGAAATGTCAGAATAATAGTAGAGAATTATTTATTTCAGCTTTTATTTCTTTCATCACATTCCCAGTGGGTCAGAAGTTTACATACACTCAATTAGTATTTAGTAGCATTGCCTATAAATTGTTTAACTTGGGTCAAATGTTTGCAGGTAGGCCTCCTTGCTCGCACACGCTTTTTCAGTTCTGCCCATACATTTTCTATAGGATTGAGGTCAGGGCTTTGTGATGACCACTCCAATACCTTGACTTTGTTGTCCTTAAGCCATTTTGCCACAACTTTGGAAGTATGCTTGGGGTCATTGTCCATTTGGAAGACCCATTTGCGACCATCTTGAGATGTTGCTTCAATATATCCACATAATTTTCCTTCCTCATGATGCCATCTATTTTGTGAAGTGCACCAGTCCCTCCTGCAGCAAAGCACCCCCACAACATGATGCTGCCACCCCCATGATTCACGGTTGGGATGGTGTTCTTCGGCTTGCAAGCCTCCCCCTTTTTCCTCCAAACATAACGATGGTCATTATGGCCAAACAGTTCTATTTTTGTTTCATCAGACCAGAGGACATTTCTCCAAAAAGTACGGTCTTTGTCACCATGTCCAGTTGTAAACCGTATTCTGGCTTTTTTATGGTGGTTTTGGAGCAGTGGCTTCTTCCTTCCTGAGCGGCTTTTCAGGTTATGTCGATATAGGACTCGTTTTGCTGTGGATATAGACACTTTTGTACCTGTTTGCTCCAGCATCTTCACAAGGTCCTTTGCTTTTGTTCTGGGATTAATTTGCAGTTTTCGCACCAAAGTACATTCATCTCTAGGAGACAGAACGCGTCTCCTTCCTGAGCGGTATGACAGCTGCGTGGTCCCATGGTGTTTATACTTGCGTACTATTGTTTGTACAGATGAACGTGGTACCTTCGGCCGTTTGGAAATTGCTCTCAAGGATGAACCAGACTTCTGGAGGTCTACCATTTTTGATTCTGAGGTCTTTGTCTTCTGATTTCTTTGGATTTTCCCATGATGTCGAGCAAAGAGGCACTGCGTTTGAAGGTAGGCCTTGAAATACATCCACAGGTACACCTCCAATTGACTCAAATGATGTCAATTAGCCTATCAGAAGCTTCTAAAGCCATGACATCATTTTCTGGAATTTTCCAAGCTGTTTAAAGGCACAGTCAACTGACCCACTGGAATTTTGATATAGTGAATTATAAGTGAAATAATCTGTCTGTAAACAATTGTTGGAAGAATTACTTGTCATGCACAAAGTAGATGTCCTAACCGACAACCCAAAACTATAGTTTGTTAACATGAAGTGGTTGAAAAATGAGTTTTAATGACTTCAACCTAAGTGTATGTAAACTTCTGAATTCAACTGTGTGTATATATATATATATATCACATTATACAGTGCATTCTATATATATCACATTATACAGTGCATTCTATATATATCACATTATACAGTGCATTCTATATATATCACATTATACAGTGCATTCTATATATATCATATTATACAGTGCATTCTATATATATCACATTATACAGTGCATTCTATATATATCATATTATACAGTGCATTCTATATATATCACATTATACAGTGCATTCTATATATATCATATTATACAGTGCATTCTATATATATCACATTATACAGTGCATTCTATATATATCATATTATACAGTGCATTCTATATATATCACATTATACAGTGCATTCTATATATATCATATTATACAGTGCATTCTATATATATCACATTATACAGTGCATTCTATATATATCACATTATACAGTGCATTCTATATATATCACATTATACATTCTGAAAGTATTCAACCCTTTGACCTTTCCCACGTTTTGTAACTGTTAGGTTCCAAATAACAGGGTGAAACAGACTTATAAAGCTTAAACCTCAAACCAAGTTTATTCGCCCAATGAGTCAGACAGCTGCACAGACAAAGACAGGTCTCCACCAACGTGTGTGTGTGTATGTATATATATATATATATATATATATATATATATATATATATATATATATATATATATATGAGCAAATGTATCACACAGCACTTTAAATACAATGTAGGTCTGTTTCTCTGGTACTGAACAGAGAAATGCAGGAGAATTTAAACGAGGGAGAGGCCCTACCCATCACGTCTGAGTCCAAGCCTGAGCTCCCTGCTGGGCTACTGGGGTTGGAGATACCTCCTGAGGTCCGGAGTGCCCTGCAGGTAAACAACCACACCTAATTGATATAATATACTATATAATTTATATATTTGACATAAAATATAGAATTTAACTATTTGACATTTACATATAGAATTTAGATGCAGGTAAATCTACAAACATTTGTTTGGCATATTACAGTTGTGTATTTTCTTAAAAGCTGTTTATTCAAGTAATTATATAGTATATTTGTTACTTGCTAATTCCAAATGTCCCTTATTGGAAAGTATTAAAGAGAATTGGAATGCATATTGAAATTTGTTTAGGGATTGGTACTTCCTGGATGTCACTAGCTAGGTTTCCATCCAATTGACTAGTTGTGGATGAAAGACTGTGCGTGATGACATTATGCACATAGATATAACTTTTTCAATTGCATTTTCAACTCTGCTCTTGGTTTAGTCACAAAACATGTTGCCTTATAATGTGTCCATGCTTTCTTTTTACGTGCTGTTAGCCAACAGCTCTCAGATATAGTGCGGGTAGGCTACCTACATTATGAGATTATAATGGATAAGAGTCATGTTGATTTTATTGTCAAATGGCAGCCAAGTATCGATCATCATGTGACCAGAATAAGGCCCTTGATATTTATTGGAAAGGAGCATCAAGCTCATCACTTTCACTTTCACCTCCCTGTGAAGGTCATCATTTAATCTGTAGTTTTATAATGGAGGACCACACACGTCATCGCATGGCTCCAGGTTTACTTCAATATGATGGTTGTTATACTGTATCAATATTTGCGCAAAAAAGACGTTTCCACCTCCATTTCTCGCATAATTAATTTAACCGACACAAAAAGCTCCCAGCTTGTCTAGCGTATTTTGTTTTGTCGACATTTGGAAAGTTTACTGACATTAGCTCTTGCCATCAGGCCTCTCGTGACATTAGCTCTTGCCATCAGGCCTCTCGTGACATTAGCTGTTGCCATCAGGCCTCTCGTGACATTAGCTGTTGCCATCAGGCCTCTCGTGACATTAGCTGTTGCCATCAGGCCTCTCGTGACATTCTGTGACTAGTCCAGCTGGTATTATATCGCACTGTGTTACTATGACTAGTCCATCTGGTATTGTATCACACTGTGTTACTGTGACTAGTGCAACTGGTATTGTATCACATTGTGTTACTGTGACTAGTCCAGCTGATATTATATCACACTGTGTTACTGTGACTAGTCCAGCTGGTATTATATCACACTGTGTTACTGTGACTATTCCAGCTGGTATTGTATCACACTGTGTTACTGTGACTAGTCCAGCTGGTATTATATCACACTGTGTTACTGTGACTAGTCCAGCTGGTATTATATCGCACTGTGTTACTATGACTAGTCCATCTGGTATTGTATCACACTGTGTTACTGTGACTAGTGCAACTGGTATTGTATCACACTGTGTTACTGTGACTAGTCCAACTGGTATTGTATCACACTGTGTTACTGTGACTAGTCCAGCTGGTATTATATCACACTGTGTTACTGTGACTAGTCCAGCTGGTATTATATCACACTGTGTTACTGTGACTAGTCCAGCTGATATTGTATCACACTGTGTTACTGTGACTAGTCCAGCTGGTATTATATCACACTGTGTTACTGTGACTAGTCCAGCTGGTATTATATCACACTGTGTTACTGTGACTAGTCCAGCTGATATTGTATCACACTGTGTTACTGTGACTATTCCAGCTGATATTGTATCACACTGTGTTACTGTGACTATTCCAGCTGGTATTATACCACACTGTGTTACTGTGACTATTCCAGCTGGTATTGTATCACACTGTGTTACTGTGACTAGTCCAGCTGGTATTGTATCACACTGTTACTGTGACTAGTCCAGCTGGTATTGTATCACACTGTGTTACTGTGACTAGTCCAGCTGGTATTGTATCACACTGTGTTACTGTGACTAGTCCAGCTGGTATTGTATCGCACTGTGACTAGTCCAGCTGGTATTATAGATATTTACCCATGTGTTTCTCCATCCCAGGCGACCAACCTCATGTCTAGCTCAACTACTACAAAAACAGTGATGTGGGGAGACACCCAACCTCAAGATACTGGGTACCTGTCCTCCGCTCCTCCCGTCCCCAACGCACCCGTCGTCCCTAAGACTGTCGACTATGGACATGGACATGGTAGGGAAAGAAACATGGGAATAGGAAGCAGGGTTGGGGTCCGTTCCATTCCAATTCCATTCAGAAAGTAACCAAAATTCCAGTTCCAATTCCAAATGTCGCTTATTGAAAAGCATGAAAGAGAATTGGAATGCATATTGGAATTTGCTTTGGAATTGGTTCTTCCTTAATGAACTGATGTTAAAATGGAATTGCTTTTTTCCATTGGAAACTAGTATCTAAATAAAGTAGTAACAGAGGAAGGTGTGGCTTGTATCTTATAAAAAGATTGACCTGAAAGGTTTTAAACTAAGTGGTTATTGAGAAACATAACATTGCCTCTTGTAGACTATGTGTATTCCTTCCAAGACATTGACCCCCACGTTTCTATGTGACTTTCCAGACCTGGGTGCTGCCACGGTTGAGCGGATCTCTTACGGTGAGAGGATTGTGTTGAGGCCTGATCCCTCACCTGACAGGGAGAGGAGCTATGAAAAAGGTGACTTTGTGTTTCTTTTGGGATGGTGATCATTTTGAGACTTGCTAGCATTGGTTTTGCAGCTAGCAGCTAATCCTGTAAGTCGCTTTGGATAAAAGCATCTGCTAAATAGCATTTATTATTATTATTATTATTATAGCTATACCCTCCGTCCCCATATAGAACTGCTGGGGCCCTTGAGAGAGAGAGACCCCTACCACAGAGACCTGTACTACGACAGACGACCTGTAGACCCCTACATGGAGCGCAGGGATTACAGCAGAGAGAGGGAGGTGTACAGAGAAAAACCTACCATGGACTTTGAAAGAGAACGATACGAGAGGGAACGCTATCCGCCTCGAGATGACAGGTATACCTGGTTATATTTAAATAGCTAGATTATTGAATAAAGAGATTATATTTCTATGGGATAGATACTGTATATGATATTGCTATGGGATAGATACTGTATATGATATTGCTATGGGATAGATACTGTATATGATATTGCTATGGGATAGATACTGTATATGATATTGCTATGGGATAGATACTGTATATGATATTTCTATGGGATAGATACTGTATATGATATTTCTATGGGATAGATACTGTATATGATATTTCTATGGGATAGATACTGTATATGATATTTCTATGGGATAGATACTGTATATGATATTTATATGGGATAGATACAGTATATCATATTTATATGGGATAGATACAGTATGATATTTCTATTGGTTTCACGACGCCCACAGTGAATGCTCCTGTATGGGAAAGAACTACAAGCTCCACTAGTGAAAGTGTCACTTTTTTATGCAATCAGTCAATCAATCAAATCTATTTCTAAAGACATTTTTATTACTTCAGCAGTTGGAGTACTTTTATAGAACTGTGTGAGAATGCTAGGTAGAACTACCAAGCCCCAGTAAATGATAATGCTGGGTAGAACTACCAAGCCCCAGTAAATGATAATGCTAGGTAGAACTACCAAGCCCCAGTAAATGATAATGCTAGGTAGAACTACCAAGCCCCAGTAAATGATAATGCTAGGTAGAACTACCAAGCCCCAGTAAATGATAATGCTGGGTAGAACTACCAAGCCCCAGTAAATGATAATGCTAGGTAGAACTACCAAGCCCCAGTAAATGATAATGCTAGGTAGAACTACCAAGCCCCAGTAAATGATAATGCTGGGTAGAACTACCAAGCCCCAGTAAATGATAATGCTGGGTAGAACTACCAAGCCCCAGTAAATGATAATGCTGGGTAGAACTACCAAGCCCCAGTAAATGATAATGCTGGGTAGAACTACCAAGCCCCAGTAAATGATAATGCTAGGTAGAACTACCAAGCCCCAGTAAATGATAATGCTAGGTAGAACTACCAAGCCCCAGTAAATGATAATGCTAGGTAGAACTACCAAGCCCCAGTAAATGATAATGCTAGGTAGAACTACCAAGCCCCAGTAAATGATAATGCTAGGTAGAACTACCAAGCCCCAGTAAATGGTAATGCTGGGTAGAACTACCAAGCCCCAGTAAATGATAATGCTGGGTAGAACTACCAAGCCCCAGTAAATGATAATGCTAGGTAGAACTACCAAGCCCCAGTAAATGATAATGCTGGGTAGAACTACCAAGCCCCAGTAAATGATAATGCTAGGTAGAACTACCAAGCCCCAGTAAATGATAATGCTAGGTAGAACTACCAAGCCCCAGTAAATGATAATGCTGGGTAGAACTACCAAGCCCCAGTAAATGATAATGCTGGGTAGAACTACCAAGCCCCAGTAAATGATAATGCTGGGTAGAACTACCAAGCCCCAGTAAATGATAATGCTGGGTAGAACTACCAAGCCCCAGTAAATGATAATGCTAGGTAGAACTACCAAGCCCCAGTAAATGATAATGCTAGGTAGAACTACCAAGCCCCAGTAAATGATAATGCTAGGTAGAACTACCAAGCCCCAGTAAATGATAATGCTAGGTAGAACTACCAAGCCCCAGTAAATGATAATGCTAGGTAGAACTACCAAGCCCCAGTAAATGGTAATGCTGGGTAGAACTACCAAGCCCCAGTAAATGATAATGCTGGGTAGAACTACCAAGCCCCAGTAAATGATAATGCTAGGTAGAACTACCAAGCCCCAGTAAATGATAATGCTAGGTAGAACTACCAAGCCCCAGTAGATGATAATGCTGGGTAGAACTACCAAGCCCCAGTAAATGATAATGCTGGGTAGAACTACCAAGCCCCAGTAAATGATAATGCTGGGTAGAACTACCAAGCCCCAGTAAATGATAATGCTGGGTAGAACTACCAAGCCCCAGTAAATGATAATGCTAGGTAGAACTACCAAGCCCCAGTAAATGATAATGCTAGGTAGAACTACCAAGCCCCAGTAAATGATAATGCTAGGTAGAACTACCAAGCCCCAGTAAATGATAATGCTAGGTAGAACTACCAAGCCCCAGTAAATGATAATGCTAGGTAGAACTACCAAGCCCCAGTAAATGGTAATGCTGGGTAGAACTACCAAGCCCCAGTAAATGATAATGCTGGGTAGAACTACCAAGCCCCAGTAAATGATAATGCTAGGTAGAACTACCAAGCCCCAGTAAATGATAATGCTAGGTAGAACTACCAAGCCCCAGTAGATGATAATGCTGGGTAGAACTACCAAGCCCCAGTAAATGATAATGCTGGGTAGAACTACCAAGCCCCAGTAAATGATAATGCTGTGTAGAACTACCAAGCCCCAGTAAATGATAATGCTGGGTAGAACTACCAAGCCCCAGTAAATGATAATGCTAGGTAGAACTACCAAGCCCCAGTAAATGATAATGCTAGGTAGAACTACCAAGCCTCAGTAAATGACAATGCCTGGTAGAACTACTAAGCCCCAGTAAATGTGTGACATTTTGTTTTTGTGTTCTGTTCTTGCTGCTTCAAGCAAACATTCCATGGGTGTTGATGAAAGGTATTATCACACTGTTACTGTGACTAGTCCAGCTGGTATTATATCACACTGTTTTACTGTGACTAGTCCAGCTGGTATTATATCACACTGTGTTACTGTGACTAGTCCAGCTGGTATTATATCACACTGTGTTACTGTGACTAGTCCAGCTGGTATTGTATCACACTGTGTTACTGTGACTAGTCCAGCTGGTATTATATCACACTGTGTTACTGTGACTAGTCCAGCTGGTATTGTATCACACTGTGTTACTGTGACTAGTCCAGCTGGTATTATATCACACTGTGTTACTGTGACTAGTCCAGCTGGTATTGTATCACACTGTGTTACTGTTACTAGTCCAGCTGGTATTATATCACACTGTGTTATTGTGACTAGTCCAGCTGTTATTATACCACACTGTTACTGTGACTAGTCCAGCTGGTATTATATCACACTGTGTTACTGGGACTAGTCCAGCTGGTATTATACCACACTGTGTTATTGTGGCTAGTCCAGCTGGTATTATATCACACTGTGTTACTGGGACTAGTCCAGCTGGTATTATATCACACTGTGTTATTGTGACTAGTCCAGCTGTTATTATACCACACTGTTACTGTGACTAGTCCAGCTGGTATTATATCACACTGTGTTACTGGGACTAGTCCAGCTGGTATTATACCACACTGTGTTATTGTGGCTAGTCCAGCTGGTATTGTATCACACTGTGTTACTGGGACTAGTCCAGCTGGTATTATATCACACTGTGTTACTGGGACTAGTCCAGCTGGTATTATACCACACTGTGTTATTGTGGCTAGTCCAGCTGGTATTATATCACACTGTGTTACTGGGACTAGTCCAGCTGGTATTATACCACACTGTGTTATTGTGGCTAGTCCAGCTGGTATTATACCACACTGTGTTACTGTGACTAGTCCAGCTGGTTGTGAATACTGCCTGCTCCAGGCCTGTGTGTTCACAAGGCATTTAAGAGTAGGAGTGTTGTTCTAGGATATAATCCAATTCATTATGATCTAAAAAGGGGGAACTGTTCAGCACCCCCATGTTGAACCTCTTTGTAAATAGGGGTCCAGATATGCAGTGTTCTGAGGTGTTTTCATCCTGTCTCTATCTCTCCAGACCACCCCCCGGCCATCCTCGCCCCGGCCCCCCACCACCTCGCCCGGGCTACAGGGAGAGAGAGAGAGATGTGAGGGAGAGGGAGGGTAGCCGGACCAGTAGAGACAGGGAGGATCCTTATAGAAGGCCTGGGGGTTATGACAGACCTCCATATGAGCGCGGGCCTGAACGTGGGCCTGAGCACTACGACCATGCTGACGAGCGTGGGCCTGAGCGCTATGACCATGGTGCCTCACCATATGGTAAGACATGCTGTGTGGACTCCTGAGGGGCGCAGTGGTCTAAGACACTGCATCTCAGTGCAAGAGGCGTCACTACAGTACCTGGTTCGAATCCAGGCTGTATTACATCCGGCCGTGATTGGGAGTCCCATAGGGCGGCGCATAATTGGCCCAGCGTCGTCTGGGTTTGGCCGGGGTAGACCGTCATTGTAAATAAGAATTTGTTCTTAACTGACTTGCCTAGTTAAATAAAGGTTAAATAAAAATTCTTTAAAAAATTGTATGCCTCATGGTGTCCTACTAATGTTCAGTTTTCTTGTCATGCCTTGGTGTGTAAAGTGAAATAGTGACCGTGTTTAATTTTTCCTTTGCACTGACTGTCCTGTCTTGTGGTCCAGGTGAACGGCGGAGTTACCCAGAGGAGAGAGGAGGAGGCCCCACGTCATCCCACCCTCCTCCCCCACCGGCTGCTCCTCCTTCCAGGGTCGAGAAGAAACCAGAGACCAAGAACGTGGAGGACCTTCTCAAACTGCCAGGCCGAGACACTCGTCCAGAAAGGGTGCAAATAAATGGCTGCTCGCTCACTCACTCTCAATCACTCACTCTCAATCACTCACTCTCAATCACTCACTCTCGCTCACTCACTCTCAATCACTCACTCTCGCTCACTTTACACTCCATTCACTTACTTTACGTACTTTAAACACAGTACTTCCTCATTCAATACAACTTTAAACACAGTACTTCCTCATTCAATACAACTTTAAACACAGTACTTCCTCATTCAATACAACTTTAAACACAGTACTTCCTCATTCAATACAACTTTAAACACAGTACTTCCTCATTCAATACAACTTTAAACACAGTACTTCCTCATTCAATTCAACTTTAAACACAGTACTTCCTCATTCAATACAACTTTAAACACAGTACTTCCTCATTCAATACAACTTTAAACACAGTAATTCTTCATTCAATTCAATAGAACTTTAAATACAGTAATTCTTCATTCAATTCAATAGAACTTTATCTATCCCTCTCGGGGACAATTAAGAAATACGTTGCCAGCGTAATAACATTGTCAACCTGAAGGCCAATATAAATACAACAAGAGTAAACAGATCTCATAACCCCCAGTATATCCCCAGATACATGTCTACTGTATGAGTGAGTTACACAACCTCTCTGATGTTTCTCAGATCGTCATCATAATGAGAGGCCTACCAGGAAGTGGAAAAAGCCATGTGGCTAAGCTGATACGGGTGAGTAGATCCTGAAGTTACCATCATCCAACTTGTTCTGTTGTGGTAATGATGACTCATCTGGTGAAATGTTCTTTCCTGTCTTGCGTTTCCGATTTTTCCCAAGAAATATATTTCAACCATTCCACAGATTTCAACAAACTATAGTTTTGGCAAGTCGGTTAGGACATCTACTTTGTGAATGACACAAGTAATTCTTCCAACAATTGTTTACAGACAGATTATTTCACTTATAATATCACAATTCCAGTGGGTCAGAAGTTCACATACACTAAGTTGACTGTGCCTTTAAACAGCTTGGAAAATTCCAGAAAATGATGTCATGGCTTTAGAAGCTTCTGATAGGCTTATTGACATAATTCGAGTCAATTGGAGGTGTTCAAATACCTAGCGCAGCGGTCAGGATGGTGGATGAGGTTAACATAAATACCTCGTCATAAAACACACGTTGCTTTCAATTTCTGCAAGCCCGACGTAGTCGTCGTCTTCCTTTTCCCAGAACCGTTCACTTCCTGAAGCTTCTCGAGTGCTGGGCTCTCACTGAAATACCTTGTTGTCACCATCTCAGACTTTGCAGATAGCGGCTTTATTGGGGAAGTTTTAATTACTACGATACATGGTTGTCCCACCTAGCTACCTGAAGATGAATCCACTTAAATGTAAGTGGATCTGGATAAGGGCGTCTGCTAAATGACTAACATGTAAATGTTGTTGCTTGGTCAAGGACAAGGAGGTGGAGTGTGGAGGGGCTCCTCCCAGGGTGCTGGGGTTGGACGACTACTTCATGATGGAGGTGGAGAAGGTGGAGAAGGACCCAGAAACAGGGAAACTGGCCAAACTCAAGGTCTGCCCTTCTGCTTTCCCTCTGACTGACCTAAACCTCTCTGTGGAACATAAGGCTTCCACTAGAGAGCAGTTAAGTTTAGTAAACTCCTGTGTCTCTGTAGGCTTAAAGACAACCTGTCCACGTAGGACACGATGGCTCACTGAAGCTATTGTAATACATTTAGCAAATGGCAGAATTTAGGCTATGTGGTTTATGCAGGCTTTGCCAGTGTTTTTAATTAGTATTTGATCGTATCATTTGAACATCAATCAATCCATAACATTTTCCTTTTGTCAGTGTCTGGAATATGAGTATGAAGCCGACATGGAAGACACGTACAGGAACAGTATGCTAAAAACGTTCAGGAAGACACTAGACGACGGCTTCTTCCCCTTCATCATCATCGACGCCATCAATGACCGGGTGAAATACTTTGATCAGTTCTGGAGTGCTGCCAAGACTAAAGGCTTCGAGGTGAGTGAAACGTGGAGATGCAATGCTACGTTCCTTAGTCCATACTGGCTTGCCATTTAGAAGACATGCCGAATAAATGACTTAATTCTAAGTAGAATACTAGTGTGGATATTAGAACAGAACCTATACATTCCTGATGTGGCCTATATTACCTATAAACGTGTCAATGTATTTTTATGCCAGGTGTACTTGGCTGAAATTACTGCAGACAATCAGACTTGTGCTAAAAGAAATGGCCACGGACGGAAGATGAAGGATATTCAAAAGGTAATGTATTGAATGCCCTTGCGTCCACAACCGCAGAGCCCTCATGCATTTTCAAAGTTAGTTCAGTGCATAAATGTTCATACTTTTTTCGTACTGGTCCCCCGTGGGAATCGAACCCACAACCCCATGCACTACCATCTGAGCTACACGGGACTACTGTATTTGTTATGTTGAGTAATTAATGGCAGTGATAGAAGATAAGTATATTGTGTTTATTCACGTTCTGTTTTATATTTCTGTTTATAATTATTTTCTGTAGATGTCCAGTAACTGGGAGTCGTCTCCACGTCACATGGTGCGCCTGGACGTCCGCTCTCTGCTTCAGGATGCTGCTATTGAGGAGGTATGTAGTATGGAAACATTTCAAAATGTGTTGAGATCTTGGTTTTATACCAGTTAGGGGCTACACATAGGAGTTGTTTGAATATCGGCAGTAATGGTGAAATGAGTGTTTCACAGTATTTCTTACCCACCAGTGTTGTGATTGGCTGGGATATTCGCCTATTGATTTCTCCCGCCAGAGTGGCATTTGCTGTCAAAATGGGAAAGCTGTTTATCTAGTGGTAATCAGGTCAAGCAGCCAATTTAGAAATAGCTCTGTCATTTCCTGGTTGCTAAAATTCTACACTGTTTGCTTAATTTCAGTTTGTGAGAAAATTCTAGGTGTATCTTTTAATGAAGCATCATTAAATATACATTTATAATGGGTTTCTGTTATAAGACTGAACCTAGTCCTCCCTATGGCAAGGGATGAGGTCCAGATAAGGTGCTGTGCCTGTTGGCACTATCCTCAATGAATCAATTCTACCTACCTATCTAAGGCATTTGTTAAAATATTTAAATCAAAGAAGTTCAATGGAAACGTGTATTTGAAGGTCGAGATGGAAGATTTCAATCCTGATGACGAGTCGCTGAAGGAGCCCAAGAAGAAGAAGAAGGAGGAGGAGGAGGAAGATGTTAAGGTAGGATCCAGTCAGCATGCCCTTTATAGCTGTTATTAAGGTAGGACCCAGTCAGCATGCCCTTTATAGCTGTTATTAAGGTAGGATCCAGTCAGCATGCCCTTTATAGCTGTTATTAAGGTAGGACCCAGTCAGCATGCCCTTTATAGCTGTTATTAAGGTAGGACCCAGTCAGCATGCCCTTTATAGCTGTTATTAAGGTAGGATCCAGTCAGCATGCCCTTTATAGCTGTTATTAAGGTAGGATCCAGTCAGCATGCCCTTTATAGCTGTTATTAAGGTAGGACCCAGTCAGCATGCCCTTTATAGCTGTTATTAAGGTAGGATCCAGTCAGCATGCCCTTTATAGCTGTTATTAAGGTAGGACCCAGTCAGCATGCCCTTTATAGCTGTTATTAAGGTAGGATCCAGTCAGCATGCCCTTTATAGCTGTTATTAAGGTAGGACCCAGTCAGCATGCCCTTTATAGCTGTTATTAAGGTAGGATCCAGTCAGCATGCCCTTTATAGCTGTTATTAAGGTAGGATCCAGTCAGCATGCCCTTTATAGCTGTTATTAAGGTAGGATCCAGTCAGCATGCCCTTTATAGCTGTTATTAAGGTAGGATCCAGTCAGCATGCCCTTTATAGCTGTTATTAAGGTAGGATCCAGTCAGCATGCCCTTTATAGCTGTTATTAAGGTAGGATCCAGTCAGCATGCCCTTACAGATATTATTGTTCTTAAAGGGATCTACTCATCTCTGTCAGTGCTCATATCCACTAGAGCAGGACTATCCAACCCTGTTCCTAGAGAGCTACCCTCCTGTAGGTTTTCACATCTTATCAACCAGCTAATTATTATAATTATTCAGTGCTAGGTGCGCTAGGACGGTAGCTCTCCACGAACAGGGTTGGAGAGCCCTGCACCAAAAACCTATTAGTCCATTTGATATGGTGTCATTGCAGTGGGCAGATATTCTAGGTTGCTTGCAGGTACAGTGAGTGACTTGCTGACAAAATCCCTTGGCTCCTTTAAAGAGCGTAGGCCGTTGACGAATGCCAGTATTGCAGTTAAAGCAGTACATTTGTTTTTTGTTAAAGGTCCAGTGCAGTGGAAAATGTGATTTTCCTGTGTTTTATATATATTTCCACACTAAGTTTGGATTAATACTGAAATTCTGAAAATGATAATGCACTTTTAGTATAAGAAATTGTAGCTTGTTTTGATGGGATGGAGTTTTGACCTGGTGACCTCTGTTTTCTCCTCCCCACTCTGATCACTCTCAGACAGTCCTAGCAAAATTCTTCCTTGAGAAATTGCTTTTTGCTAAGATGCTATTTGTTTATTTTTTTTTACATTTTAATTGAAAACAATCACGATAAAGTACTCTACCGGTCAAAAGTTTGGAATATTACTCATTCAAGGGTTTTTCTTTATTTGCACTTTTTTACATTGTATAATACGTTTTGAAGGAGTTCCCACATATGCTGAGCACTTGTTGGCTGCTTTTCCTTCACTGTGGTCCGACTCATCCCAAACCATCTAAATTTGGTTGAGGTTGGAACCAAAAATCTCAAATTTGGACTCCAGACCAAAGGACAAATTTCCACCGGTCTAATATCCATTGCTGGTGTTTCTTGGCCCAACAAGTCTCTTCTTATTATTGGTGTCCTTTAGTAGTGGTTTCTTTGCAGCAATTCGACCATGAAGGCCTGATTCACACAGTCTCCTCTGAACAGTAGATGTTGAGATGTGTCTGTTACTTGAACTCTGTGAAGCATTTATTTGGGCTGCAGTTTCTGAGGCTGGTAACTCTAATGAACTTATCCTCTGCAGCAGAGGTATTTCTGGGTCTTCCATTCCTGAGGCGGTCCTCATGAAGCTGGTTGAGAGAATGCCATGAGTGTGCAAAGCTGTCGTCAAGCCAAAGGGTGGCTACTTTGATATACTCAAATATATAATATATTTTGATTTGTTTAACACTTCATTGGTTACTACATGATTCCATATGTGTAATGTCATAGTTTTGATGTCTTCACTTTTATTCTACAATGTAAAAAATAGTGCAAATAAAGAAAAACCCTTGAATTAGTAATATTCCAAACTTTTGACCGGGGGTGTACTGAATTGCTACCCAGAAATGATTTGATATGGAGATTAAAAACGGCTGTATTGGACCTTTTTAAGAAAGGTTGATGTTCGGCCTTGTTGGTCGATACTGTCCTCATTGTCCTGAGATTAATCAAATTGCTAAGAAATGTCTCATAACATTAATGATACCTTTATAAAGTTATAAACCCAAGTCAAACATCCCATAAAGGGAAACGAAATACAATGAGGAAGATTGCGAGATTTGAAAACGTGATCAAAATCGAGAATGTAGTGTGGCCTGTGGTCTAGTGGTTAGTTGACCCGATCACACACACATTTATCAGAGAATCCAACCCACAGTCCTTCTGACTCTGGCATTTCCTGATGTCTCCTGTTGTCTCTTCACTGTTCTATCTACGCAATAAAACCACAGCGGTAAAAAAGCAGTTGATATTTCCCACACATATATATATTTTTAAAAAGATTCAAAATAAATAAATGGAGAAAGAATTCAGGATATCTTTTGCCGAGGTAGTGTGGATGCTTTTTATGATAGTGTGCTACGTAAGTGATTCATTTTTCAATTTTATTTTTGTTAACTAAATAAGCCTACATTAGTTCTGGATTTCTTCTGTAATCAAACTTTACTTGAGAAAGACAAAATATGTTTATGTTGCCATGGTGTTAGTTCCTTACTAGATGGTAAGTATAAACATACCTCAACTTTTTCCATTGGGATAATCTTGAAAATCTGTGATTTGATTATGGTATGTAGGTTCTGTCATGAAACTTGACTTCTTGAAAACGACTACTTGTGATGTAGAAGTTAATGCAACAGATGTGTAGTGCTCAACGTCATCTGATGTTTTTATTTTCTCACTAAGTAATAGGAAGGTCAATTATTAAAAAAAAATATTGTTAATGTTACTTGTGACTCAAGTGACGTCTATAACATGTCTGACTTGAATAATTCAGTAGATAAAAGATCAATGTGGGTGTCGTAACATTGATTTTCTATGTAATTAACGGATATGACTTCATAATAGGGGCAATAATGACTTGACACTTCCACGGTACAGTTGATGATGATAATAATTTGTAATTTTTGCAAACAGCACCATATATATTGTGTTTTTCTCATGTATTTCGCAAAAGAGAAACCCTTTTCCAGTGGTGTACTGCTGCCAGGAGGAGTAGGTATACACATATTTTTGCCAAATATTTCCCAAATGGCCCGTCCGGAGAAGGAATGACCATTCTAAGTCCACAACAATGCTTAAACCACATCAGAGGGATATCCTACGAAGCAGGTTTGAGGAGTTAGCGAGGTGACTTTAGCCAACTCCGGATAACCGTTCATACGAAGGAGGGTCATCATTTAGCCAGATAAATTTATATGGCAACGAATCTTTCAGAACTAATCTCCCCCGGAGCAGGTTTTTTTTTCAGGTTTTCACTCTAAACATTTTTCCCATATAAAATCTACAAAAAGTCCACAGCAATGCTTGTACCATATTTTAGGTCTGTGAAAAGATTGTAGGCCTACAGTGTACATGTGATGGAAGAGCTTTCCAAACAAATGCCCTCCCGATTTGATACAAATCATGTTATATCATTCAGCCAGGTATGCATACTTTGCAGTGCCAGTCAACATTTAACTGGGTGGGAAGGTTTTTTGGGAAAGCCCTTAGAACTTTTCATTCAAACAGTGCATGATTACTGCATTGCAAAGATTCAACCAAGACATCGGACCAAACATGAATTGAATCAATCTCTTGAGTACGTCATCTCAACCGCTAACAGATTCCCACCTGAAACACCAACTATTATTAGCAACAGTTCCAACCTAGACTTGTTTTCAACAATAATTTCTACAGTAAAATGTACAGTAGGCCTGAATTTTTCATCTTAATCTGTATTGTTTCTTAGGGTTGCACTACCTGTAGCTAGCTAGCTTACTTTGGCTAACGTTAGATATTAGATGTGTAACGTTACTAGGCCAGGGGATTGTTTGAAAGAGAAACTAACATCTACTACTATGAGAGATATTACTCCCTTATTTCTGCTTCTCATCAGCTGTTATAAAATGACAACAATGTCTTGCTAGTTGACTTACTTTTCCACTGTCGAAGCACTGTTTCCTAAAGCATCCTGCCCTGTTCTGAAAGAACTCCCTGGGTTTTTACCGTCATGCTACAGATGCTTGGTCAGGACGTGTCGTTTCATACATTTGTTCATTTTGAGAGACTCCGACTAAGTCGCTCTGTATTTGCGTTTCATGACAATCGAGCTCAGTCAGAACTTGTGGCTAGCGTGAGTCCATTTCATGACGACGAGTGGGAATGACAAGTCAGTGGCCGACAGGTTACAAGACTAACTCCTCCATTAGCGGTCTGCTGTTAGGAACAAGGTAACCTCGTCTCCAGCCTAACTCCTCCATTAGCTCCATATGTCAGAGGCTCTATATGTCATAGATGAGGGATTACAGGTACCTGTTATTAAGGAAATGGCTGTATTCACTACAGGTACCTGTTATTAAGGAAATGGCTGTATCCACTACAGGTACCTGTTATTAAGGAAATGGCTGTATCCACTACAGGTACCTGTTATTTAGGGAATGGCTGTATCCACTACAGGTACCTGTTATTAAGGAAATGGCTGTATCCACTACAGGTACCTGTTATTAAGGAAATGGCTGTATCCACTACAGGTACCTGTTATTAAGGAAATGGCTGTATTCACTACAGGTACCTGTTATTAAGGAAATGGCTGTATTCACTACAGGTACCTGTTATTAAGGAAATGGCTGTATTCACTACAGGTACTGAAGCATACTGTTGGAGAGGTTCAACAACTAGCCTGATTTTGACCTTTTCTAACATGCGTTTAGAACTGAAGTTTTGACCCAGAATACTTGTATTGCACGTGTGTTAATTTATATACCAAATATTACAGAATCAAAGACTATTAATGTCCAACCTGTGTATATCAGTGTTGTGGGGCTTAACTAGTAGGGTAACTTCTTCAGTAACTAGGCTGTATAATCTAATGAGCTATTTCTATTTGGTGGTGTATCAAAGTGGATCTATGATTAACACAAAGAAAGTGATGATTAAATCTAGTTGCTATCTTGTATCCACTAGCTGTTGTCTAAAGTGTCTCTAAATGCATTGATCATGGCCTACACCAAAGGAGCATCTTCCCAACTGTGTCGCAATGACGTCTGATGTTTGCATGCCAACGTCTTTAGACATATTTCATATGTCGTTTCATTTTTGCGGTTCTTCTGATTGTACTGATATTGTTTGATTAACTATTTGAACACCTCTCTGTCACCGAAAGCCTCCTCTCCTCTCCTCCCTAGCTCCTTGCCTAAACATTGCGGTCTCTTCTCTGTATAATTTAGGGTTACATTCCACACAGCAAATGGGAGATGGACACTTCTGATGCCAAACTCGGTAGGTCTTCCCTCTTACTAATGTATATGATGTTCACTAACATCTTACTAACAACTTCCAGTAGACGTTCCTTTTGCTCCACAGTGATATCCTCTTCACCTACATTGTCTAAACCAGTGGTTTCGAACCTCTCCCCCTGATGTTGACCATTTTGGTGCAGCCCTAAACTAGCTTGCTTGATTTTAGTAGTCAAGGTCTTGATAACTTGTTGGCAAGTTGAATTGGGTGTGCTAGCTCTGGAATGTTAAAATAAATATTTATAGACAGAGCAAGAAAATGGTGTTATACAGAATCTAAGCAGTGTTGGGCATCGTCGTCACAGTGACCATGATGTCAGTGAAGTAGCTAGTATTTATTATTTTTCGGAGTCGTGAGGTGACGTGGCGAGCGCTCTTCTTACAGACAAGCTGGACGGCCTGGTGATGGGGGGGAAGAGGAAGAGGGAGGGAGACGACATGGCAGGCATGGAGGACTTCCTTCAGCTGCCAGACGACTACGCCACACGCCACTCTGAGCCAGGCAAAAAGAGGGTAAAGTGGTTTACCATATTATATCCTGTCTTACCTGTTTCTCTTCACCAGAAACCTCTCCATCCTGTCTAATCTTATTCATGCATGTTTGTAACATTTCTTTATCTTATTTACAATGACAGCCTGACTGACAATATAATAACATATAATATAATAACCATATAATATAATAACATATAATATAATAACCATATAATATAATAACCATATAATATAATGGGGGTGGCAGGTAGCCTAGTGGTTAGAGTGTTGGGCCTGTAACTGAAAGGTTGCTGGATCAAATCCCCGAGCTGACAAGGTAAAAATCTGTCGTTCTGCCCCTGAACAAGGCAGTTAACCCACTGTTCCTAGGCCGTCATTGTAAATAAGAATTTGTTCTTAACTGACTTGCCTAGTAAAATAAAGGTTAAATAAAAAATTAATAAAATTAATAAAATAAATAATATAATAACATATAATATAATAACCATATAATATAATAACCATATATTATGGTTTGCAGACATAACATTTTATTGTTTGACTTCTGATCTCTGTATTTCAAGGCAGATGATTTCGTCACAAAAACAGGATCTATCTATTGGCGAGAATGTGGTTTTAATACTGTTTCACTAAATTACTAGAATATTTAAATTGCAATGCGATGTCTGAACAGCTAGCTAGCATCAGCAGAACATGTCTGCTCATGACCCCGCTGGGTGTGTTTTCCTTCTTGTTCTCTAGGTTCGCTGGGCTGACCTCGAAGAGCAGAAGGATGCCGAACGCAAGCGTGATATCGGCTTTGTGGTGGGTCAAACAGACTGGGAAAAAATCACAGACCAGAGCGGACAGATAGCTCAGAGAGCTCTCAATCGTACAAAGTATTTCTAATAACAGAAGATCAAGGTATGTCCATTCAATTCTATTAATCTAATTTGATACAGTTTTTCTTTGTTTTTGGAGTGGCGTTTATGTAATGACTTGTCTTTGTTTATACAGTTAGGAGAGAGGGCTAGTAGTTATACTGGTAGTTATTTGGGGGTTACAAAACTTATATGGCGGCCCCCTAATCTTCGGAGGGGAAAAAATATTTGTTTATATATATATATATAGATACACAGATAGATAGATAGATAGATAGATAGATAGATAGATAGATAGATAGATAGATAGATAGATAGATAGATAGATAGATAGATAGATAGATAGATAGATAGATAGATAGATAGATAGATAGATAGATAGATAGATAGATAGATAGATAGATAGATAGATAGATAGATAGATAGATAGATAGATACACAGATAGATAGATACAGTGGGGAGAACAAGTATTTGATACACTGCCGATTTTGCAGGTTTTCCTACTTACAAAGCATGTAGAGGTCTGTAATTTTTATCATAGGTACTCTTCAACTGTGAGAGACGGAATATAAAACAAAAATCCAGAAAATCACATTGTATGATTTTTAAATAATTAATTTGCATTTTATTGCATGACATAAGTATTTGATCACCTACCAACCAGTAAGAATTCCGGCTCTCACAGACCTGTTAGATTTTCTTTAAGAAGCCCTCCTGTTCTCCACTCATTACCTGTATTAACTGCACCTGTTTGAACTCATTACCTGTATAAAAGACACCTGTCCACACACTCAATCAAACAGACTCCAACCTCTCCACAATGGCCAAGACCAGAGAGCTGTGTAAGGACATCAGGGATAAAATTGTAGACCTGCACAAGGCTGGGATGGGCTACAGGACAATAGGCAAGCAGCTTGGTGAGAAGGCAACAACTGTTGGCGCAATTATTAGAAAATGGAAGAAGTTCAAGATGACGGTCAATCTCCCTCGATCTGGGGCACCATGCAAGATCTCACCTCGTGGGGCATCAATGATCATGAGGAAGGTGAGTGATCAGCCCAGAACTACACGGCAGGACCTGGTCAATGACCTGAAGAGAGCTGGGACCACAGTCTCAAAGAAAACCATTAGTAACACACTACGCCGTCATGGATTAAAATCCTGCAGCACATGCAAGGTCCCCCTGCTCAAGCCAGCGCATGTCCAGGCCCGTCTGAAGTTTGCCAATGACCATCTGGATGATCCAGAGGAGGAATGGGAGAAGGTCATGTTGTCTGATGAGACAAAAATAGAGCTTTTTGGTCTAAACTCCACTCGCCGTGTTTGGAGGAAGAAGAAGGATGAGTACAACCTCAAGAACACCATCCCAACCATGAAGCATGGAGGTGGAAACATCATTCTTTGGGGATGCTTTTCTGCAAAGGGGACAGGACGACTGCACCGTATTGAGGGGAGGATGGATGGGGCCATGTATCGCGGGATCTTGGCCAACAACCTCCTTCCCTCAGTAAGAGCATTGAAGATGGGTCGTGGCTGGGTCTTCCAGCATGACAACGACCCGAAAAAAAACACAGCCAGGGCAACTAAGGAGTGGCTCCGTAAGAAGCATCTCAAGGTCCTGGAGTGGCCTAGCCAGTCTCCAGACCTGAACCCAATAGAACATCTTTGGAGAGAGCTGAAAGTCCGTATTGCCCAGCGACAGCCCCGAAACCTGAAGGATCTGGAGAAGGTCTGTATGGAGGAGTGGGACAAAATCCCTGCTGCAGTGTGTGCAAACCTGGTTAAGAACTACAGGAAACGTATGATCTCTGTAATTGCAAACAAAGGTTTCTGTACCAAATATAAAGTTCTGCTTTTCTGATGTATCAAATACTTTTGTCATGCAATACAATGCAAATTAATTACTTAAAAATCATACAATGTGATTTTCTGGGATTTTTGTTTTAGATTCCGTCTCTCACAGTTGAAGAGTAACTATGATAAAAATTACAGACCTCTACATGCTTTGTAAGTAGGAAAACCTGCAAAATCGGCAGTGTATCAAATACTTCTCCCCACTGTAGATACACAGATAGATACACAGATACACAGATAGATACACAGATACACAGATAGATACACAGATAGATACACAGATACACAGATAGATACACAGATACACAGATAGATAGATACACAGATAGATAGATACACAGATAGATAGATACACAGATAGATACACAGATAGATACACAGATAGATACACAGATAGATAGATACACAGATAGATAGATACACAGATAGATACACAGACAGATACACAGATAGATACACAGATAGATACACAGATAGATAGATACACTGATAGATAGATACACTGATAGACAGATACACTGATAGATAGATACACTGATAGATAGATACACTGATAGATAGATACACAGATAGATAGATACACAGATAGATAGTATATTTATAAAAAATAAAATAAAAATCCCCTCAAGACTTACTATATATATACATACATATATATATCTATATCATATACGTACATACACACTACATGGCCAAAAGTATGTGGACACCACTTCAAATTAGCAGATTCAGCTATTTCAGCCACACCCTTTGCTGACAGGTTTTTATAAAATCAAGCACACAGCCATGCAATCTCCATAGACAAACATTGGCAGTAGAATGGACCATACTGAAGAGCTCAGTGACTTTCAATGTGGCAACGTCATAGGATGTCACCTTCACAACAAGTCAGTTCGGGTAGCGTGTAAAATGTGTCTGTCCTCGGTTGCAGCAACACACTACAGAGTTCCAAACTGCCTCTGGAAGCAACATCAGCACAAGAACTGTTCGTCGGCAGCTTCAGGAAATGGGTTTCCATGGCCGAGCAGCCACACACAAGCCTAAGATCACCATGCGCAATGCCAAGCGTTGGCTGGAGTGGTGTAAAGCTCGCTGCCATTGGACTCTGGAGCAGTGGAAACGCGTTCTCTGGAGTGGTGAATCACGCTTCACCATCTGGCAGTCCGACGGACGAATCTGGGTTTGGCGGATGCCATGAGAACCTTACCTGCCCCAATGCATAGTGCCAACTGTAAAGTTTGGTGGAGGAGGAATAATGGTCTGGGTCTGTTTTTCATGGTTCGGCCTAGGCCCCTTAGTTCAAGTGAAGGGAAATCTTAATGCTATATCATACAATGACATTCTAGACGATTCTGTGCATTCTATATGAACAATTTGGGGAAGGCCTTTTCCTGTTTCGGCATGACAATGCTCCCGTGCACAAAGCGAGGTCCGTACAGAAATGGTTTGTCGAGATCGGTGTGGAAGAACTTGACTGGCCTGCACAGAGCCCTGACCTCAACTCCATCAAACACCTTTGGGATGAATTGGAACGCCGACTTCGAGCCAGGCCTAATCGCCCAACATCAGTGCCCGACCTCACTAATGCTCTTGTGGCTGAATGGAAGCAAGTCCCTGCAGCAATGTTCCAACATCTAGTGGAACGCCTTCCCAGAAGAGTAGAGGCCGTTATAGCAGCAAAGGCGGGACCAACTCCATATTAATGCCCATGATTTTGGAATGAGATGTTCAACGAGCAGGTGTCCACATACTTTTGGCCATGTAGTGTATGAATGTGATTTAGTTTTTTTGGACATGACTGTGAAATTTCCAGCAAATCAGCTCAGTCATTTTAATTTATGAAATCTGTTCCCAATTATTACCATGCATTAATAGAGGCATACAGTACCTTTTAGAAAGTCCCCATTTACAGCCTGAATTAAAAATGTATACATAAAAATAAAATCTTACCTATCATCTACACACATTACCCCAAGTGAAAACATGTTTTTAGAAATGTTTGCAAATGTATTGAAAATGAAATGCAGAAAATATCTAACTACATAAGTATTCACACCCCTGAGTCAATACATGTTAGTCACCTTTGTCAGTGAATTCTGGGTAAGTTTCTCTAAGAGCTGCTGGATTGTAAAACATTTGCACTTTATTCTTTATAAAATTCTTCAAGCATTGTCAAGTTGGTTGTCGATCAGACAGTGATTTAAGTCAAAACTGTAACTCAGCAACATTTAATGTTGTCTTGTTCAGCAACTCCAGTGTAGATTAGTGTTTCAGGTTATTGTTTTGCTGAAAGGTGAATTTGTATCCCAGTGTCAAATCATATTGTATTGTAATATAACTGGTGTGAAACTTTACCGTGAAATGAGCCGTTCCCAACGATGCAGAGTTAATTAAAATAGTAACACGAGGAATTACATAAAATAGACAAGAATGGAGCTACAGTTATTTATATATATATATATATATATATATATATATATATACACAGTTGAAGTCAGAAGTTTACATACACTTAGGTTGAAGTCATTAAACTCATTTTTCAACCGCTCCATAGATTTCATGTTAACAAACTATAGTTTTGGCAAGTCTGTTAGGACATCTACCGACTTCAACTGTAATAAGGTATTTGAGGTAGGTATGTACATGAAATCAGTGTAAAGTGACTAGGCATCAGGATAGATAATAATAAGGTATTTGAGGTAGATACAGTGCCTTTGGAAAGTGTTCAGACCCCTTGACGTTTTCAAAATTTTGTTACGTTACAGCCTTATTCTAAAATTGATTAAATAAATATAAATCCTCAGCAATCTACACACAATACCCCATAATGACATCATCAATACCCCATAATGACATCATCAATACCCCATAATGACATCATCAATATCCCATAATGACAAAGCGAAAACAGGTTTTTAGAAATGTTTGCAAATTTATGAAAAATGTAAAACTGAAATACCTTTTTTAAATAAGTATTCGGACCCTTTGCTATGAGACTTGAAATTGAGCTCAGGTGCATCCTGTTTCCATTGATCATCCTTGATGTTTCTACATCTTGATTGGAGTCCACCTGTGGTAAATTCAATTGATTAGACATGATTTGGAAAGGCACACACCTGTCTATATAAGGTCCCACAGTTGACATTGCATTTCAGAGCAAAAACCAAGCCATGAGGTCAAGTGTTTGTAGAGCTCCGAGACAGGGTTATGTCGAGGCACAGATCTGGGGAAGGGTACCAAAATATTTCTGCAGCATTGAAGGTCCCCAAGAACACAGTGGCCTCATTCTTAAATGGACAAAGTTTGGATCCACCGACTGTTCCTAGAGCTGGCCGCCCCGCCAAACTGAGCAATCTGGGGAGAATGGTCTTGGTCAGGGAGGTGACCAAGAACCCGATGGTTACTCTGACAGAGCTCTAGAGTTCCTCTGTGGAGATGGTTGTCCTTCTGGAAGATTATCCCATCTCTGCAGCACTGCACCAATCAGACCTTTTATGGTAGAGTGTGGCGAGACGGAGGCCACTCCTCGGTAACAGGCACATGACAACCCGCTTGGAGTTTGCCAAAATGCACCTAGGAAACAAGATTCTCTGGTCTGATGAAACCAAGATTGAACTCTTTGGCTTGAAGCATGGTGGTGGCAGCATCATGCTGTGGGGATGTTTTTCAGCAGCAGGGACTTGGAGACTAGTCAGGATCGAGGGAAAGATGAACGGAGCAAAGTACAGAGAGATCCTTGATGAAAACCTGCTCCAGAGAGCTCAGGACCTCAGACTGGTGCGAAGGTTCACCTTTCAACAGGACAACAACCCTAAGCACCTAGCCAAGACAATGCAGGAGTGGCTTAGGGACAAGTCTCTGAATGTCCTTGAGTGGCCCATCCAGAGCCTGGTCTTAACCCTGATCGAACATCTCTGGAGAGACCTGAAAATAGCTGTGCAGTGACACCCCCTCCAACCTGACAGAGCTTGAGAGGATCTGCAAAGAAGAATGGGAGAAACTCCCCAAATACAGGTGTGCCAAGCTTGTGGCGTAATACCCAAGAAGACTCAAGGCTGTGATCACTGCCAAAACAATGTACTGAGTAAAGTGTCTGAATGCTTATGTAAATGTAATATTTCATTTTTTAAATTTTTAATAAATAAGCTAAAATGTCTAAACCTTTTTTTGCTTTGTCATTATGGGGTATTGTGTGTAGATTGAGGGGGAGGAAAACAATTTAAAACATTTTAGAATAAGGCTATAACCTAACAAAAATGTGGAAAAAGTCCAGGGGTCTGAATACTTTCCGAAAGCACTATTATATACATGAATGTAGGGTAAAGTCACTAGGCATCAGGATAGATAATAATATGAGTAAAATAAAGAACAGAGTAGCAGCAGCAAATTGTGTGCGTGTGTGTCAATGTAGTATGTTTATGGTGTATATAGTCTTGTGCATAGGGTCAATGCAAGATAGTCAGTGCAGATAGTTTAGGTACCATTAATTGACTATTCAACAGTCTTATGGCTTGGGGGTAGAAGCTGTCTCAGAGCCTGTTCATCCAAGAGCCGATGCTCCGGTACCGGTTGCCGGACGGTAGCAGAGTGAACAGCCTATGGCTTGGGTGGCTGGATTCCTTGGCAATTTTTCGGGACTTCTTCTGACACCGCCTGGAATAGAGGTCCTGGATGGCAGGGAGCTCTGCCCCATGTAGGGCGGTGCATTTGTCATACCAAGCGGTGAAGCAGCCAGTCAAGATGCTCTCGATGGTGCAGCTATAGAACCTTTTGAGGATCCGAGGGCCCATGCCAAATCTTTTCAGCCTCCTGAGGGGGAAGAGGCACTGCCATGCCCTCTTTACGACTGTGTGGGTGTGTTTGGACCATGTTAAGTCCTTACTGATGTTGACGCTAAAGAACATGAAGATCTCGACCTGCTCCAACAGGCATGTGGATGGGGTTGTGCTCTCCCCTTTTTCTCATATAGTCCTCCTTGGTCTTATGAACGTTGTTGTCCTGGCACCACACTGCTATGTCTCTGACCTCATCCCTGTAGGCTGCGTCATCGCTGTCGGTGATCAGGCCTACCACCGTCTTATCGCCAGAAAACTTGATGATGGTGTTGGAGTCACTAAGCACGCACTCCTGAGGGGCTCCCATGTTTAGGGTCAGCGTGGCTGCCTAGCCTCACCACCTTGGGCCGGCCCGTCAAGAAGTCTAGGATCCAGTTGCAGAGGGAGGGGTTCAGTCCCAGGATCCCTAGCTTGGTGAGGAGCTTGGAGGGCATTATGGTGTTACAACGCTGATCTGTAGTCTACGAACAGCATTCTCACGTCGTTATTTCCCCTCTTGTCCAGGTGGGAGAGGGTAGTGTGAGGTGCAGTTGAGATTGCGTCATCTGTGGATCTGTTGGAGCGGTATGCGAATTGGAGTGGGTCTAGGGTTTCTGGGATGACTGTGTTGTGTGTCATGACCAGCCTTTCAAAGCACTTCATAATTACAGATTTGAATGCTACAGGGCGGTAGTCATTTAGGCAGGTTGCCTTGGAGGTCTTGGGAACAGGGACAATGGTGGTCAGCTTGAAACAACATTCCGTCTGTCCCGGTGGCCTTGTTATTTGTTAACCTGTTTAAATATTTTGCTCACATCGGCCACGGAGAGCGAGATCAGAGTCATTCGGAAAAACAAGGGCTTTCATGCGAGGCACAGTGTTCAACAAAGCAAGCATAAAAGGCCTTTAGCTCGTTTGGGAGTTCTACAACTCACGGCTGGGTTTCCCTTTGTAATCTGTCATCGTCTACAAACCCAGCCACCTACGATGAGCGTTGGAGCCGGTGTAATAGGATTGCACCTTCCTCCTATATTGTCGTTTTGCATGTTTGATGTCTCGTCAGAGGTTGTAGCGGGCTTTCTTGTTTTCGTACATGTCTGTGTCCTGTTCCTTGTAAGCGTTAGCTCTAGACTTTAGTCCACATGGATGTTGCCTGTTGGAAAGCAGACTGAACCAGGTTTTCCTATAAGATTTTCTATGCTTAGCTTTATTCAATTTATTTGTATCCTAAAAAAAAAACTCCCTGGTCCTTGATGATGACAAGCATACCCATAACATCATGCAGCCATGCTTGAAAATATGAAGTGGTACTCAGTGATGTGTTGGATTTGCCCCAAACATAACTCTTTGTATTTGTTTTAAAAAGCCACATTTTTGTCAGTATTTCTTTAGTGTCTTATTGCAAACAGGATGGATGTTTACTAATACTTTTAGACTATTGGTCATTGCGCTGGCGCTAGTTAGCAACTTCCTTCAAACTGCACACAGAGACATAAAAATGGTATCCACGATTTTCATCTGACTCTGCGGAAGTAGGTAAAGGGCATCATTGAAAAAATACTCATACCATTGGCCTCATAGTGAAATCCCGGAGCGGTTTCCTTCCTCTTCGGCAACTAAGTTAGGAATTACTCCTGTATCTTTGTAGTGACTGGGTGTATTGATGCAGTACCCAGAGTGTAATTAATAACTTTACCATGCTCAAAGGGATATTAAATGTATTTTTTTACTTTTACCCATCTACCAGTAGGTTCCCTTCTTTGCGAGGCGTTGGAAAACCTACCTGGTCTTTGTGGTTGAATGTTTGAAATTCACTGCGAGGACTGAGGGCCCTTATAATTATCTGTATGTGTGGGGTACAGAGATGAGGTAGTCACTCAAAAATGTTGTTAAAACACTATTATTGCAAACAGAGTGAGTCCATGCAACTTATGTGACTTGTTAAAGACATTTTTACTCCTGAACATATTTAGGTTTACCATAACAAAGGGGTTGAATACTTATTGACTCAAGACATTTCAGCTTTGCATTTTTTATTCATTAGTAGAAAAACATAATTCCCCTTTGACATTATGGGGTATTGTGTGTAAGCCAGTGACACAACATCTCAGTTTAATCCAATCAGGTAGCAACACAGCTAAATGTGGAAAAGGTCAAGGGTTAGGAATACTTTCTTGCAGTCAATTTGCAGTGTACAAATTATTGATGACTATGTTCTGGGCCCGTATTGATGACTATGTTCTGGGTCCGTATTGATGACTATGTTCTGGGCCCGTATTGATGACTATGTTCTGGGCCCGTATTGATGACTATGTTCTGGGCCCGTATTGATGACTATGTTCTGGTCCGCTCAAGGAGAAATCTGCCCATGGCTGAATGTAATTATGGAGCCCTGTTCTATGTGAAAGCACCTACTCTTTTGGGTGAACAGAAAAAGCACTGTTTTAATCCGTTGACGAGATGTCTATATTATGTTTCTATCATAAAAGGAAGGAAGATACATTATGATCATTCATTGAATTGGATGGATGTAGCAATTGCAGACTGCCCCTTTTTTTAATCTTTGTGGAATATTTTTCAATCAGTTTTATTTCTTCCTCTAGGTCTGCAGACTGTGAATATGCTTAACCCGTTTCTCATGAAGTCATGAAGACCACTCATTCTACTTGTTGACATTTAGGAAACCCATTGGTGTTTATTCCATTATTAGAATACAGGATAGATTTCTCTCGAGTTAAAAAAATAATAATTCTTGACATTCAATTTGAATATTTTTTGTTTTAAATTTTCCTTCACCCTTTCGATGGTAGATTTACCTTGAGCTTTGCTTCTCATTTTATACTGTAATGTCTACCTGTATGTTTAGCACTGTTGCTTATTTTATTAAAATAAACTGAAGAAACAATAAAGGTTTCCCACCAAAAACAACCAGGAGAGTCTCGTGTGATTGGTCACGTGGGCTACGTCATAGTCTTCTGTGATGTATGTTTCACGTGGACCACATACAGTACAACCTCAAAGATACAAACCAAATCTTTTTTGGTGTTGTGTTTTTTGAAAAGTCTGTTCTGTGTCTGTGAGGTCCTACTTTGTTACAAGTGATATGTAGCCAAGGTTAGAGTGATGGAACAGCAGCCGGAAGGTTCTTTGTTCAAGCCCTGGGCCAGGCGAGGAAGTGGGATCTGAACTGACAACCGTAGAGCGTGGGGGTTGGATAAAACTAAATTTTCATTGCCCAATCAAACCACAGCAAATAGTATCACTTCCTTCTTTTTAGTTATTTTATTTAACCTTTATTTAACTAGGCAAGTCAGTTAAGAACAAAATCTTATTTACAATGACGGCCCACACCGGCCAAACCCGGACGACGCTGGGCCAATTGTGCGCCGCCCTATGGGACTCCAAATCACGTCCGGTTGTGATACAGCATGAATTCGAACCGGTGTGTCTGTAGTGACGCCTCTAGCACTGAGGTGCAGTGCCTTAGACCGCTGTGCCACTCGGGAGCCCTTAAAGTTTAATCCAAATCTTTCACATTGCATTTCTCTCAAACTCTCCTAAACATTTGGAGATCAGAAACAGTTCACATTCACTGTTTCTTCCAACAAATCAAAAATATTTTGTGCTGTTTAATGACGACATGACAAAGTGACCCAGCATCCCTTGCACGTAAAACACAATCCAAAAATGTTAAGATTATGGTAAAGGTAAGTTCTACACTATCAACTTGCTAACTGAAGCAAATGCTATGTTCCTATGTTTTGTTTTCTGTAAAAAGATGCCCTATAAGTATGACACACAAGCCAACAATAAACCAGCAACGGGTACCTGTCTTTTTTACGGTTGCCGCTATTTTTTCTTTGTCAAGACTTTCACTCCTATTGCTAATTTGACTGGAATCAGTACAGACTGTCTTTCTGAATTTGTCAATCAGACATTATGATGCAGTGGTTTTATGATCATCTGAGTGAATATCAATCATGACAATCTGAGGGTGTATATCCTCTACTGTAGTTGTGAATGGTCATAGAATGGCATTCTGTTTCAAATTTAAACAGCTGGACCGAAGCCATATGGTTCTGTCAGGGACGGACTGGGACCAGAATCGTCCCAGGCATTTCTAACACACCGGACCATTATTTTTCCTTGAGGCCCTTTATTATATTATAATATTATTTTTTGTTAGCCTAATAAGGATAATTATTATATTGTATATTTATATTATTAGCCTAATAATTACTATTCTATTGTATATTATTATTATTAGCCTAATAATGAGAATACATTTTTGTATTATTATTATATTGTATTATATTACATTATTATTATTAGCCTAATAATGATAATTATTATATTGTATTATATTACATTATTATTATTATTATTAGCCTAGTAATGATAATTCTGTGCAAAACATCCAATTTAGAAATGCCCACTGGGCTAAAAATGGACCAGCCAATCTGGCATTTGGGCTGTACTGTACTGTAGCTTATGGACTGTTTCTAGAGACGGTACCTGTTCAAGGCAGACAGTTGCTGGCTGTAACCGGATTCACTACTTGGAGGCCTACTTTACCACATTTTCTCAACTGGTATGTACAGTAGGCAGCTCTAGAGAGGCTCGTTACCGTGGGACGCTCTAGAGAGGCTCGTTACCGCGGGACGCTCTAGAGAGGCTCGTTACCGCGGGACGCTCTAGAGAGGCTCGTTACCGCGGGACGCTCTAGAGAGGCTCGTTACCGCGGGACGCTCTAGAGAGGCTCGTTACCGCGGGACGCTCTAGAGAGGCTCGTTACCGCGGGACGCTCTAGAGAGGCTCGTTACCGTGGGACGCTCTAGAGAGGCTCGTTACCGCGGGCAGCTCTAGACAGGCGTTGCACTACGGCTCTGATTTCCAGGCGATGCTCACTTCATAGAACAATACAGCACTACTGGAGAGCGAATCAACTAATATGAAGACGAACCCACATGTTGAAAACCATGTCTGAAAGAAATATCCAATATGGAACTCTCTTTTTCCTGTGAGATGGCTGGAACTTTTAGCAGAGACGTCAAGGTGAGTATATTGATTTGAAAGAAGCTGTGTGTTGTAAACTAGTTTGAAGTCTGCTGACTAAAGAATGTTGCTAATAGTCAAATGTCCTGGCAGTCTCTCAGCATGTAGCATGTACTGAATATTCAATCAAAGCGCTTCTTTTCACCTTTCTGAAGATAAATGAGATTGTTGTACAGACCACTGTACATATTGGACTTGAAGACGCATCACATTCTAAGTATACATGTAACATTAATTGATATTAAGTATATATTTTTTTTAAAACAATGTGATACTCACTTTTGATTGTGGTTCTCTTTATGGCCAGGAAGTGCCTCGTCTTTTACGGTATTAGGGTTATGTCAATGTTAATCCACTTATACAGGTTCCATTGTTCTGATACACCACGCTAGTAGAATGAGAAATACGCTGACAGAAAAGACTGCAGCCATTGTATATTAAAGGGTTTTGTAATTGTGTGACTTGTGCTTTTTTTGTCTGTCCAGTTTCTTTTACAACAGTTTAGAAACCATCAGTGCTCCCTTGAAAGAAGAAAGCTCTCTTGAAACTTGAAAAACATTTTAATGGTTCTAATGAAATAATGACATAATATGCCTGGAAACTGCATTTGTAATTCAAAATGAAGGTATCTTGTATTATTGCTACATTCATCTGATTGATGTAGCAATAATACACATAACATTTAATTCACAACTGCGCCAACACGGGTTGATAATTAATTCTACAGCAACGCATGCCTCTAAACATCAATCAAAATGCTATACATTATGTTTTTTCAATTGAAATGGTATATAGCAGTTTGCTCTACAATGGCGTACTGTTCAGTCACATGACTGCCCTCTGGATGGGAAATGGATAGTTCTGCCGCCACAATGCTCATTTACCAGACACTTTTATCCAAAGCGACTTAGAACTGTCAACATTGACCATATAGTACCATTTAGCAAGGCCTAGATTCAGTACATGGCCCATGCAGGAAAATACAGTCTGTTTTTAATACAGCATCAACCATTCTGGATAAAACTCCCCTCTGTCTGTCTGGCTCTTTCTATGTTGTTAGGGGGGCTTTGAATTCAGCTGGTACGTCACTGTCCAGTTTACAGATGACCTTATAGATGGCTTTCTTCCAGGATGGGTCTGAGTCTCTAGCCAGAGAGATGGCTATGTAAAACTCCTGCAGTGTGATCTCAGCCACTTCAAGGAACCTGTCAGGGACCTGTAGATTAAAGGCACAACCTGTAAGATATGTAAATAGCCAATCAAACAAAGCCGCAACCGTTTTGGTAAAAAGCTGATGGGTCTGGAGAAATGTAACCCATCGAATGTATAGACAGAGCTATGGATGCAAGGAATGGCCATCCATGAGATCAACATTATAGCTCAAACCTATTCAGACCAAGGACTGTATGATGACATAGTGATATCGAACATGGAAGGTTATTATACGCTGTCGATCCAGAGCATCCCAAACATGCTCAATGGGTGACGTGTCTGGTGAGTAGGCCATGGAAGAACTGGTGCACCTGTGTAATGATCATGCTGTTTAAATCAGCTTCTTCACCTGTCAGGAGGATGGATTATCTTGGCAAATGATCACTAACAGGGATGTAAACACATTTGTGCACAACATTTAAGAGAAATAAGCTTTTTGTGCATATGGACCATTTCTGGGATATTTTATTTCAGCTCATGAAATATGGGACCAACACTTTACATGTTGCGTTTATAGTTGTAAATATTATTTAGTTCCAGTTTTAGTGTTAGGGACAGAAAGTAGTGGATTTCTTCCCTGTTAGCTAGTGATTGGTTGTGATAGTGATGCTAAGTCAACCCTGTTAGCTAGTGATTGGTTGTGATAGTGATGCTAAGTCAACCCTGTTAGCTAGTGATTGGTTGTGATAGTGATGCTATGTCAACCCTGTTAGCTAGTGATTGGTTGTGATAGTGATGCTAAGTCAACCCTGTTAGCTAGTGATTGGTTGTGATAGTGATGCTAAGTCAAGCTAGGTCTGTTTGAAACATCACAATCTCCTGGCAGCTTTTACCCTCTGGATTCTCAAGCTTGAAAACCCATTAGATTTTTGCCAAAAAAACGAAACTTAAACTGAACATGATGGTTTTTATTTCAGTTGATTTTAACGAGTTTTAGTTTTTCAAACGGGTTTCTTAATTTTATTTCAGTTTACGAAAAAATATGTTTTAATGATTAGTTTCAGTTTTACTTTAGAATAGTAACCTTGGTAAAATATAACATTTTCTCATATACAAAGTCATTCTGTCACCTGGCTGGCAGACATGTTGATGGTAAGGTAAGTTCTACGTGCTTTTAATGCCAAAATGTATGGATTTTTCCTCAGCAGGAAATTAACTGTCAGTGTTTTGAAATTGTCAGTGTTTTGAACTGTCAGTATTTAGTTTTGTAGTGTCATTTGGCAAGATCACGATGCTTGGGTAAGTAAGCAGGACGGTAGCAGGCTCGTTTGAATCCAGGGCCAGGGAAAGAAGTGAGATGAATTGGCAACAGGTTTTAAATCTCCTGCCGTTGTACCCTTGAGCAAGGCATTTAAACCTCTAAAATAGCTATAGTGCCCGGGGTGGTTGGGAACAGAGTAGAATAAACATTTAATTCTGTTGATGGACTAATAGAAATATTCTATTCTCCAACCAGCATTATGAAACAAGACATCAGACAGAATAAGCAACATCAAATGTAATCAATCCTTCCCCCAACTCCACCCTTCTGGTTTTATATCTGCCTGGCCTATTGACCTTTGGCCCATTAAAGCGTTTTGTTTGTGTGTGTGTGTGTGTGTGTGTGTTTAACTCACCATACTGCATTGATCTTTGAAGACGTGTACAGATATAAAGCTAAAAATAAAAAAATCTGTGCTTAGACTTCCAATAACATACCTGCTGTACAAGCCGACCACCCATAAACAATGTATTTTGCAGACCATTTTATCTTTTGATCAGATTGACTGTCTACAGGAATCCAGCTGAGCTCAATGGAGACGTAAGACTGAAGACGTGTCATAAAAAGACGAGAGAGAGTTGGAAGTCATGAGCAGTGAATGAATGAATTCACAATGAATTCAACCCGTGTGAATACACTTTAGCGAAACAGAGCGTAGGCTCGCGAGATCAGGATGGTCGTACGACTTTAAAATGGATACAGAGATTTCCAGTACCTGAAAGTCATTGGCCTTGTTGTAATGCATGTTGAGGGCTCTGAAGAGCTCAGAGTCTCTGCCCACTGTTACATCCCTCACACTGTTAACGCCCTCCACTCGGACCTGACGGGCAAACTTCTCCATCTGGATATAATAGAACTCTCTGAAGTTACTGAACCATTTAATCAGCTGGGAGGTGATACAGCGGGTGAGCTGTATGAGAGCACAAGGAAACAAACAGTTTGGGTAAGTACATTCTAAGTGCAATAGTTATGTCTGGGTTAATGCTTTTGTTGTTATTTCACTTTGTCTGATGTAGGTTTCATTTAGTTGCTTTTAGTGTGTGTGTGTGTGAGAATTTTGTTCATCCCACTGTTTCTAATTTCTTTGTAAATATGTCAATAAATCATGTGTGTTTGAATAAAGCCCACGGTTATGTGTTCAGTGATGGTTTTCGATGAGGGGATTCTGTCTCACATTTCAAGTATTCACTCTACCAGTACTGGTAACACCATAGTAAAGGTTATTCATTCAAATCTGAATAGTTCTCAGGATATATAACGCACCATTTATAAACTGTATACACAATATTTACAAAAGTATGTGGACACCCCGTCAAATTAGTGGATTTGGCTATTTCAGCCACACCCGTTGCTGACAGGTGTATAAACTCAAGCACACAGCCATGCAATCTCCATAGACAAACAGTGGCAGTAGAATGGACTTACTGAAGAGATCAGTGACTTTCAACGTGGCACCGTCATAGAATACCACCTTTCCAAGTCAGTTTGTCAAATTTGAGCCAGGCCTAAATGCCCAACATCAGTGCCCGACCTCACTAATGCTCTTGTGGCAAAACCCCGCAGCAATGTTCCAACATCTAGTGGAAAGCCTTCCCAGAAGAGTGGAGGCTGTTATAGCAGCAAAGGCGGGACCAACTCCATATTAATGCCTATGATTTTGGAATGAGATGTTCGACGAGAAGGTGTCCACATACTTTTGGTCATGTAGTGTATTCCATTACCTGGACATCGGAGAAAAAGGTTGTGAGCACGTTAGAGCTAGGGTACCGAGTGTAGAAGAACATCAACTTGGCTTTCTTCAGATGGTGTGTGGTCAGACCCTCCTACATATATTCAGGTTATGGAGCTAACACATTCAGATGGTGTGTGGTCAGACCCTCCTACATATATTCAGGTTATGGAGCTAACCCATTCAGATGGTGTGTGGTCAGACCCTCCTACATATATTCATGTTATGGAGCTAACCCATTCAGATGGTGTGTGGTCAGACCCTCCGACATATATTCAGGTTATGGAGCTAACACATTCAGATGGTGTGTGGTCAGACCCTCCTACATATATTCAGGTTATGGCGCTAACACATACTGTACTCAAGTCATGCATACATCAGAATAATATGAATGGAAGAAAATATATTGCATTCCTAAAGAAAATAATGTTGTCTACTTGTTAATAGGTTTCACTATATTGCTACACTTCTACTTCAATATTACTACCAATGAAATCAAGCTTCTATTCCTGAATCCTGACTATTATTATCAGAGAGGTATTATTTTACATCAATGTTTTTCTCTGTCCTACAATCATTAGACTACACTCAAGATAGTTGAAGCAATTTCCGTAGGAGTAGAGATCACAAGATCAAACAGGAAATTCTCCTTGAAGTGCATCCATCCACAGGTACTAATGCTACCCCAAGCCTCAGAGATATTGTACTCCTGTAAAGAGACAAGAACTAAATTGATTTTTGTTTATGGACTATCCATGTGTACAGAGAAAGGTTATGATGAGACACTTAACTAAACCTCAAAGAAAGGCAATATTTCTTAGGCACAGTATTATTGATATGACTCATAATACTGAAGCCAATTGCCTCACTAAAGAAAGCCAACCTTAGGAATCTAACATTTGGTGGAAATGCGAAGCATTTGAAAAACGCAGATCATGCTTGACCACAACATAGAACACTCATATTATAGATTCACTGACTAACTCTAATATTACAGATTCCCTAAATCAATGTAAAGTCGTATTCTATAGTAAAATCTCTGTGCGGTGTCGTGGTAACACTCCCTGACATGCCACATATACTTTACGACTCCCCACCGGAGACCAGGGTTCAATACCTTCCCACTTGCCTGTCTCCCCATCTAATTTCCTTACTGTCTGAATAAAGTGGTAAAATGTAAAAACAATAATACTATTTGGAAAGGATACATTCAGCACATACGAGGTCCTCTTCACCATTCTCTGGAAGCTACCACACTCCATCTTGATGTGAGGGAGACAGACACTGTCCAGTTGCACATTATGCCTTGTGGCCATGGGGTGGTGAGCCTGGGTACTCCTGGGTGGCCTGGAGGTCACCTTGGACCTCACGTTGACCGGATCCCACAAGAAGTCAACCATCTCTGGGGTAGACAGACCCGTGGTAATGGTTCTACACTGGAGCCCTCCAAAGGTATCATGATGGGAGTTGTTGTGTTGGAGGTTGTCCAGTACTTGGTGGTCTTCCTGTAGTGCAGTGGGGTGGTTGTATAGGATTGAGGGCTGATGGGAATGGTGAGGTCTTGTCACTGTTAGGTTTAGAGAACATGGGAGAGAAATTGAAGCAGGCTTTTGAACAACCAGAGATAGAGCCTCGGTTTGAATCTCTGGTAGTTGTTGGGCCATACCACGATCGGAACATGGAGGGAGTCGTGACATGCTGTCTACATGGGTGGATGATGACGCTGGCTCATGAGAGCTGAGGAACATGGTCTCATCGTCTGTTTCCAACATTCCCCCATCCTCGATGTGTAGCCGTGGTGACTTGAATAAAGTATGTGATATGTTTTTGAAAATCGTGTCAATGCTAGAGTTTACGGCTCTGGAGAGTTCAAACTTGAGAATATCTGCTAGGAGTTTGTCTTCTTTGTCTGTGTTTGAGTGGATGTAGTCAGTTAGCTTGTGATTCTCCCATCCCAGATTACCTCTATCTAAAGGCCTAAACTCACTGTAAGGGTCCATGAACACCCCTGTCTCCGGGTATCCTTCGTTCCAAGTACTTTGGTGGTCCTCCTCCATCACACCTGTTGAAACCGTCCCATCACTGACGTCCTCCTCAGACTCAGTCTGGTACTCGTAGATCTGGATGAACCTGGCCTGGAGTTGACCCAGGAGCTTCTGCATGGTCTGAAGCTGCTTCCTCAGGGTATGGCCCTCGTCCGTACTCTTCCCACTAGCGGCCCCTGTTCTCAGGAGGTCCTGGTGCTGCGGCACCCTCTGTTTCCTCTTGTTCTCTTTGTTTTCCATTGTCTCACTCTCAAAGTGACTGGCTGGAGTGGTCTCCCCCTCATCTGTACAATGAACACTGGGACTGGGAGGAGAGCCTTCCATGCCTCTGATGATGTTCTCCACTCTGGCACGCTTCGCCTGGCCTCTGTCCCCCAGCTCCAGGGTCCAGTCCTGCGTCAACCTGGACCCACTGGGGCTGACTCTAGTGGGGCTGGCCCCGGTGGACGCCTGGCTGGCTGGAGACAGAGGCTCCATGGTGGTGCTGCTGCTCTTGGAAGAAGTGCTGCTGTGATGATCCACCAGGCTAGGGCTCGTCAAGGCAGAGAAGGGAATATGAGCGTCTGGGAGGTAATATGCAGCGGTGCTCTCCTGGAGGGTCTGTTTACTCTCAATGGTTTTCTGTAGGAGCGTAGAGATAAGGGATACACCGGTTGAGTGGGAGGAGGATGGAGGGGTGGAGGAGCTGTATGTGTTGTTGTGTAGAAAGGAGGAAAGATGCTCGGCTCTGTCCTCTGGGTAGGTGCTGCTGTGAAAATGATGCATGCTGTGGTCTAGAAGGCTTGGGTTCATGCTTCATGCAAAATAAAGAAACTTACAATCAATGGCAAACTACATTTGTGATTATCTGAACAAACGGTTTTACAAATTAGACACAGTTGTAATAAAATCTGTAAAAGGAAAAACTATTGTTCATGTAAAACCATCAATACTGCAAAATGTGAAGTTATTTTCCCCCAGAAAACCACATATATTTAAATGATAAAACTATATTTAGCAGATTGCTATAGTGTTTATTAATAATTTATACTTTTGCAATTCGTAATAACTATTATATACTGTATTTTGAAAGTTATACGTTTTGTGAAGTCAAATCTACCAGAGAATATTTGTATTCATAGTGTGCAACAACGATGTAGATACATACAATATTACTCACATTTTAACTCAAAACAATGTGGAAATAATAATAATAATAATAATAATAATAACGCTAGAAAGGGAATATGCATCCTGTATAGAAGTACAATTTAAATGTATTTCTTTTAGATAAATCTGTTGACTGAAACTAGCACTTCTATAAGTGAGAAAATGGTCTGTCACAAGTTAAGACCCAAGCGACAAAACCTATTATTGATTTGATCAAACTCAATCTTTTAATAAAAAATAACAATATTTGTCCTATTACTTTCAAAAATCATTAACGTTGTGGAGAATATTATGTTAGAGCCTATTGCCCACATTTCACCTGTCTATTTCATAAGGTCCCACAGACACAAACAAGAAAAGGATGTGTGCCTACCCCAGAGTGAAGATAGATGTCCAGAGAAGAGAACAGAATTGATGCTTGCCTCGGGAGAGGAGGTCATTATAAACAGGGCAATACTGTATTTCATAGAAACCCATACATCCACAGGAGGGGCGCGGCGTCCTATAATTAAACCACCCTCATTATAAATTAGCTCGTAACATCAGCCTTTGTGGGAATGAAATGAGAGAAAACATTTCATAATTTTGTTTAGAACAATATTACACTGCATCTTTTTGAACGAGGCATGTTTATTATTTAGCCTTTTATTTTCCATACATTGATCACAAAATACGATCGAATTAATGAGCTTTTTCAATAATCCTACCATGTTTTATCATGTTTAATATTTGCAGCCTACAGTTCAGACTGTACTGGTGTAGGCAGCCCTACTAGGAATGAGCTGTCTGCCTATCATTAAAACGACATTGGTTTGTCCCTAATCGCTTCCCGTCGGCGCAGAACCTCGGCGTCCGCCTTTGCGCACCGGGAGTGTTTTAGACCTTCATTACCGCGCCTTTGGTCGGTTTGACAACACCGTTGAAGCTATGTTATCCCATTCCCGATGTCTTTCCCGGACACTTGGCCGCTCTCTGTCTGCTCTAAGTCAGGTAGGAGAGAAACACTCATGACATTTCCCGTGAATCCACTGTCTGGGTTCGGCTGGGTTCGGCTAAGGTCATAGGTAGCGGGGAGCAGGCCTCACCCGAACCCGGACCCAAGGACATCCTGACACCCGTCCTGCTCCGGTGCATGTCTAAGGAAATGCCTCTATGAAATATAAGTAACGTTATTTGGATGTGTTTAGTTAAAACCATTAACTTAGATGAATGATTTAAAGACACATCGGACTGTCACAGGTAGCTAACTCGGTTAAACTAACTAGGTTATATATAACGTTACCTAGTTAGATACTGACATAGCTATCGTTAACTAAGTGTATTAACTAGTTAGGGAAGGTACTAGCTGTGCACATTTATAATTGCCAAGATATAAGTATTCTGTGCGTTTTTATTATGTGTGGATTTCAGCAGTAATACAGGACAAACATAGGATGAATGTATTATCACCAGTGATCAACAACAACTCCAGTGATCAACAACAACTCCAGTGATCAACAACAACTCCAGTGATCAACAACAACTCCAGTGATCAACAACAACTCCAGTGATCAACAACAACTCCAGTGATCAACAACAACTCCGCCTCGATGTATAATAATATCTAAGATCATGGAGTTGAGCGTTCCCCATCTACATCTGTCTCTACACCCATTTCCACCACCCATCTGCTCTGATGATAACGGTGATTACACTGAAATAAGTCCCTGTAAACAAGCACAAGACTCAATACAAACAAGGTTGATAAATGGTATTTAGACTTTAAAGGTTGTACATGCTGTTGGTGGTAGGAGAGGGGGTATGGTATCCACAGGACAGTGATGTGCTGCTGGATGTGTTTGCCTTTCATTAGGGCTCATAAGTGTTTGTCCCGTGCGAATTGCGTTGGAAACCAGAAATACACACCAGCATATTGAAAGTCTGGTTGGTAACATTACTCTGTGGATATTTTGTCTCGCCTTCCTACCTGCAAAATGACCAACCACACGGAAAACCGGTGAAGTATCATTTTATTCAGCATTCCTGGTCCTGGTCCTGGTCCAAACGGGCATTTCAACGTCGGGTCTTCAGGCTACAAAGTAACTAGTTAACCTCATTAGACAGCTCTGCCAGCGTTATGTGAGTATTATGAGGAGTTTCGCTGAGTAACGGTCTTAATTTAGTCATGTTACGGCCAGTATGTACTTCCAAAAAAGGAAGAAATGCCTCTTCAGCACCTCCTCATGTTTATGTCGATACTTTTTTGGAAGAAGGTAACGGGGTCAATTAAAATAGTTATTCAGCGAAAACTCCATATTTGGTGAGTAACGAACATATATTTTTTTTACATTACACCGCTTGCAGAGCTGTCAAATGGGAGTTTGAATGGAGCTTCCTGGGCGGTAGAGTAGACCCTTCATACTCATCGTCAACATCTCTTAAGAACATATACTACTGGGGCAGGCCTGTGTAAGTATAGCAATCGTACTCTCTGAATGTTTCACACTGACACACTACCAGATAACGTCCCTAAAAGGTTGTTGAAGAACGGTGCGCACCGTTTTGGGGAAACGTGGTGTTCAGTACAAACCGCCCAGCAACGTTGAACTGAGCTGAAAGCGCCCCGGTTCTTCCGTTGTGTTTTTGAACTTTGCCCTTTGACTTCAAAGCTGTTTGTTTGAATCACGGAGGACACCTGAGCAGTCTTTGCCTCGACTGCTACAAATGAAAAGCTCCCTTTTATGCAAGCGAACATATAGGCCGATTTTGATTCTGAAGCAGCCCAGAAAATAATGAAATTGAAAGGATATTTCTCATTTCTTTTCAGGGAAACAATGTGCTGACTGGAAGGACTGCTTCAGGTGAGCGGGCCTCTCTTTCTCCTCTGTAGGGTTAAGCAGTACAGGGTCCTGTTCATTAGGGCACATCGTAACAAAACATTTAGCAACGGACAACAAAATCACGCTTTTCTCATTGGACGAGTAAGATCAGAGGTCTTTGTTCCTCGTTATAAATCTGAATAAACATGCCCTGTATGGATGGGGATTCATGGCTCAGAAGACCGTAAATGCCCATTAAGTATCAAAGGGCCTTTAAGTGGTTAAATATGCCTCTTCGTCAAGGAGCTGTTTATGTATTCTTCCGGCCCAGGGTTCTCAAGAAGACTGACTACAGTGGCAGCCATGGTTATCACTGTTAATTATAATAATAATATCCCTTTCTGTCTGTCTCGCTGTCTGTCTCGCTGTCTGTCTCGCTGTCTGTCTCGCTGTCTGTCTCGCTGTCTGTCTCTCTGTCTCTCTCTCTGTCTGTCTGTCTCTCTGTCTGTCTTCCTTCCTCTTTGAAGGCCTATCCGCTGGCAACAGGGTTGTCTACAGGAACAGTCAGTTGTAAGTGTAATCTCTGTCCTGGGTTTATCGAAGTATGGTTTGTTTTACAACATGCTACTTCATAGGCTGCTACATAATGAAATGTTTTCTTCTGTGTTTTAGATGTGAATCTCTGTCATCAGTTGGTGTCTTCCACATCAGATACTTCAAGACGTCCACAGCACACAGTACGTATTGAAACCCCTGTCTCGTCTGTCTCTGGGACCTGTGTATTAAACAAGCCGCTGTATTAAATAAAATCTCACTCTGACATCTTTGTTTTCGATCAGGGGATGAAGTTGTTACCGTCAAAACCCCTCCCTTCTCTGAGTCGATCACAGAAGGAGACGTCAGGTGGGAGAAAGGTAGGCGTTCTGGCTTTTTTTGTGGAGACAGCTCATGTTTAGTATCTTGTTCCCATAGAGGTGTCGTGCTGGACACTAATACCTACCTTGGGTCTTTTCCAGCCGTTGGAGATTCAGTGAAAGAGGATGAGGTGGTGTGTGAGATCGAGACTGACAAGGTACTGCATACACTAAGGTCACAAATTATAATGTAATACAAAATATAGCCATGACTATGTATAAAAACTATTTGTGGAATAAAGAAATGTCATTGATGATCAGAAAAGCTATCAAATGCTGAAATGTAGTGAGTTTTGTAATTTCACTAACTGTTTGATAAGAGGGATGCGTTTTCTCTCAGACCTCGTTGCAGGTGCCATCTCCGGCGGCCGGTGTGATCACGGAGCTGCTTGTGCCAGACGGAGGGAGGGTTGAGGCTGGGAATCCCCTCTTCAAACTCAGAGCAGGAGGTACGCTCTCTCTTTCCATCTTTCATCTTCATACACGTACTACCAACTTGTCATTCATATCAGTCTCTTCTTCTTTGGTCAGCTGCAGCAGCTGTCTCTCTCCCAGCAGCAGCCGCCGCTGCCCCAACCCCGACCGCCATCCCTGTCGCCATGCCCACGGTACCCCCCGTGCCAACACAAGCAGCCCAAGCCAAACCTGGTACGCCAGCTGCTCAACTGTTCTAAACATTCATGTTAACTCTATTATAACTCATTATAAGCTTTGTTGCATAATAAAGTCTGTTTTTTGCTCTCTCTCTCTTTCTAGTTTCTGCCGTCAAGCCCACTGCAGCACCAGCACCAGCACCGGCACCAGCAGCAGCCCATGTGGCCAGGACCGAGAGCAGGGTAAGACCTCTTCACACCAGGCCAGCTTTAGGCCAGCACTCTCTCATACTATCAGAACAAGATGAAATAGCAGGGAAAGGCCTGGGCTGGTTTCAAACCAGTTTATTGAGAAACCAAACCGCTGCTCCCAACCAATTGTCTCATTATTCCTTCAGGTAAAGATGAATCGCATGAGGCTGAGGATCGCCCAGAGGCTGAAAGAGGCTCAGGAGACCTGTGCCATGCTCACCACCTTCAACGAGATAGACATGAGGTACTAGACAATCCAACTTCATTCATCCTCTATGGTCAAGGGGTTCCAGGGCAACAGCAGGTGCAAACATGCAGATATAGACACTTCACTCGTGTAAATGTTGTTGTCCACCAAATGACCACCCAGTAGGAAGCTCCTTAAATATGCTTTCCTGAAGCGACCCACACACCCCGCTTTAATGGTTGTTCTCTCCCATCCCTCCATAGCAACATCCAGGAGATGAGGAAGCTCCATAAAGATGCTTTCCTGAAGCGACACAACATCAAGCTGGGCTTCATGTCGGCCTTCGTTAAGGCTTCAGCACACGCTCTCATGGACCAGCCTTCTGTCAATGGAGGTAAGACCTTCTACCCACAGACTGCCCCTCTACCCACAGACTACCTCTGTCTCTGTTGGAGGTAAGACTCTCTACAGACTCCCACTTCTCTCTCTCTTCCAGTAACTTTCCCAAAAATCCCTGATTCCCGGAATCAGGTTAGAATAAGCAGTAAATCCAGGATCCGCCCACCAGGATTTCTGGAAAACAGAGTGTTTTCGGATAGTTACCAGCATTTTGCAACCCTACTTCCAACACCACAGAGACTTATTTTAACATGTTAAAGTCAAAGGGCTTTGATTAAGTTATATGGTATTCTGTTGCTGGGGGGAAGCTTATAATTGCTCATAATTACTTGGAAGTCTCAAACTGAATTTATTTGCCAGAGACTCCAGGATGGATGACATGAAACAGAAATGTGAGGATGATGTTCATGTTTGTTTTTCCCTACCCAGTGATTGATGATGCAACCAAAGAGATTGTGTACAGGGATTATGTAGACATCAGTGTGGCGGTGGCCACTCCCAAGGTAAGGCACCGAGGACATGTGACATATACATTCTGTTAACTTAGTCATTGTTGTAACTACCTTTAATTGTCATGTACTGGTCCAGTTCTGATGGTGGGATGCTTGACCAAATATATACATGAAATAGTTAATCATTGGCTACAGATCCTTGTACAGTAGGACATGGTGTTCCTCTCTGTGTTGGTGTTCCTCTCTGTGTTGGTGTTCTTCTCTGTGTTGGTGTTCTTCTCTGTGTTGGTGTTCTCTTCTCTGTGTTGGTGTTCTCGTCTCTGTGTTGGTGTTCTCGTCTCTGTGTTGGTGTTCTCTTCTCTGTGTTGGTGTTCTCTTCTCTGTGTTGGTGTTCTCTCCTCTCTGTGTTGGTGTTCTCTCCTCTCTGTGTTGGTGTTCTCTCCTCTCTGTGTTGGTGTTCTCTCCTCTCTGTGTTGGTGTTCTCTCCTCTCTGTGTTGGTGTTCTCTCCTCTGCGTTGGTGTTCTCTCCTCTGCGTTGGTGTTCTCTCCTCTGCGTTGGTGTTCTCTCCTCTGTGTTGGTGTTCTCTTCTCTGTTGGGTGAAAAATTCAATAAAAATGTAACCAGAAAAGTCTTGGTTTCTTGCTTGTATATGTGGTCTCATCTGCTCCTCTTCACCAGGGACTGGTTGTACCGGTTATTCGCAACGTAGAGACCATGAACTTTGCTGACATTGAGAAAACCATCAACGGTCTGGGAGAGAAGGTACAATGCTTTGTTTGAATGGGATGAATGTGCCTTTTGTCACAACATCAATGTGATGGCACCACCTTGTGATAAACTGCGCAAAGAAGTTCTTCAAACAGGAGATCCATGAAAACAAATGGCGTTGAATAATTACAGAACTGAATTGTGTGTTTTTGTCCAGGCTCGTAACAATGCGCTGGCTGTGGAGGACATGGATGGAGGGACCTTCACCATCAGTAACGGAGGAGTGTTCGGCTCCATGTTCGGCACGCCCATCATCAACCCACCCCAGTCTGCCATCTTGGGCATGCACGGCATCTTCGACAGACCTGTGGCCATCGGCGGCAAGGTGAGTCTCACCCGCAGTGCATGGCTTCTGTATGTCAACAAATTCATCTCAATCCTGAAGTTGAATTGGACATTATTTGCTGCAAATGTATGCATGTTGTCATGTCAACTAAGTTATTATAATTTCTAAAATCTAGCTACTATATGTACGTTTCAATTACTATCTCAGTCAGTGATGTGATTTATTACTGAATGACGGGTTCAGTCGGGTATATTATCATGATTTATTATTACTGAATGACGGGTTCAGTCGGGTATATTATCATGATTTATTATTACTGAATGACGGGTTCAGTCGGGTATATTATCATGATTTATTATCACTGAATGACGGGTTCAGTCGGGTATATTATCATGATTTATTATCACTGAATGACGGGTTCAGTCGGGTATATTATCATGATTTATTATCACTGAATGACGGGTTCAGTCGGGTATATTATCATGATTTATTATCACTGAATGACGGGTTCAGTCGGGTATATTATCATGATTTATTATCACTGAATGACGGGTTCAGTCGGGTATATTATCATGATTTATTATCACTGAATGACGGGTTCAGTCGGGTATATTATCATGATTTATTATCACTGAATGACAGTGCTACAGTTAGTTATTTTATTATGATGTATTATGTCATGGAACTTCTAAAGAGAGACTGTAGATTCCTCAAACAGCAACTTTATAAGATTTGCAAAAATTGAGCAATTCAACCTTCACTCAAATAGTTCAGAGTTGAAAAGCCCAACGAACAGTTGGCTTTCAGCTTTTATAAAAAAAAGTACAACCTCTTTTGTCTACGTGGAAGTTTAGAAGATACTGGGACAGAACATGTTGTGTAAAAGGTGATCCAGCTTGTCTGTGCAGGTTAAGATGGCTTGTCTGTGCAGGTAAAGATGGCTTGTCTGTGCAGGTTAAGATGGCTTGTCTGTGCAGGTTAAGATGGCTTGTCTGTGCAGGTAAAGATGGCTTGTCTGTGCAGGTAAAGATGGCTTGTCTGTGCAGGTAAAGATGGCTTGTCTGTGCAGGTTAAGATGGCTTGTCTGTGCAGGTTAAGATGGCTTGTCTGTGCAGGTTAAGATGGCTTGTCTGTGCAGGTTAAGATGGCTTGTCTGTGCAGGTTAAGATGGCTTGTCTGTGCAGGTTAAGATGGCTTGTCTGTGCAGGTTAAGATGGCTTGTCTGTGCAGGTTAAGATGGCTTGTCTGTGCAGGTTAAGATGGCTGACATTGTATTTCTTCCCGCGTGTTTCCACACAGCTACATTTGTGTAGATTGTCATATACTGCGGTTGCACCCAAACGGCTCTCATCTGTACACCCAGATTTATAACCAAGTCACACAAGACAAGTTTGTATCAGCAAAAAATACTAACATATAAAAATGGACAATTACCTAAGTTAAAACAGCATAGTATGTCTAATTAAACAGTATAGTATGTAATTAATTTCCTCCACAATTATGACTAAGTAACAGTGGTGCAGTCAGTTATATTATGACTAAGTAACAGTGGTGCAGTCAGTTATATTATGACTAAATGGCAGTGGTGCAGTCAGTTATATTATGACTAAGTAACAGTGGTGCAGTCAGTTATATTATGACTAAGTAACAGTGGTGCAGTCAGTTATATTATGACTAAGTAACAGTGGTGCAGTCAGTTATATTATGACTAAATGGCAGTGGTGCAGTCAGTTATATTATGACTAAGTAACAGTGGTGCAGTCAGTTATATTATGACTAAGTAACAGTGGTGCAGTCAGTTATATTATGACTAAGTAACAGTGGTGCAGTCAGTTATATTATGACTAAGTAACAGTGGTGCAGTCAGTTATATTATGACTAAGTAACAGTGGTGCAGTCAGTTATATTATGACTAAGTAACAGTGGTGCAGTCAGTTATATTATGACTAAGTAACAGTGGTGCAGTCAGTTATATTATGACTAAATGGCAGTGGTGCAGTCAGTTATATTATGACTAAATGGCAGTGGTGCAGTCAGTTATATTATGACTAAGTAACAGTGGTGCAGTCAGTTATATTATGACTAAGTAACAGTGGTGCAGTCAGTTATATTATGACTAAGTAACAGTGGTGCAGTCAGTTATATTATGACTAAATGGCAGTGGTGCAGTCAGTTATATTATGACTAAGTAACAGTGGTGCAGTCAGTTATATTATGACTAAGTAACAGTGGTGCAGTCAGTTATATTATGACTAAGTAACAGTGGTGCAGTCAGTTATATTATGACTAAGTAACAGTGGTGCAGTCAGTTATATTATGACTAAGTAACAGTGGTGCAGTCAGTTATATTATGACTAAGTAACAGTGGTGCAGTCAGTTATATTATGACTAAGTAACAGTGGTGCAGTCAGTTATATTATGACTAAGTAACAGTGGTGCAGTCAGTTATATTATGACTAAGTAACAGTGGTGCAGTCAGTTATATTATGACTAAGTAACAGTGGTGCAGTCAGTTATATTATGACTAAGTAACAGTGGTGCAGTCAGTTATATTATGACTAAATGGCAGTGGTGCAGTCAGTTATATTATGACTAAGTAACAGTGGTGCAGTCAGTTATATTATGACTAAGTAACAGTGGTGCAGTCAGTTATATTATGACTAAGTAACAGTGGTGCAGTCAGTTATATTATGATTAAGTAACAGTGGTGCAGTCAGTTATATTATGATTAAGTAACAGTGGTGCAGTCAGTTATATTATGACTAAGTAACAGTGGTGCAGTCAGTTGAATGGAGTAGCTACTAGTTCTTCTCATCTTGTTTTTCTCCATCAGGTGGAGATCCGGCCCATGATGTACGTGGCTCTGACATACGACCATCGGCTGGTCGACGGCAGAGAGGCCGTCACCTTCCTGCGTAAGATCAAGTCAGTGGTGGAGGACCCCCGCGTTCTATTGCTCGACATGTGATTCCAACCTCCCATCACTACAACAACACGTTCACTACACAGTAATAATGCCTACCATTATAGAGGACTATGCTACAACGCAGAATCAATGAGTTAGCCAGCTAACTTTGATCAACAACCAGAAATAACTATTGATTTTGTGGTTCATTTAAGAAAGCTCAACTTAGATGTGTTTTTGGTTGTTGGGTCAATTTCGACCATGCTAATTTAAAGGTTATTTCTGAATATTTAGTGAAGTTAGCTGGCTCTTGTTGCCGTTGCGTTGTAGTGTACCCCCTCAGTTAGTGTCGTGAATAGAGCGGACTTGATTCCTTCTTATATCCCAGAGAAGGATGTTGGTTCTACATAAGGTTCCCTGCTGAACGCACCCCCCCCCCAACCCATCCCAAAAACACAAGAGACAGCTATATCTTATTCTGTACTGCTTTTGGTTGAAGAGTCTGTCTGTGCCGTTTTCTCACTTGTGTGACAATGATAGGAGTTGGACCAATGGATATGGGACTCATGCAGAGAGAATTTAACGTTGAGATTATTCACTTATTATTGGGGGATTTCATAAAAGCATCATGAATTTACTGTACCTTTTTTTTTTAACACCGAGATTTTCATTGAGTTGTACATGTAGCCTATCCATGCTATTGATTTAAAGCTAATACGTGTTTTCATAATGCTACCCTGAAGAAGTGCTCAGTCGGACAAGATGAAGCCCATTCTAAAGCTCCTGTACTGCATGACTGTCCCATGTCAGGGTTCCGTGTTTTTCCTGAGTCTCTTGGCTTCCCCTGTTGCAACTTCTGCTTCTTTTGGGGTGACTGTCCACTGAGCCACATTGGAAATGATTGTCATCTCATCTAAACTACCACACGCATTGGTTGCGTCCATACTGGCATCCTATAAGAAAAAGCTTACTTCTGTCTGTCTGTCTGTCCATGAGAAGGCACCGTGCTATACAACACCCAGACGCTAGCTTTATACAACTGTACTGTACAACATCCACAACAACGTTTGGGAGATGTTTTCAAGAAGCACAAATTTTGTCAGCATTCACGTTGTATTACTCTTGATGATAAACTCTTCATTCAACCCATCCAGGAAAGATACTGTTTCTGTGCTGTGTGTACAATGCTTGTAACTATTTAAAGAAAACAATTATACGTAGTAGCACTTTATAACTCCACGTAATAAAGCATTTATAATGGATGAGTAAATAGATGTTTAATATGGGTGATGATAAACCATCAACTAATGATTTGTTATACATTATTTTGAGACTTTGCAAACCAGAACTCCCAATTTCTAACATACTTACAACTAAATCACCCAACTGACCAAAATTAGTTCTGGGTTAATTGAGATTGAACTGCTTTAAGTAACGACTGGTAAAAAAAGGTCACTGCCAAGAAACGCTAATGTAAACAATAAGTTTTGGGCTTATTGTTTAACCATTGATATGTTTTAGGGGCCATTTTATTGTTTAACCATTGATATGTTCTAGGGGCCATTTTGAGACCTTAGGAAGCATCAGGTGCTGCTGGAATGTCTACCAATGGCATGTCCATCTATTGGTGACAAATGACTGGTCACTCAAAACATTAAGTTATTTATAAAGTATACATAGACAACTTTAGATGAGGCCATGCATAAAGACTTAACTAATGATTAGTAAACATTATTAAATACTTTAAGTTGTTTATAAAAGTGTGAATAACTAGCTTACTAACGTTTTACAAATGTGAATAATGACTAATTATTTACTAATCCATTATAAATGCTTTACTACATAGTTATTATAAAGTACTACTGAACATTAAAACATCTTCATTTTAATTTACAGATGCTTGTCTTGGGTTTTTCTTCCCCTCTCTGTTCATATCTAATGTATTTATATAGCCCTTCCTACAGCCACACAGATCACAGTAGACCAAGCAGAAGCACCGTGCCAAGGAAGTGGAAGATTGGTTTTAAATGTAGTGTCCCCATGGTGCACATCCAGTAACATGCAGGTGCTGAGTACAAAACATAAGCATCTGAAATTAAGGATAGATGCACCATGGGAAACATTCTGGTGTATTAATTTCATAAGGAATCAATGAAGAACCGGTCAACCAGACCATGTGCCCCTTCCTGCTCTTGATGTACTGCTAACAGGGTCTAATTGAATTGACAATCTGCAGTTCAAACCATAACGAAGCGGACACCCCCGCCACTTTTGGTTAACAGCTAAGGGATTGGGCTGGAAAACAACAGAACAAAAATTCCTAGAGAGCATGGTCTGGCCATCCATAATATCAAAATGATAGTTTTAACCATTTATTAAGGCAATATAGTATATTGTTTAGAATTGCATTGTTTACAAGGGAGTAAAGGTAGGTAGGTAGGTGGGTGGGTGGGTAGGTAGGTAGGTGGGTGGGTAGGTAGGTAGGTAGGTAGGTAGGTAGGTAGGTAGGTAGGTAGGTAGGTAGGTAGGTAGGTAGGTAGGTAGGTGGGTGGGTGGGTGGGTGGGTGGTTAGGTAGGTGGGTGGGTGGGTAGGTAGGTAGGTAGGTAGGTAGGTGGGTGGGTGGGTGGGTGGTTAGGTGGGTGGGTGTGTGGGTAGGTAGGTGGGTGGTTAGGTAGGTAGGTGGGTGGGTGGTTAGGTAGGTAGGTAGGTAGGTGGGTGGGTGGGTGGTTAGGTGGGTGGTTAGGTAGGTATGTGGGTGGGTGGGTAGGTAGGAGGGTAGGTGGGTGGGTGGTTAGGTAGGTAGGTGGGTGGGTGGTTAGGTAGGTAGGTAGGTAGGAGGGTGGGTGGTTAGGTAGGTAGGTAGGTAGGTAGGTAGGTAGGAGGTTAGGTAGGTAGGTGGTTAGGTAGGTAGGAGGGTAGGTAGGTAGGTGGGTGGGTGGCTAGGTAGGAGGGTGGGTGGTTAGGTAGGTAGGTAGGTGGGTGGGTGGGTAGGTAGGTAGGTGGGTGGGTGGGTAGGTAGGTAGGTAGGAGTTTAGGTAGGTAGGTAGGAGGTTAGGTAGGTAGGAGGTTAGGTAGGTAGGTAGGAGGTTAGGTAGGTAGGAGGTTAGGTAGGTAGGTAGGTAGGTAGGAGGTTAGGTAGGTAGGTAGGTAGGTAGGTAGGTGGGTGGGAGGTTAGGTAGGTAGGTAGGTAGGTAGGAGGGTAGGTAGGTAGGTAGGAGGTTAGGTAGGTAGGTAGGTAGGTAGGAGGGTAGGTAGGTAGGAGGGTAGGTAGGTAGGAGGGTAGGTAGGTAGGAGGTTAGGTAGGTAGGTAGGTAGGGTAGGTAGGTAGGTAGGAGGGTAGGTAGGTAGGAGGGTAGGTAGGTAGGTAGGTAGGTGGGTAGGTAGGTAGGTAGGAGGGTGGGTAGGTAGGTAGGTAGGTAGGTAGAAGGGTAGGTAGGAGGGTGGGTAGGTAGGAGGGTGGGTAGGTAGGAGGTTAGGTGGGTAGGTAGGTAGGTAGGTGGTTAGGTAGGAGGTTAGGTGGGTAGGTAGGTAGGTAGGTAGGTAGGTAGGTGGTTAGGTAGGAGGTTAGGTAGGTAGGTAGGTAGGTGGGTAGGTAGGAGGTTAGGTAGGTGGGTAGGTAGGTGGGTAGGTAGGAGGTTAGGTAGGTAGGAGGTTAGGTAGGTAGGTAGGTAGGTAGGTAGGTAGGTAGGTAGGAGGTTAGGTAGGTAGGTAGGAGGTTAGGTAGGTGGGTAGGTAGGAGGTTAGGTAGGTAGGTAGGAGGTTAGGTGGGTAGGTAGGTAGGTAGGTGGGTGGGTGGTTAGGTAGGTAGGTGGGTAGGTAGGTAGGAGGGTGGGTAGGTAGGTAGGAGGGTGGGTGGTTAGGTAGGTAGGTGGGTGGTTAGGTAGGTAGGTAGGTAGGTGGGTGGGTGGGTGGTTAGGTAGGTAGGTAGGTAGGTAGGTAGGTGGGTGGGTGGTTAGGTAGGAGGGTGGGTGGTTAGGTAGGTAGGAGGTTAGGTAGGTTAGGTAGGTAGGTTAGGTAGGTAGGAGGGTAGGTAGGTAGGTAGGTAGGTAGGTAGGTAGGAGGTTAGGTAGGAGGTTAGGTAGGTAGGTAGGAGGTTAGGTAGGTAGGAGGTTAGGTAGGTAGGAGGTTAGGTAGGAGTTTAGGTAGGTAGGTTAGGTAGGTAGGAGGTTAGGTAGGTAGGTAGGAGGTTAGGTAGGAGGTTAGGTAGGAAGGAGGTTAGGTAGGAGGTTAGGTAGGTAGGAGGTTAGGTAGGAGGTTAGGTAGGTAGGTAGGTAGGAGGTTAGGTAGGTAGGTAGGTAGGTAGGTAGGAGGTTAGGTAGGAGGTTAGGTAGGTAGGAGGTTAGGTAGGTAGGAGGTTAGGTAGGTTAGGTAGGTAGGAGGTTAGGTAGGTAGGTTAGGTAGGTAGGTTAGGTAGGTAGGAGGTTAGGTAGGTAGGAGGTTAGGTAGGTAGGTAGGAGGTTAGGTAGGAGGTTAGGTAGGAGGTTAGGTAGGTAGGTAGGAGGTTAGGTAGGTAGGTTAGGTAGGAGGTTAGGTAGGAGGTTAGGTAGGAAGGAGGTTAGGTAGGAGGTTAGGTAGGTAGGAGGTTAGGTAGGTAGGTAGGAGGTTAGGTAGGTAGGTTAGGTAGGAGGTTAGGTAGGAGGTTAGGTAGGTAGGAGGTTAGGTAGGAGGTTAGGTAGGAAGGAGGTTAGGTAGGAGGTTAGGTAGGTAGGAGGTTAGGTAGGAGGTTAGGTAGGTAGGTAGGTAGGAGGTTAGGTAGGTAGGAGGTTAGGTAGGTAGGTAGGAGGTTAGGTAGGTAGGTAGGTAGGTAGGTAGGTAGGTAGGTAGGTAGGTAGGTAGGTAGGAGGGTGGGTAGGTAGGAGGTTAGGTAGGTAGGAGGTTAGGTAGGTAGGTAGGAGGTTAGGTAGGTAGGTAGGAGGTTAGGTAGGTAGGTAGGTGGTTAGGTAGGTAGGAGGTTAGGTAGGTAGGTAGGTAGGTAGGTAGGTAGGTAGGTAGGTAGGTAGGTAGGTAGGTAGGAGGGTGGGTACTTTATTGATCCCTGACGTCCTTATATTTTGTGTACAGCAGTTGAACTAAAAGATCATGAGGCATTTTAAAAGTTATATTGTTCAAGAATCCAACATTTGATGTAGCAATCGCAGATTTTCCCTTTAAAGAGGAAGTGGGAACAGAACATTTTGTTTCTTAGCTGTGTCTGTCATTACACTGCTGGACTGCACCCAGAGCTGGATCTGGGCCCTGTTCATTAAGGCACACTGTAGCAAAACCTGTTTCAATGGAAAGGGGAAACAAGTAGATAGTCCCTCCCTGTTTGTCTGTTTTCGTCCCTTTGGTGCCTAATGAAGACGACCTTGATCTTCAAAGCTAATTATCGTAGCGCTCTGCTGTTCTCTAGAAGCCTCTGAATGATTTGCTCACCTCTCTAACAGAGTCTTGAGGGTTGCTAGGCCCGGGCCCTTCCTCCCTCTCTTCCTCTCCTCTTCACAGACACTCCCCTCAAGTGCCTGCAGCTGCCTCTAAGGCGAGCACCCTCCACTCTCTGTTTACTGTAATAATCATGGCTCCTAGCGCTCCGTCTTTGTTTCTGTGCTCCAACACTAACGTCTGAACAACGCCATTTGGAAGGAGAAAACAAAAAACACCTCTTCATATATTATGTAATAAAACCAATATCCTGATGTTAGATTAGCATGAATACAGAAGGCCTTGATGATTCATGAACACAGGGAACAATAGCACCATGGGGTCTTTAATTAAATTATTTACTTTCATTGGCCACAAGATTCCATTAGCACTATCAAGATGATTTTTAATGTGCTGAATTCGCTCGATTAGGCCAAGCCTGTGCTGCCAGGTGCATAGATATCCAAGGGGCTTCGTTCTGTTGTTTTGTCTTGTCTTGAAAATTTGGCCCAACATGTGAATATCCAATGGAGCCTGATCAATAAGACGAGGCCTTCAAGGCTTTGTGTTGATTCAGATGAAAGATGGACCATTAGGATCGGGAGAGCTAGAAAGGTGTTTTCATTAAACCAACATCAGAGGTAATTTATCTAAATTATTCAGTGGTTTTTTTTTCCATCTTTCGAACAGGCCTGTTGGCAGACCTTCAGGAAATATTCACACGCCTTGACTTTTTCCACATTTTGTTGTGTTCCAGCTTGAATTTAAAATTGATTAAATGTAGGTTTTGTCACTATTCCCCATCATTGTTTTAATTTAACTTGTCAGTTAACAAATAATTATTTACAATGACAGCCTGCCCTGGACCAATTGTGCGCCGCCCTATGGGACTCCTAATCACGGCCGGATGTGATACAGCCTGGAATCAAACCAGGATCTGTAATGATGCCTCTAGCACTGAGATGCAGCGTCTTAGACCACTGCGCCACTCTGGAGCCCAAATGGAACATGCATTGGCCAGGATAATGTCAGAAATGGAATTATGTTTTTAGAAATGTTTACAAATTAATACAATTTAAAAGCTGAAACGTCTTTAGTCAATAAGTATTCAACCCCTTTTGTTATGGCAAGCCTAGATAAGCTCAGTATAAAACATTTGCTTACCAAGTCACATACGTTGCATGGACTGTGTGCAATAATAGTTAGATGTCTGTGCCCAATACATACTGTACAATAATCTGTAAGGTCCCTCAGTCGAGCAGTGAATTTCAAACACAGATTCAACCACAAAGACCAGGGATGTTTTTCCAATGCCTCGCAAAGAAGAGCACATATTGGTAGATAGGTTAAAAAAAAAACAGACAATGGATGTTGTATCAGTACACAGAATAGCAGCTACTCTTCCTGTGGTCCGGCAAAATTAAGTCAGCTATACCACTGCCTTGGCAGCAGCTAATGGGGATCCATAATAAATACAAATCCTATTCACAGCCTGATGTTTATTAGAGGATCTCTCTCTTGTCATTCACCATCTTGTTTTCTTCTTAGGCCAGTGACCAATGTCTCTCCTGCTTCTCTCCCTGCCCTCTCACTACCAGTGGCTGCCTATGACTGCTCAGCAAACTGACTGTGGAAGGAATCAATCACACAGGGAGAGCATGACTTTAAATAGATGAAATGGTACCATGGACAAAACACATTTGACTCTGTGTACAAACTAAGACCTTATAATCTCCTTAGAGGGGCAATCTGTAGTTGAAACAATAATAAAGTGTTGTCCCCGCCTCTGTTTTGATAAACAGCTGAGGGATTGGGCTTGAGAAATATAACCACTCTCAAATTAGTAGACAGCAATGGATGCAAGGACTGACCACGCATGAGATACAATTATAGGTTACACAGGCTATACAAAGTATATTTACATTGACTTTGTTTACAAACACTGGAGTAAAACAAGCTTATATTTTAGGTTCTCATGGGGTACGATAGTTGAACTAAGCTCATCGGGCATTTATAAGTTACACTCTTCAAGAATCAATGGGTTTATATCATTCATTTATAAGTCACAAAATGGGTGTGGATTGCCCTTCAAGCTTTTCTCTGGGCAGATTTTGGACAAGGACACTGATCTTAGTAAGATTTGACTATGGTCTTAACCCATACATGACGTCCACTGCAGTGGCTAGATATTCCAGTACATGTATTAAGTGATAAGAGTGGAGACCCACCTGTAGTTTATCCTGCCTGTACAGTCCTTGTCAAAGTTCTGGATCAGCCACTCCAGCTGGTGTTGATCCAGGGGTATGTTAGCTTGCTGTAATACACAAACACAATGGTTATCTTTACCACCATATTCAAAATAATATTGATTCATTTATTTATTTATTGGTTGATTGATCTTGTTGATTGATTGATCTGGTCATGTTCAATCAATTGTGGGAGTGTGAAACAGTATTCTGTCATGGCAACAAACCTGCACAACCATCCTGAACTCCTTGTTGTCCACAGACATGGTTCTGTCTTTATCCAAACTCTGGAACAACTCCATCAGGCCCTCCTTTCGCTCTGCTAGGAAGCCCTACAGGAAATACATTGAAGCCATATGTTATTCACAAAAATAAATACAGCTTTTTTGTTCTAGATACAGAATAATATATATTTTGTAAATGTATCCTAATGTAATTGTGCTTTTGTAGTTAAATGTAATGTGTGGTTTCAATGGGCTTGCTTGCCTAACACCACAAATGAAGTTAATTCAGGAAAAATTAAGTTCTCAGTCCAAGTCTAACTAACAGTGTTCTCAGCCTAACTAACAGTGTTCTCAGTCTAACTAACAGTGTTCTCAGCCTAACTAACAGTGTTCTCAGTCTAACTAACAGTGTTCTCAGCCTAACTAACAGTGTTCTCAGTCTCAGTCTAACTAACAGTGTTCTCAGCCTAACTAACAGTGTTCTCAGTCTAACTAACAGTGTTCTCAGTCTAACTAACAGTGTTCTCAGCCTAACTAACAGTGTTCTCAGTCTCAGTCTAACTAACAGCGTTCTCAGTCTAACTAACAGTGTTCTCAGCCTAAGTCTAACTAACAGTGTTCTCAGCCTAACTAACAGTGTTCTCAGTCTAACTAACAGTGTTCTCAGCCTAACTAACAGTGTTCTCAGTCTAACTAACAGTGTTCTCAGCCTAACTAACAGTGTTCTCAGTCTCAGTCTAACTAACAGCGTTCTCAGCCTAACTAACAGTGTTCTCAGTCTAACTAACAGTGTTCTCAGTCTAACTAACAGTGTTCTCAGCCTAACTAACAGTGTTCTCAGTCTCAGTCTAACTAACAGCGTTCTCAGCCTAACTAACAGTGTTCTCAGCCTAACTAACAGTGTTCTCAGCCTAACTAACAGTGTTCTCAGCCTAACTAACAGTGTTCTCAGTCTCAGTCTAACTAACAGCGTTCTCAGTCTAACTAACAGTGTTCTCAGTCTCAGTCTAACTAACAGTGTTCTCAGTCTAACTAACAGTGTTCTCAGCCTAACTAACAGTGTTCTCAGTCTCAGTCTAACTAACAGCGTTCTCAGTCTAACTAACAGTGTTCTCAGTCTCAGTCTAACTAACAGCGTTCTCAGTCTCAGTCTAACTAACAGCGTTCTCAGTCTAACTAACAGCGTTCTCAGTCTCAGTCTAACTAACAGTGTTCTCAGTCTCAGTCTAACTAACAGTGTTCTCAGTCTCAGTCAAACTAACAGTGTTCTCAGTCTAAATCTAACTAACAGCGTTCTCAGTCTCAGTCTAACTAACAGTGTTCTCAGTCTCAGTCTAACTAACAGTGTTCTCAGTCTCAGTCTAACTAACAGTGTTCTCAGTCTCAGTCTAACTAACAGTGTTCTCAGTCTCAGTCTAACTAACAGCGTTCTCAGTCTAACTAACAGTGTTCTCAGTCTCAGTCTAACTAACAGTGTTCTCAGTCTAAATCTAACTAACAGCGTTCTCAGTCTAACTAACAGCGTTCTCAGTCTAACTAACAGTGTTCTCAGTCTCAGTCTAACTAACAGTGTTCTCAGTCTAAATCTAACTAACAGTGTTCTCAGTCTCAGTCTAACTAACAGTGTTCTCAGTCTAAATCTAACTAACAGCGTTCTCAGTCTAAATAACAGTGTTCTCAGTCTCAGTCTAACTAACAGTGTTCTCAGTCTAACTAACAGTGTTCTCAGTCTCAGTCTAACTAACAGTGTTCTCAGTCTAACTAACAGCGTTCTCAGTCTAGCTAACAGCGTTCTCAGTCTAACTAACAGCGTTCTCAGTCTAACTAACAGCGTTCTCAGTCTAACTAACAGCGTTCTCAGTCTAACTAACAGCGTTCTCAGTCTAACTAACAGCGTTCTCAGTCTAACTAACAGCGTTCTCAGTCTAACTAACAGCGTTCTCAGTCTAACTAACAGTGTTCTCAGTCTAACTAACAGCGTTCTCAGTCTAACTAACAGTGTTCTCAGTCTAACTAACAGTGTTCTCAGTCTAAATCTCGCTAACAATGTTCGTAGTCTAAGTCTAACTAACAGCGTTCTCACACTGACCCGTATGATGTTGAGTGCGATGGAGGGTTTCTTGGTCCTGGTGACAGAGCCTGTAACCCCCTGGTACTGGACCTCCAGACCTGAACGGTCCTGACACACTGCCTCCAGCAGCTCCACAAAGGCCTCATTTACCAGCACTGTCTACACACACAGGGACGGACTCACGGATGGACACACACACAGGGACGGACAGACGAATGGACACACACACAGGGACGGACAGACGGATGGACACACACAGGGACGGACTCACGGATGGACACACACACAGGGATGGACAGACGGATGGACACACACAGGGACGGACAGACGGATGGACACACACAGGGACAGACAGATGGACACACACAGGGATGGACAGACGGATGGACACACGCAGGGACGGACAGACAGATGGACACACGCAGGGACGGACAGACAGATGGACACACACAGGGACGGACAGACAGATGGACACACACAGGGACGGACAGACAGATGGACACACACAGGGACGGACAGACGGATAAACATCAGGGACAGACATGCGTAAAAGCACGTACACAACTCAAACAAAAAAGTAGATAAACGGTTGATGGTTGAAGTATCTCACTGAGATGTTGATCTCTTCCAGGGCTGACTTAGGGTTGTTCTCAATGGTGTTCAGTAGAGTCAGAGCTCCCAGCTGGGTTAAAGGGTTATGGGCCAGCTGCACAAGGGAAGCACATCAAACTACACTGAATATCACAGACATTTTGTGTCAGGCTTTTAGTCTTCACTTGGCTGAACAGTGGATGTATGTAATTTATGGAACGATTATGTACTGCTTATGGATACTGTATATATGAGTTATGAATGTGTTATGAAGCTGCCACCCACCCTGAGGACCCTGAGGCTGTTGTTGGCTGCCAGGCCGTCACAGAGCAGCGCGGTGCCCTCGTCTGAGACCCGGTTGTTGCTGAGGTCCAGATGCACCAGTGTGTTGTTGTGACGTAGGGCCTCCCCCAGAGCCTGTGCCCCGGCACTGCCGAACCCGTTCCAGGACAGGTCCAACTGCTTCAGGGTTACATTCACCTGGAGGAAGGGAGGGAGGAAGTGATGTCTTGTCGACCTCGTGACCTTGGCTCTTTAAGATTGAAGATTTTTTTTTTAAGTATTGAAAGTTCTATCTGCTCAAACACCTTTTAACTTGGTGCTATAATGTTATATCTGCAATCCAATCACAATGCTGGGTTGTCAATCAAAAGTAATTGTACAGTTGAAGTCGGAAGTTTACATACACCTCAGCCAAATACATTTAAACTCAGTTTTTCACAATTCCTGACATTTAATCTTAGTAAGAATTCCCTGTCTTAGGTCAGTCAGGATCGCCACTTTATTTTAAGAATGTGAAATGTCAGAATAATAGTAGAGCGAATGGTGTTTATACTTGCGTACTATTGTTTGTGGTACCTTCAGGCGTTTGGAAATTGCTCCCAAGGATGAACCAGACTTGTGGAGGTCTACACATTTTCTTCTGAAGTCTTGGCTGATTTTTTGGGATTTTCCCATGATGTCGAGCAAAGAGGCACTGAGTTTGAAGGTAGGCCTTGGAAATACATCCCCAGGTACACCACCAATTGACTCAAATTATATCAATTAGCCTATCAGAAGCTTCTTAAAGCCATGACATCATTTTCTGGAATTTTCCAAGCTGTTTAAAGGCACAGTCAACTTAGTGTATGTAAACTTCTGACCCAATGGAATTGTGATATAGTGAATTATAAGTGAAATAATCTGTCTGTAAACAATTGTTGGAAGAATTACTTGTGTCATGCACAAAGTTGATGTCCTAACCGACTTGCCAAAACTATAGTTTGTTAACATGAAATCTGTGGAGTGGTTGAAAAATGTGTTTGTAAACTTCTGACTACAACTGTATGTAAGGTGACATTCTTATTGAGTCATTAAGAGGAAGACAACACAAAACAGTTCTGAGATCTGGGACTTGAAAAATACTAATTATCTCAAAACTATTCAGAAGTCCTCGATTATTGATATCATAGGTTCTGGTTCTCTTTGTAAATTACAAAGATTTTTTTTCACTTTTTTTTCAGAAGAATGGCCATAAAGTAAGCTCTTTATGGAAGGGGTATTTCACTAAAATTACCACATTTTTATTGATAACTAAAAGTACTTTGGGTGTCAGAGATCAGAAAAAATATATCAGTTTACTCATCCAGAGCTAAGCTTTAGCTATGTTGCTAGTTATCCATAGGATATAGTGTGTTTGTCATTTTAGGGAACTATCACTTTAACTAATGTGTGATGATGTCATTAGATAGAAGGAAAGGTTTATTTCATCATTACATGACTGTACTCTTCTATTGAAATTGAAATCATTGTAACATTCTGTGTCAGATAGAACCTTATGGCTGAACGCAGATTGACATTTCAGAGCCATAAGGTTCTATCTGTGATTGCAGCCCTCTACAAAAACAGATTTACAAATGTTAGGATTTAGGTACCTTTAAGGTGGACCTTAATGGGTTATGAAAGAAGAATTCACTACAACACAGTTCTGAGATCTGGGAGGTGAAAACTTTGATGCTAATTATCTCAGAGCTATGCTTTGCATAAAGAGAACCTTATAGTCCCAAGGTCTCGATTTAGAACGTTTGCATAAAAAAATAAATGTGACAGATGCCTTCTACGGTAAGTTTCCGTTGAACTATCTTGTGTCTATAAAAAACCATGGACGTAATGACGTCACACCAAAATGTATAGATTTTTTTTACAAAAACCTAGTGTCAAATAAAAATGAAGAGGTTGAAAGTGTTTCTATTACCCATTAATACAGTGGTGACAGTGTTTCTATTACCCATTAATACAGTGGAGACAGTGTTTCCATTACCCATTAATACAGTGGAGACAGTGTTTCCATTACCCATTAATACAGTGGCGACAGTGTTTCCATTACCCATTAATACAGTGGAGACAGTGTTTCCATTACCCATTAATACAGTGGAGACAGTGTTTCCATTACCCATTAATACAGTGGCGACAGTGTTTCCATTACCCATTAATACAGTGGCGACAGTGTTTCCATTACCCATTAATACAGTGGCGACAGTGTTTCCATTACCCATTAATACAGTTGAGACAGTGTGGACAGCGGAGGAGAGTAGTGGACAGCTGAGGAGAGGAGTGGACAGCGGAGGAGAGGAGTGGACAGCGGAGGAGAGGAGTGGACAGCGGAGGAGAGGAGTGGACAGCGGAGGAGAGGAGTGGACAGCGGAGGAGAGGAGTGGACAGCGGAGGATACTGGTCAGTGTTTGTATTACTTTTAGCCAGATAATACTAAGGATACCTTTAGACCAGCACACAGAGTCACGGCTCCACTCATCCTCAAATGGTTCCAGCTCAGGTCCAGCATCTCCAGGCCCTCGTTATTGGCTGAGTGGAAAACAACGGGCCAATCAACAAATCAGTTGAAAAAAGGGAATTTACAATTGGTCCAGGCAAAAGTGACGAGATGTCATATTCATCAATAACCAGATTGACTGCTGTTGATCAGAAGTATGCATCCCAAATGGTACCCTATTCTCTATATAGAGCACTACTTTCGAACAGAGCCCTATGTAGTACACTAAATAGGGAATAGAGTGCCATTTGACAGAGACACGTCCACACAGCATCGCGTTAGTGGAAACCAAGACTGTTCCCAGGGCAGGCCTGGTTCTAGCTAGACATGTTTGTGTGGCATCGTTGATAATTGTAGCATTTTAGTGAACCATAACCCTTTTCCTAACCTTAACCTAATTATCCTAACCTGCTGCGTTAATTATCTTAACCTGCTGCGTTAATTATCTTAACCTGCTGCGTTAATTATCTTAACCTGCTACGAAAAGTCACTTGTGCTAGTAAACCTGCCCTGAGAACAGTCTTGGTTTCCACTAATGCGATACAGTCACATCCACTATCTTACCTAGCATCTGTCCCAGGTGTTCTCCTCCTGTGTCACAGAACTGGTTGTAACTCAGGTCCAGGTCTTTCAACCTGTAGTTGTTCTATTGGAGGGGGAAGAGTCATAGGGTTGCTATGCAAATCTGTTAACTTTCCCAAAATTCCCAGGATTCCCGGTTTCCTGCTTATTCCCTCCTGATTCCTGGAACTTTGGGTAATATACCAGATTTCTACAGTAGCTCTTTGTGTGTGTTGTTGGGGATTCATGACAGAAATAAAAAGAGTCAATAACTTGGGACTTACTGCCAGAGCATCAGCCAGACTTTTGGCATCAGCATCGATGAACCCATTTCCTGGTTAAGAAAAGAAGGAGCAACAACTTTAACGTTTACATACATGATTCAATGTGTGTGTATACAGTAGGACATAAATACAACTATACAGCACCTGATAGGTTGATTGATTTGATGGAAACATTGTCCAGCAGCATTCTACAGATGCTGTCAGATCCTGCTGACTGGAGGTGGTTGTTGGAGAGGTTCTAAACAGACACATTTCCTATCAGCCACCAAAACCAGAACCACATTTAATACTCTGTAAGAAGGTAAACTGAAACTAAACTTGGTATAACAATTTAGTAAAATAAAATAATTAGGAAAAACATTTGAAAAACTACAACTTCTGAATCTGGCTGGTAAATGCTGCCAGGAGATGGCAATGTTTCAAATAGCCCTAGCTTATAACCACGTTTCCATCTACAGTTTTTATGCAAGTCAAGTCATACCATATAAAAACAAAAAAATCACAACTGTGATGGAAACAGTTTTAGTACAATTTTATGAATGCAGACAGATAATTTATTCATTCGACATGGTGGAACCTGCTGTAGGTCTACAACACATTAATAAATAGTACTGCAGTACCCCTGCTATAGGTCTACAACACATTAATAAATAGTACTGCAGTACCCCTGCTATAGGTCTACAACACATTAATAAATAGTACTGCAGTACCCCTGCTATAGGTCTACAACACATTAATAAATAGTACTGCAGTACCCCTGCTATAGGTCTACAACACATTAATAAATAGTACTGCAGTACCCCTGCTATAGGTCTACAACACATTAATAAATAGTACTGCAGTACCCCTGCTATAGGTCTACAACACATTAATAAATAGTACTGCAGTACCCCTGCTATAGGTCTACAACACATTAATAAATAGTACTGCAGTACCCCTGCTATAGGTCTACAACACATTAATAAATAGTACTGCAGTACCCCTGCTATAGGTCTACAACACATTAATAAATAGTACTGTAGTACCCCTGCTATAGGTCTACAACACATTAATAAATAGTACTGCAGTACCCCTGCTATAGGTCTACAACACATTAATAAATAGTACTGTAGTACCCCTGCTATAGGTCTACAACACATTAATAAATAGTACTGCAGTACCCCTGCTATAGGCCTACAACACATTAATAAATAGTACTGCATCCATAAACTAACATAAACTGAAGCTAAATAACATACAACTGAAACCAAATCAAACTAGTAAATCAAACTAACTGAAAATAAACTAATATAAACGAATAGAATATAAACTAATAGAAAATCACAAAACTATAATAACCTTGCTCTGTTATTATGGCTCTGGCATTAGTAACCCACCCTGTGTCGCCCTCTGCTGGAGAAAATGATATAACACTGGTAGAAACCACAGCCATATTCTCTACATCAGTGTTCCCAACCGCGCGCTAGAGTTCTCCTCACAGAAACCATGAATGATAAGACAGTAGCTGATGCACTGGAGACTGAACGCTTAACCTTTATTTAATTAGGCAAGTCAGTTAAGAACAACTTCTTATTTACAATGACGGCCTACCTACACCTGGAGCAAAGTATGGTTAAGTGGCCTGAGTTACATTATGTTTTGATTGACGCAGTGAAAGTAATTAACTTTATCAGGTCCTGGGGCCTCATTTATAAAAATGTTCTTAGATGTATACTTGAATTTAGTCATAAGATCATTTCCGACTGTGTGCTTAGGTTCTATTCATAAAAGATACTGAGCATAAAAAAACCTTGTTTACGCAGGTTCTAAGAAGTCCTTTTGTAATGTACGCACCTGTGATCTATAAATCTCAAAGTAAATTGACGCGCGCCTGTTCTCCGGCTGTAAATGGGAAACTAATGTATCTCGTGGACAATACGTGTAGAATCGCCTCGATCACTTGTGTCACAGGATGCGGCTGAATGATGGCTGTCATATACCCGACCTGTCACTCATTCCCTCTGGAATGTCCCAGTAGCACGGAATCCCAGAGTGGACAGTACTTGGACAGATAAGGGCATGGCATGATTACAGCGTGTCTTCCTTTCCAGATTAGGGGCTAAATCCGCGCACAAATCTAACAGAACATTTCTTGGGAGACGATAGCGATTTATAAGCCATGTATCATTATGCGCAAAAACGTCATTCCGGTCTCTGAAAACTCTCACCCTTATAAAAGCACGGTTTTCAATGTCTTCCAATAACGCAAGAGCAGCCATGGTTACCTTTTTCTAATTTGACACACTATTTATAGAACATCACATCCTGTTGTTAATTCAACACCTTGCGTCTGGCAATTAATTCCTCACACCTTCAATTGATAATTCCTAACAAATTTTTCGTAAAGCTAATGCAAAGTAAGGTTTTATAAACGAAGCCCCAGGCCTCTGAATCATCGACTGTTTGAAAGGCTCTGTGACGTCAGTGGGACTGAGCACCAGCAGCTACTGCTTCACTCTGACATCTGCTGATGTAAAAAGGGCTTTAGAAATACATTTGATTGAATTGTATTGATTCACACCGACGTGGGTTGTCTATCTAGAGAGAAGACGCCACAGAGGCTTTCTGAGCTGCGTGCTGAAGCAAGAGATTCTCTGTCTGAGCACTCAGGCCCCTTTGTGGCTGTGTTGGAGTACACAGGCTGGGGAACTGAACAACCTGAATCTAATTATGCAAGAAGATCAAACTCTGGCAGAGGAAATGTGAAGATGGGTTAGTAAGTTGTTTCCAACTTTTTACAGAGCTCCTATACTGTAGTGCAAATAGTAAGCTCACATTTATCTAAACTCAACAGTGACATCTCATTCCAATATCATGGGCATTAATATGATGTTGGCCCCGCCTTTGCTGCTATAACAGCCTCCACTCTTCTGGGAAGGCGTTCCACTAGATGTTGGAACATTGCTGCAGGGACTTGCATCTATTCAGCCACAAGAGCATTAGTCGGGCACTGATGTTTGGCGATTAGGCCTGGCTCGCAGTCGGCGTTCCAATTCATCCCAAAGGTGTTCGATGGAGTTGAGGTCAGGGCTCTGTGCAGGCCAGTCAAGTTCTTCCACACCGATCTCGACAAACCATTTCTGTATGGACCTCGCTTTGTGCACGGGGGCATTGTCATGCTGAAACAGGAAAGGGCCTTCCCCAAACTGTTGCTACAAAGTTGGAAGCACATAATTGTCTAGAATGCCATTGTATGCTGTAGCGTTAAAACTAAGGTGCCTAGCCCGAACCATGAAAACCAGCCCCAGACCATTATTACTTCTCCACCAAACTTTACAGTTGGCACTATGCATTGGGGCAGGTAGCGTTCTTCTGGTGTCATACGTTGAACTGCCAGATGGTGAAGCGTGATTCATCACTCCAGAGAGCTCGTTTCCACTGCTCCAGAGTCCAATGGCGGCGAGCTTTACACCACTCCAGCCAACGCTTGGCATTGCACATGGTGATCTTAGGCTTGTATGCGGCTGCTCGGCCATGGAAACCCATTTCATGAAGCTCCCGACTAACAGTTATTGTGCCGACGTTGCTTCCAGAGGTAGTTTGGAACTACTAGTGAGTGTTCCAACCGAGGACGCTACACGCTTCAGCACTCGTCGGTCCAGTTCTGTGAGCTTTTGTGGCCTACCACTTCGCGGCTGAGCCGTTGTTGCTCCTAGACTTTTCCACTTCCCAATAACAGCACTTGAACTTGTTGGAAAGGTGGCATCCTATGACGGTGCCACGTTGAAATTCACTGAGCTCTTCAGTAAGATTCTACTGCCAATGTTTGTCTATGGCCTCGATTTTTTTTTACACCTGTCAGCAATGGGTGTGGCTGAAATAGCCGAATGCACTAATTTAAAGGGGGGTCTACATACTGCTGTATATATAGTGTATTTAGAGAGTTGGGCCAACGTTTAGAATGGATGCCATGTTAGCGTCTTTGGCCATTACATTACATTTATCCACTCATGTTGAGAATTTGGAATCTTGTACATAGCGTTGTTTAAAATTCTGAAGATTCAGTGAACTGCTATTGGTCAATATTCCCCATGGGGAACTAAACACATTTACATGGCACTACATTCCATGGCAGCCATGTTAGCTCCATAGAAATAGAATGAACGTATTATATTTCTATGGAGCTAACATGGCTGCCATGGAATGTAGTGCCATGTAAATGCATCATAATGCAGAAACCTTGATGTCCTAGCTGCTTAGATATATGGCTATGTTAGAAACCAATATTTGTGTAGCAGAGGTTTTCCTTGAGAATCTCCATGTCCCCTCAGCCAGTGTAGCGTACTCATAAAGTTATCTATGTAATACTATTTTATAATACTATTCTATACGTACTAGACTCTGGATAGTAAAGTTCTCCTTGAGCATCTCCATGAGGTAGCCAATCCCCTCAGCCAGAAGGTAGTTCTCCTTCAGCTCCAGGTTACTGATCTGCACGTCGCTCTATATGGCAACACATACAGATACAACCAAGTTATCTATATACCTGCAGTCAACATACCACCACCCCTCCATGGGCATAACAAGAGATCTCTGTAGCTCCAACATTACAACCCTATTGGTGCCAGCCTGCTATACAGATAGATATATGTCAAGTATTTTTGAGGCACAGGCTTGAAAGTATCAATCTCGTCAAAAAGGAGAAAATTTAAATACATTTTCCCCTGTCTTTATCCCCATGGTGGGGGGTTCACACTACTCACCAGCAGGGTGATGGCCAGGGCTTTAGCCCCCAGCGGTCCCAGGCCACGATGGTTGAGGTCCAGGGTGCCCTGCTGGTTGAGGTCCAGGGTAGTGGAGGCTAGCTGGCGGAGGACATAAGAGCAGGGGATCACGGCCGTCAGACGACAGGCCACCAGGTAGAGCTCTGGAGGGGAGACCAGCCTGCTTCTCCTGTCCTGCTCTGGAGGATGAGATGAAAGGAAAGGAGAGGAGAGAGAGGGGCGGAGGGAGGGGAGGGAGAGGAGAGGAGAGGAGAGGAGAGGAGAGGAGAGGAGAGGAGAGGAGAGGAGAGGAGAGGAGAGGAGAGGAGAGGAGAGGAGAGGAGAGGAGAGGAGAGGAGAGGAGAGGAGAGGAGAGGAGAGGAGAGGAGAGGACAGGAGAGGAGAGGAGAGGAGAGGAGAGGAGAGGAGAGGAGAGGAGAGGAGAGGAGAGGAGAGGAGAGGAGAGGAGAGGAGAGGAGAGGAGAGGAGAGGACAGGAGAGGACAGGATCCCCATTAGTCAATGCCAATGGCGACAGCTAGTCTTACTCGGGTCCAACATATAATGAAAAATACATTAGACAAAATACTTTACAATTTACATACATTTTAAAAACAGTAACATGTAGTGTCAGTTAATACACACAACAAGTAGGTCACATGGACGAGAGGCGTTGTGCCGTGAGATGTTGATTTATTTGTTTTTTGAAACCAGGTTTGCTTTTCTCTTGCGCTTTATAAGATGGAAGGGAGTTCCATGCGCTGATGGCTCTGTATAATACTGTATGTTTCCTTGAATTTGTTCTGGACCTGGGGACTGTGAAAAAACCCCTGGTGGCATGTCTGGTGGGGTAAGTGTGTGTGTCAGAGCTGTGTGTAAGTTGACTATGCAAACAATTTTTGAGAGAGGAGAGGGTTACTGGCCAAAAGGCAGACACAGAGAATCCCTGAAAAGCAATGAAAAAGGCACATTTGATATACTGTAGTGAATTGAAAACGTAAAAATGTATTTACTGTAGCGTATGGTGAAAAACACACACACACACACACACTCACACAAACACACATCTCTCTCTCTCTCTCTCTCTCTCTCTCATACACACACACACACACACACAAATACCCCCCACCCCCTGCTCCACCACAGTGGTACCATCAGCCTCCAGGTCTGTGTCCCACTCGTCCCCGCTGTCAGGCTGCTCTGCTGGGGTTGGGTCTGAGTTCTCCTCCTGGCCCAGACCATCCAAAACCTGGTCCGACCCCACCGTCTCCTCCTCCCTATCACCATCTCCGTCCCTGTTCTCTGGGGTCGGTAGAGCCAGCACCTCCCCCTCGCTCTGAGACATCACTGCCCTTATAAATTGAAGTGATTTGAATGTAAAATTTTATGAACAGCTTCTACTTTTCAGTTGATTTAGAATTCATTGAAAATATACAGTTGAAGTCGGAAGTTTACATACACTTAGGTTGAAGTCATTAAAACTCATTTTTCAACCACTCTGCAGATTTCATGTTAACAAACTATAGTTTTGGCAAGTCGGTTAGGACATCTACTTTGCACATGACACAAGTAATTCGTCCAACAATTGTTTACAGACAGATTATTTCACTTATAATTAATATATCACAATTTCAGTGGGTCAGAAATGTACATACACTAAGTTGACTGTGCCTTTAAACAGCTTGGAAAATTCCAGAAAATGATGTCATGGCTTTAGAAGCTTCTGATAGGCTAATTTACATCATTTGAGTCAATTGGAGGTGTACCTGTGGATGGTTTTCAAAGCCTACCTTCAAACTCAGTATCTCTTTGCTCGACATCATGGGAAAATCAAAAGAAATCAGCCAAGACCTCAGAAGTCTGGTTCATCCTTGGGAGCAATTTCCAAACGCCTGAAGGTACCACGTTCATCTGTACAAACAATAGTTCGCAAGTATAAACACCATGGGACCACGCAGCCGTCATAACGCTCAGGAAGGAGACTCAGTCTGTCTCCTAGAGATGAACATACTTTTGTGTGAAAAGTGCAAATCAATCCCAGAACAACAGCAAAGGACCTTGGGAAGATGCTGGAGGAAACAGGTACAAAAGTATCTATATCCACAGTAAAACGAGTCCTATATTGACATAACCTGAAAGGTCGCTCAGTAAGGAAGAAGCCACTGCTCCATAACCGCCATAAAAAAGCCAGACTACGGTTTGCAACTGCAGCTGAGGACAAAGATCGTACTTTTTGGAGAAATGTCTTCTGGTCTGATGAAACAAAAATAGAACTGTTTGGCTATAATGACCATCGTTATGTTTGGAGGAAAAAGGGGGAGGCTTGCAAGCCGAAGAACACCATCCCAACCGTGAAGCACGAGGGTGGCAGCATCATGTTGTGTGGGTGCTTTGCTGCAAGATGGACTGGTGTACTTCATAAAACAGATGGCATCATGAGGAAGGAAAATTATGTGGATATATTGAAGCAACATCTCAAGACATCAGTGAGGAAGTTAAAGCTTGGTCGCAAATGGGTCTTCCAAATGGACAATGACCCCAAGCATACTTCCAAAGTTGTGGCAAAATGGCTTAAGGACAACAAAGTCAAGGTATTTGAGTGGCCATCACAAAGCCCTGACCTCAATCCTATAGAAAATGTGTCGGCAGAACTGAAAAAGCGTGTGCGAGCAAGGAGGCCTAAAAAACCTGACTCAGTTACACCAGTTCTGTCAGGAGGAATGGGCCAAAATTCACACAACTTATTGTGGGAAGCTTGTGGAAGGCTACCCGAAACGTTTGACCCAAGTTAAACAATTTAAAGGCAATGCTACCAAATACTAATTGAGTGGATGTACGCTTCTGACCCATTGGGAATGTGATGAAAGAAATAAAAGCTGAAATAAATCACTCTACTATTATTCTGACATTTCACATTAAAATAAAGTGCTGATCCTAACTGACCTTAGACAGGGAATTTTTACTAGGATTAAATGTCAGGAATTGTGAAAACTGTTTAAATGTATTTGGCTAAGGTCTATGTAAACTTCTGACTTCAACTGTATATATATATTTTTTAATTATTGATTTGGATTGTCAGTTTACTTCCTGAATTGACTGCCCTCAGTAAGAAGAAACTTGACCTCAACCATGCTGCCCTTGCCTTGAGCACCTCACTAAGACCACACTAGTAACAGGATGCGGAGAGAGAGGGAAGCATCTCTGATCCATGTTACTGCACTGTATGATTTAGTAATTAATTCAAAATTAGTATGTAAATATTAAATCCTATTTAGTGCCAGTGTAATTAATTAATATTTAGTGCTAGTGTAATTAATTAATATTTAGTGCCAGTGTAATTAATTAATATTTAGTGCCAGTGTAATTAATTATTGTTTTACCATTTATTCATTGCTACTTATTCTGATTGAGAACTGTATTGATTGTTGGTCAGATGTTTATGAAGAGATATATCTGTAACTGTCTTTATAGATTTGAACAAAAACTATAATCAGATTTGAAACATATGGAAATGTATGTGGGTTAGATATGCCTAATAATGGTGTGCATTGTTATGATACCTTAGGTGTCTTGAACAGCAGCTGTGAGGGAGTCTGAGATGAGCTAAGAAGAACAGTGAGATTCCATCAGTGACAATAACACTAAATCATTTAGAATGTAGAACCCATTGTTGCCAAGGTAATTAGTGCAGAAAAATTCTAGAACCCACAGAACAATAAACTAGCATCACAAAGGAAAGAGATGAATAGAGTACTAATCTTTCAATCTATAGCTACAGAGACAGTCATACCTGTCAGAAGATACCTGTAAAGATGTGCTCCTGAAGGTAATATACAGATTACTTCAAAAAGTAACAGTAATAATATTACAATATTTGAAAACCGTAACTGATATTACTTGTTACTAATAAAAGTTAGTTACTTCAAATAATTTTCACTCGCTAATCATGTAGAATCAGCAACGGCGCTGGTCTAATGATTGTTTTTATTTTCAAACACTTCTTCATGGAAATTAATATTACGTTATCCTAAGCTTTGTGATCTTCAACCTCGGTCAACAACAGGAAGTTGTAATGGAGTCAATGGAATGGTATCAAACACACAATGTTTGGAATGGTATCAAACACACCACATGTTTGGAATGGTATAAAACACACAACGTTTGGAAGGGTATCAAACACACCACGTTTGGAATGGTATCAAACACACCACGTTTGGAATGGTATCAAACACACAATGTTTGGAATGGTATCAAACACACAATGTTTGGAATGGTATCAAACACACAATGTTTGGAATGGTATCAAACACACCACATGTTTGGAATGGTATCAAACACACCACATGTTTGGAATGGTATCAAACACACCACATGTTTGGAATGGTATCAAACACACCACATGTTTGGAATGGTATCAAACACACCACATGTTTGGAATGGTATCAAACACACCACATGTTTGGAAGGGTATCAAACACACAATGTTTGGAATGGTATCAAACACACCACATGTTTGGAATGGTATCAAACACACCACATGTTTGGAATGGTATCAAACACACCACATGTTTGGAATGGTATCAAACACACAACGTTTGGAATGGTATCAAACACACCACATGTTTGGAATGGTATCAAACACACCACATGTTTGGAATGGTATCAAACACACCACATGTTTGGAATGGTATCAAACACACCACATGTTTGGAATGGTATCAAACACACAATGTTTGGAATGGTATCAAACACACCACATGTTTGGAATGGTATCAAACACACCACATGTTTGGAATGGTATCAAACACACAATGTTTGGAATGGTATCAAACACACCACATGTTTGGAATGGTATCAAACACACCACATGTTTGGAATGGTATCAAACACACCACATGTTTGGAATGGTATCAAACACACAATGTTTGGAATGGTATCAAACACACAACGTTTGGAATGGTATCAAACACACCACATGTTTGGAATGGTATCAAACACACCACATGTTTGGAATGGTATCAAACACACCACATGTTTGGAATAGTATCAAACACACCACATGTTTGGAATGGTATCAAACACACCACATGTTTGGAATGGTATCAAACACACAACGTTTGGAAGGGTATCAAACACACAACGTGTGTTCCTCCAGGTGCACTTAGTAACATGTTATTCATGCACAACTAGAAATGCTATTGGTCAGAGGGGACATTTTTCTCAGCCCATTCAAGGAGCGAAGATTGTTGGTCTTCAGCATCCTCTAGTGGGTACAACCCTTACTTTATATGGACACCTACCTACTTCTCACTTTAAACAGTTTCTGTGTTTAAAACATCAACGCTTGTGTTCTGTCTGTCCTATTGTCCAGGTAGCAGTAACGGTGTCCAGTTGCCCTACCGCATAGTTGTCTGTGAGGCACTGACCATCGTGGTTGCCATAGTTACTGTTGACACAACCAGGAAGTACCGCCCACCAGTAGGTGAGAATCACCAGGATTGGTTCCTTTTAGTTCTATTTAGGTCGCTAGCTTCCACACCTTCAATGTTCACAGGTCTATAAGACTGGATGGATCTAGGTCTAACCAATCCATCCATAGGCCAACTGGAGCATACAGCAAAATGATATCCACATATTCTGTCCTTCAGATCTGTGAACTGAAATGTCATCAGATCAGAAATAGTTCTTTGGCATAATCATCTTGTCCATCTAAACCCCATTTAACAATTTCATCTTTAAGGTCTGCTATAGAAAGAATGAATGAATGAATGAATGAATGAATGACTGAATGAATGAATGGTCTGTCATGTTGTCTGATGTGTGTGGTTGTTTTGTTCTCTGTACAGAAGGCCTCTGTTATTAAGCTTCAGGTCCTGGAGGAATAACCCCTTGTTCCCCACTCTTCTTCCAGTGCTGGACCAAGACTTTCAAACTGTCTGTAGCTTTATTGACCGAGTAAAATAGGATACATCAATTTGATGTTATTTTAATGGACAACAAATTTACTTTTCTTTCAAAAACAAGGACATTTCTAAGTGACCCCAAACTTTTTAACATATATATATATACAGTATATACTGTATGTATGTATGTATGTATGTATGTATGTATGTATGTATGTATGTATGTATGTATGTATGTATGTATGTATGTATGTATGTATGTATGTATGTATGTATGTATATGTACAGTATGTCAAATCTGGACTATTTTCAGTTGTAACAACCTGTAATGTTCCAAACCCTCCTCTAGATGGGGATGTTAGCTAAAATGTCTGAATTGTTCAGAAAATTCAGAGCTTCATCTTACTTCTGATTTCTAACCAAGCTCAAGGTAGGTCTCTGTACTGTTGTTATTCACCTCTAAGGTCATTACCCCACGGAAATCTAATTAGCATAAGAAATATATTCCACAAACATTAATCAATTTAAGCTAGAGATATCTGTTTTTGCATTGGATGCGTCTCAATCCACTGCATGTTGCACTTCTGCATCTGTTAATCAAATAACTTTTATATATATTTTGTTTGATACTTCAAGAGGTCTTAAAATTCAAAATAAAACAGCAAAATCATCCTTGGTATGACCTTCTTAAAACAATTCCATATGACTTCATATGGTCCTGTGTAGCTCAGATGGTGGAGCATGGCGGTTGCAAAGCCAGGGTTGTGGGTTTGATTCCCATGGTGGACAAGTAGCAGAAAGCAACATAAATCTGTTCTGTGTTGGGGGAAGAGCAACATAAATCTGTTCTGTGTTGGGGGGAGAGCAACATAAATCTGTTCTGTGTTGGGGGAGCGCAACATAAATCTGTTCTGTGTTGGGGGAAAGCAACATAAATCTGTTCTGTGTTGGGGAAAAGCAACATAAATCTGTTCTGTGTTGGGGGAGAGCAACATAAATATGTTCTGTGTTGGGGGAGAGCAACATAAATCTGTTCTGTGTTGGGGGAGAGCAACATAAATCTGTTCTGTGTTGGGGGGAGAGCAACATAAATCTGTTCTGTGTTGGGGGAGAGCAACATAAATCTGTTCTGTGTTGGGGGGAGAGCAACATAAATCTGTTCTGTGTTGGGGGGAGAGCAACATAAATCTGTTCTGTGTTGGGGGAGCGCAACATAAATCTGTTCTGTGTTGGGGGAGAGCAACATAAATCTGTTCTGTGTTGGGGGAGAGCAACATACAGTAAATCATTATGCTGACTGCTTGATGGGACAGGACATCATATCAGATCAGATCAGAGTGGGGTGTGGTGATTTACCACAGAGTTGTGAGGCTCCCTAGCCTACCATATCATTAATGAACAGTGTGATGACGGGGAGAGAGAGAGGGCTGGTTGTCAGGAAGTCACCCCAGAGGGACCATAGGCTTGTCATTATGACCCTGTGTGTGTTGTCAGGAAGTCAGAGGCTTGTCATTATGACCCTGTGTGTGTTGTCAGGAAGTCAGAGGCTTGTCATTATGACCCTGTGTGTGTTGTCAGGAAGTCAGAGGCTTGTCATCAAGACCCTGTGTGTGTTGTCAGGAAGTCAGAGGCTTGTCATCATGACCCTGTGTGTGTTGTCAGGAAGTCAGAGGCTTGTCATCAACTATTACCAGATTCCAATGACAATATCATAGATGCACAGCAAATTTGAGATCAGAATTTTAACCCCCACAGTGTTAAATGTAACACTTTTTTTTAAATGATATGTGATCCAACGAAATATGGTTAAACTAAGACCGTAAGAGTGTTGGTCCCTGAAACCATGTTGCAAATTCCCACTTAATTATAGTCGATGCTGTTACACTGTATTGGTGTTAGGGAATGACACATGTTGTGGGGGGTTAACGTTGTAGTTTGAAAAGCCTTATTTGCGTATTCCCCAGCATGCCTTTCAAGTGAATGTCAGAGATACGCACCCATGATTGTGTTTGTTAGTGACAGAGACATGCCTGTTGCATTCAATAGCTTCTAGTCCTGAAGTAGTGATGGGAAGTTCGGCTCTTTTCCGAGAGCCGGCTCTTTTGGCTCAGCTCCCAAAGAAGAGCCGGCTCTTTCGACTCCTGAACGGCTCTTAATTTAGGATTTTTTTGTAGGCCTTTATTTTACCCTAACTTAAAAAAAAAAAAATGGTTTGTGTGTTGAAAACCCTTTCATGTGCAGTGTTTTTATGCATTTATTTTGTTACAAAAGCATTCTTTTGTTTTTAATCATTTTAATCAAACATTTTTTTGCACAAATTAACAACAAAAAAACAGCATATAAACAGAATTGAACTAGAACAGAACTAGAACCAAACTCAAGCAAACAGTATTAATGTCCTCAGTGAAGATTGGCATTCAAAAAAATCAGATGCCTCAGCTTTGATGGACTGATCCTATTTCTTCTTTCTGAGATTATCTGCCCTGTTTTTGAGAAGATTCTCTCTGAAGGAACCGATGTTGCCACAATACACAGTCTCCCTTCCATCACCTTCGCCAGGCGTGGAAAGACTGAGGCCTTGGCCTGCCACCAGCTCAGTGGGTCTTCTGCTCGTTGGATGATGGGCTCCTCAAGATAAGACCTCACCTCCAGTATAGCATCAGCTGTAGGATTTCTTCTTGTAGCATCTCCTGTAGCTCTTTCATCAAAAAGCCTCCAAACAACAGAGGTTTGTGGTTCCTCATACACTTGGCCTTCTAATGGCGGAGCTGGCTGGCTGCTAGGGGTGCATCTTGCTGCTGCTGCACTAATTCTCTGAAGTGCCTCATCAACAGCTCTGTTGTCATTGAATGCAAGTTTTTTAAACCTAGGATCCAATAATGTGGTTTCTGAGTGGACAGTGTTGTACTCCATACGCAGAAATTTCCGGTCCATGGCTGAACAAAGAGCTGCAACCAATTATTTCCCTTTCTGCATGGTTACAGTCTGTTGGGCTGTCACACGCTGCAAACCTTTGCATAGCAGGAGCATTTTTGAGGCAGAAACACAGCTGAGGGAGAGAAACAGCAACTTTTAAAATGAAGCTTTTTTAAAAGTATGTGGCATATTATATGTGGCACATTATACTGTATTGTTTCTGCAATGTATAATAGTGACTGAATGGTAGTAGTGAAAAAAAATGGTCCAAGGTACCTGTCTGCACTTATTTCCACAGTCACCTCCTCAAATGGTTGCAGGACGGTGCAGACCTCTTTCACCAGCTCCCATTCCTCTTGACATAGAGCATCAACTGGTGCGTTGATGAGGGCCAGGGTGGAGATGATGGCATCTTTTGTTTCAAGAATTTGTTTCAACATATAAAATGTTGAGTTCCACCTGGTGGCACACTCTTGTTTGAGCCTCAGTTCAGGCATCCCCATCTGGCACTGTGTGGACTTTAGCCTCTGTGTTGCAACTGTGCTTTTGTGGAAAAACTCCACAACAGCCTTCACCTTATCCACGGTTGGTTTGACCACCTTTAGGGCATCTCTAATCATGAGGTTTAGTGTATGTGCCAGACATGGGTGATGGGTCCACTTAAGAATTTTTATGGCTTTGGTGATGTTTGCTGCATTGTCACTCACACAGCACACTACTTTGTCCTCTACTTGCCACTCTTTTGCCACTCTTACTAGCTCATCTGCTAGGTTTTCTGCAGTGTGTCTCTCTGTGAACTCAAAGCAGTCCAAAAGGCAAGATGTCATATTGTAATTTTCAATGAAATGGCAAGTGACAGCCATGAAAGAGCAGGTTGTTCTGGAGGTCCAGCAGACAGTTGTCAGGCAAACTGATGGAGCTTGTTTCACCCTTACTTGCCATAATGCCCGTTCTGTGTCATATAGTTTAGGTATTGTTGTTTGGGACAATGTTTTTCTACTGGGAAGAGTGTATGTGGGATTTAAAGTTTTGACAAAACTTTTAAAACCTCTGTCCTCCACAATTGAAAAGGGTTGGAAATCAGTAGCTATCATTTTAGCTAGCTCTACATCAATGCTGTGCTGTTTGGATGGGGTCATCACTTTGGGTATAAACTGGCTTATTTTGCTTTGAGCTGCAGTAGGAGAGGTTATACCTGCATGTGTGGGGAAGCCAGTAGATGCTGCTGCAGTTGCTGTTTTTTGGGGATGAGACACACCAGGATCTGTAGATGGGGTGCTAGCTTGCCCTCTCTCCTCTAACTGCACTGTAGGATGGACAGTTCTCATATGTCTATGCAGGTTTGTGGTGGAACCTGCTCTTAAAGTAATTTTCATCTTGCAGTGAACGCACTCTGCTTTGTTGTTTCAATTGTCTTTAAACTGGAGCCAGATGCTGCTTCTCTTTCGGGTGTCACTCATAGTTACGACTCACACACTCTCCTCACCGCTATCTGACAGACAGTGTCGTTATTAACGTTGTTACGACTCATTAACTTGCAGTGGAGTGCCGCTTCACTTCACCCCCCTCTCTGTTTTTACATAATGGTATGATCCCATATCCTCACATCTGATTGGCCGCGATGCGATTGCTGACCAATCAAAACAAAGTTCTGCCTGTAAGCACGCAGCGAAAGGAAAAAAACTGGGAGCCGGCTCTCACTCGATGCGAGCCGGCTCTTCTGATTCACTACAAAGCATCGGCTCTCAGAGCCGCATCTTTTGCGCATGACACATCACTATCCTGAAGACTTCACCAGTCATAAGTCCGGGCTCTTATCCTCATAAGAGTGGCTTCATGTCCCGAAGCCACTCCTGCGTTGTCTTGGCTGTGTGCTTAGGGTCGTTGTCCTGTTAGAAGGTGAACCTTCGACCCAGTCTGAGTTACTCTCTGGAGCAGGTTTTCATCAAGGATCTCTCTGTACTTTGCTCCGTTCATCTTTCCTTTGATCCTGACTAGTCTCCCAGTCCCTGACGCTGAAAAACATCCCAACAGCATTATGCTGCACCACCATGCTTCACCGTAGGGATGGTACCAGGTTTCCTCCAAATGTGACGTTTGGCATTCAGGCCAAATAGTTCAATCTTGGTTTCATCAGACCAGAAAATCTTGTTTCTCATTGTCTGAGAGTCCTAGGTGCCTTTTGGCAAACTCCAAGCGGGCTGTCATGTGCCTTTTACTGAGGAGTGTCTTCTGTCTGGCCACTCTACCATAAAGGCCTGATTGGTGGAGTATTGCAGAGATGGTTGTCCTTCTGGAAGGTTCTCCCATCTACACAGAGGAACTCTGGAGCTCTGTCAGACCAGTGTTCTTGGGGACCTTCAATGCTACAGAAATGTTTTGGTACCCTTCCCTAGATCTGTGCCTCGACACAATACTGTCTTACAGCTCTACGGACAATTCCATGACTTGATTTTTGCTCTGACATACACTGTCAACTGTGAGACCTTATGTAGACAGTGTGCCTTTCCAAATCATGTCCAATCAATTGAATTTACCACAGGTGGACTCCAATCAAGTTGTAGAAACATCTCAAGGATGATCAATGGAAACAGGATGAAGCTGAGCTCAATTTCGAGTCTCATAGAAAAGGGTCTTAATACTTATGTAAATATGGTATTTCTGTTTTTTGTTTTTGATAAATTTGCTAAAATGTCTACAAACCTGTTTTTGGAAAACATTTTAGAATAAGGCTGTAACGTAACAAAATGTAGAAATAGGGAAGGTTTCTGAATACTTTCCGAATGCAACAAAGCATTCTGGGAAATATGATAATGGGCCCCTCCCACATATTTTTCACTTAGAGAGTTAACGGAAATGAACTCAACACAGTGGAGTAACAACAACACCACACTGTGTTGATTCCACTGTGACTCAAATAAATCGTTATTTTTCACTGCATGTGGTGTCAATTTCAATCCCCCTGGTGTTATCCCCCTGGTGTTAACCCCACTACAATAAACACCCAGATTTAACACTCACAACACTTTATACCTCAACACCGAGATTTTAACACCCACAAATTTTCTGTGTGGGTAGAGTCTGGTTAACAGACACACACACACACACACACACCACCCTGCCCCACTATACCCCCCTTCCTCTATCCATCCCGTCCCATGGGGGTTCACTGGCGTGTGGAGGGTTTGGCAGGTCCAGCTGCTGCCTTAAGATGCACAGCCCCCCCTCCCCCTCCACACACACACACACACACAGACAGACAGACAGACACACACACAAACACACACACACACACACACACACACACACACACAGACAGACAGACAGACAGACAGACAGACAGACAGACAGACAGACAGACACACAAACATACACACACACACACACACACACACACAGCCTTAGCTATAGGCCTTGTTGTCATTGGGCCGTGGGGACCTCGGGATGCTAGGACACATGGCAAACCTGTGGGGACCTCTGGATGCTAGGACACATGGCTAACCTGTGGGAGCCCTGGGACAGGTACCTGACTCTCTCTCTGTGACCCTCCCTCCTCCCCACTCCTCCCCCTCCCCCCTCGTGTGTGCATGTTTGTGTGTAAGTGTGAGACCTCTCCTTATGTCCTGTCTGTGGCGCCATGGCGATTAGTAAAGTGATAAGATAGATCCAGGCATAGATGTGTTGCCTCCTGGGAAATCATCCCCCAAGTCCGCATGGCAGCACCCCACCCAGACATATCAATAACTGGGTAATTGAATTTTCAGCACAAACACCAGCATCAAGTGGGAGTCAACGAGGTGTGTGTGTGTGTGTGTGTGTGTGTGTGTGTGTGTGTGTGTGTGTGTGTGTGTGTGTGTGTGTGTGTGTGTGTGTGTGTGTGTGTGTGTGTGTGTGTGTGTGTGTGTGTAGTGGGAGAGGACTAAGAGAGAATAGTGGGGAGGATGTTGTCTCCCCTCTCTGGGACCAGCATGAATGTTTAATCTATTAAATAACAATTACTCTGTAATGGCCCAGTCTAGAGGGAGGGAGGGAGGGAGGGAGGGAGGGAGGGAGGGAGGGAGGGGGGATTTATTTGTAAATATATGGCTCTGGTGCCACCAACATGTCTGAATTCCACCACAGAATCCATCAGAGCCGCCCCCACCATTAGATGGGGCAGCAGCGTAGCAGCAAATTAAACCTGCTGATGGAAACCCCAAGGTCATGACATCACAGAACAACGTCAGTAGACTGCAATCTACCCTAAATGACAATATGTTAGGGCTTGTTCACCTAAAACCAATAATAAACGACCTCCTCCTCTTCTTCAATTAAAGAGGAGAGTATAAATATAATATAATTTATTTATAGAGCAATTTTTTGGTTTACAAGCAAGCGTCACGTTCGAGTCATGAGGGCGAAGCACCAGAAAGCTCTGTAGCAGGACAGCTAACACCTTGACAAACTTAATAGGGAGTGAGTGATGACCATGAACACAGGCAGGACTGATGGCTATACTGTCGCTATTTTCAACAAGTATATTATTCTTCTGGTTTTATCTCTATTTGTGATATTTGACCTTGCCTCGCTGGCTTACTAGCTTGCTATGTCATCAATCCTCTGATGACATAGCGATGTTGTAGACAATAACCATATAATTATGTGTTTGTTAACTTGCACATTCGCATTTGAAGTTCCATGGATCTAGTTTTGGGATTTGTTACTTGAAAAAGTAATCTATTACATACAGTGCCTTCGGAAACTAATCAGACCCCTTGACTTCTTCCACATTTGGTTACGGTACAGCCTTATTCTAAAATGTATTAAATAATTTGTATTCATCATCAATCTACACACGATACCCCATAATGACAAAGTGAAAACAGGTTTTTGTGTCGAGGCACAGATCTGGAGAAGGTTACCAAAACATTTCTGCAGCATTGAAGGTCCCCAAGAACACAGTGGCCTCCATCGTTCTTAAATGGAAGAAGTTTGGAACCACCAAGGCTCTTCCTAGAGCTGGCTGCCCGGCCAAACTGAGCAATCAGGGGAGAAGGGCCTTGGTCAGGGAGGTGACCAAGAACCCGATGGGCACTCTGACAGAGCTCTAGATTTCCTCTGTGGAGCTGGGAGAAACTTCCAGAAGGACAACCATCTCTGCAGCACTCCACCAATCAGGTCTTTATGGTAGAGTGGCCAGACGGAAGCCACTCCTCATTAAAAGGCACATGACAGCCTGCTTGGAGTTTGCCAAAAGGCACCTAAAGACTCTCAGACCATGAGAAACAAGATTCTCTGGTCTGATGAAACCAAGATTGAACTCTTTGGCCTGAATGCCAAACGTCACATCTGGAGGAAACCTGGTACCATCCCTACGGTGAAGCATGGTGGTGGCAGCCTCATGCTGTGGGGATGTTTTTCAGCGGCAGGGACTGGGAGACTAGTCAGCATAGAAGGAAAGATGAACGGAGCAAAGTACATGGACCTCCAACTGGGGGTGAATGTTCACCTTCCAAAAGAGACAACGACGCTAAGCACACAGCCAAGCCAACGCAGAAGAATGGGGATGTGCCAAGCTTGTAGCATCATACCCAAGAAGACTCGAAGCTCTAATCACTAACGAGTCCGACGCGAAGGATATACTGCTTTCCCGAGACCAGGCCCAAATCCCCGTTATTTGCGTCAAGAAAAGACGGAGAAAGAGGTCGGGCTGCCTTCTGAGAATTCGTAGGCGAGTGAGTAAACCTCCACTACCATCCGTTTTATTGGCCAACGTGTAATCATTGGAAAACAAAATGGATGATATACGATTAAGACTATCCTACCAACAAGACATTAAAAACTGTAATATTTTGTTTCAACGAGACGTGGCTGAACGACGACATGGATAATATAGAGCTGGCTGGGTTTTCCATGCATCGCCAGGACAGAGAAGCTACGTCTGGTAAGACGAGGGGCGGAGGGGTGTGTGTCTATTTGTCAATAACTGCTGGTGTGTGATGTCTAATATTAAAGGAGCCTTGAGGTTTTGCTCGCCTGAGGTAGAGTACCTTATGATAAGCTGTAGACCACACTATCTACCAAGAGAGTTCTCATCTATATTATTCGTAGCCGTCTATTTACCACCACAAACCAATGCTGGCACTAAGACCGCACTCAACGAGCTGTATAAGGCCATAAGCAAACAGGAAAATGCTCATCCAGAAGCGGCGCTCCTAGTGGTCGGGGACTTTAATGCAGGCAAACAAATCTGTTTTACCTAATTTCTACCGCCATGTCACATGTGCAACCAGAGGATCTGTGCCTCAACACAATCCTTTCTCGGAGCTCTACAGACAATTCCTTCGACCTCATGGCTTGGTTTTTGCTCTGACGTGCACTGTCAAAATGTCTAAAAACCTGTTTTCGCTTTGCTGTTATGGGATATTGTGTGTAGATTGATGAGGAAAAAATGTGTTTTATTCAATTTCAGAATAAGGCTGTAACGTAACAAAATGTGGAAAAAGGGAAGGGGTCTGAATACTTTCCGAACGCACTGTATGCATGATTTAGTTACATCCATGAGAGAACAACCTCTGGCTAGGTCATTTCTGATTGAGCCAACATATGCAGTGTTTAACCGTGAATGCAGTCTCTGTGAACAGTCCGGATTGAATCTAGACCTGATAGGAACTATAGATTTGAGCCAAAGGTCTAGAGCATCGAAGTAAATCAAATTGAAATAAATAGAGATTTTGACCTATAAATAATTTGGAGATTAGAAGATTATTAACATTAAAAGGCATCATCTTAATGGAGAGCTGTGTGTGTGTGTGTGTGTGTGTGTGTGTGTGTGTGTGTGTGTGTGTGTGTGTGTGTGTGTGTGTGTGTGTGTGTGTGTGTGTGTGTGTGTGTGTGTGTGTGTGTGTGTGTGTGTGTGTGTGTGTGTGTGTGTGTGTGTGTGTAAAGGACGTCTGCTTGCTTACCGAGTACCATTTCCTCCTGATTCATCTCACACTGCTAGCACAGAGGACTGCCCTTTACCAGTCCAGTCTGCGCCATGCAACAAAGTAGCCCTTCGACGTGCAAGTGGCGATACTTCCAGCTAAGGAGTTTCACATCCCTGTGTGCTACGTGTGCGTGCGTACGAGAGAACACGAGAGAGGAAGATGTACTTATCTCTTGCTGTACTATTTGTTTCCTAAAAGCTGACACTAAAAGTCACATTACTCCACACTCCATACGCTAAATTAACAGTTATGAACAGATAGGATGTGGAGCAAAGCCTTCCACTGTCAGCTCTCAACAACATCCTGTCCTGTCCTGTCCTGTCCTGTCCTGTCCTGTCCTGTCCTGTCCTCTCCTCTCCTCTCCTCTCCTCTCCTCTCCTCTCCTCTCCTCTCCTCTCCTCTCTTGTCTATCTGATCTGATGGTCCATCCTCCACCTCATCATCAGCCATATAAAATGGCTCCTCCAATCTAGCTAATTGTTCCCAGTGAACCAAACAACCAGAGATCAAACAAAGTGGACCATATGTGTCACGAAACAAACGTCTGATTGAGGCAGGAGAGACAAAGGCCCTCAGTGCAACAATGTGGAGCTACTCAGCTAGCGATGTGACTCAACAGTTTGTGCTCAATGGACAAAGCATTAATTAGAGCAATAACTTCATGCCAGTGTTGTTCCATAGACCGTCTCTCTTTAAGGTATGGCCATCGGACCAGGGGACTCTGGGACTCATAATACCAGGGGACTCTGGGACTCATAAGACCAGGGGACTGGGACTTGGTAGGCATTCAGCCGTTGCATGTGGAGTTGTGTTGGGGCTGCAGCAATGGCAAATTGAAAAGCAAAGCAGGAGGCTCCGGGCAGGTGCTCTGTAAAAGCAACACAAAACATTTCAGATAAATAATATTTCTCATTGTCGTCGGTTGTAATGAGAGTTGAGATAATTGCTTGGGCCCATTTCAGGTCTAATTAGCACACTCCCAGATTGGACAGCAGACCTGGGTTCAAGAAGTATTCAAAACCTTTCAAATACTCTAGCTGCTAGATTGAGCTTGACCAGCGCAATGGAACCAACAGGGTACCCACACCAGCAGGTTAAAGCAAACCCCACCCACACCAGCAGGTTAAAGCAAACCCCACCCACACCAGCAGGTTTAAGCAAACCCCACCCACAGCAGCAGGTTAAAGCAAACACCACCCACACCAGCAGGTTAAAGCAAACCTCACCCACACCAGCAGGTTTAAGCAAACCCCACCCACACCTGCAAGTTAAAGCAAAAAATATTTCAGACACTACCTGAACCCAGGTCTAGCGATCAGGACAGCAGCTATTGACCAGGGCAGGAGACGGGAATCAGACAGGCATGGTGAAGCCAACACAAAAAGAGGGCCTCTGGCTTCAGTGTAATTAGGTGAGACAATACCCCAGACTGTTCTGTTCTGTCCGGGCTGGGGCTGGGGCTGGGTTTGGCGGTTGTGGCTGGGGGCTGGGGGTTGGGGCTGAGTTTGGCAGTTGGGGCTGTGACTGGGGTTGGGATCTGTGACTATGACTGAGGTTTGGGGCTCGGGCTGTGACTGTGACTGGGGGTTGAGACAATACCCCAGACTGTTCTGTCCGGGTTGGGGCTGGGGCTGGGGGCTGTGATTGGGGTTGGGGGCTGTGACTGGGGTTGGGGGTTGGGGCTGGGACTTGGGCTGGGGTTGGGGCTGAGGCTGGAGCTGGGGGCGGGGTTCTGGGGCTGGGCTCAGGGGCTAGGGGTGGGGTCTAGGGGTGCAAAGGTCAGGCAGGCAAGCGCTTGACGATGAGGGACACCTCCACAGGTGCTGGAACTATGCAAAATGTTTAAGCCAATAATCTATGACGTGCCGGAACACAAACATTAGAAAGTGTGAGGTGCCCGTATTCAATTCCTTTGAACTCCGACCCAAGTCAAGCACTGCACAGAAGGAACACCATTATGTTGTTTTGGTTCTGTTACTGGCATAGCCATAAGTTGTTGAGTTCTACAGGCAGCATTTCAACATTAGGATCTGTCTAGGGTGGAGAAATTCTGGTAAGTTTCCCAAATTTTTCCAGAAATCCTGCTTGGGCGATTCCCGGAATCAGGTGGGAATAAGCAGGAAATTCTGAATCTTCATGCCAGATTTTTGGAAAACCTGGACATTTTGGGAATGTTACCAGACTTTTGCAACTCTAGGACCTGTCTCTTTCCAGACATGTTGCAAACGTTTGGGGCCGTTTCCCAAGGCAGGGGGTACAGGCTCTGTCTTCCATAATACACACACCAGTCACCCCCTACTGTCCCATCCCTGGTGACTCAGACCCACATCAATCTGATATACCCTCAGCCTTTTTAATTAGGTGTCAATTAGAGCTAACCAATCAACTCTTCGCCTAATTAAGCAATAACACCAGGCAGCTTCCATACAGGCCATTGTGTTTCCAGCATGAGAAACTAGCCCTAGCAACTCATCATCACACTGTCACTCCGTTGTCAAGATGGAAACAAGGAAGGTGCGAGGGAAAGGGGAGGAGGTAATGCTCCCACAGCTTTCATTGGACAGGGAATCAGTGACTACACAGAGAGCTTTTACAGCACTAATCAAAGGATATTTAGTCACAGTGGGTTTGACTGGGTTTTGAACCCTGGTCTATTGCAGTTCTCAGGGAAGGTTGCTCATCAAGCGAGCGTGGTTCACCGAACCACCTCCTTTCCCCGTGGATATCGATTAAGGCAGCCCCCCGCACCTCTCTGATTCAGAGGTGAGGAAGACACATATCAGTTGAATGCATTCAGTTGTACAACTGACTAGTATCCCACCTTTACCTTCCATTACACTTTACCTAGCCCCCTTTGGCCTCCTCACAGAGATCCGGGTCACAGCATCAATGTGACCGACTAGGTTCGAATCAGTGCAGTTCACTTCAACAGATTAATTAGTGTATTACCTGAAGAACACTCTGTTTTTATAAATCACCAATATCCTTCTATTAGGCAGAGTTGTGAACTTGACCAGAGGTGGGACCAACTCACTATCATTTGAGTCACAAGCAAGTCTCCAGTCACAAGGTTCAAGTCCAGTCAAGTCACAAGTTTTTTTCAAGTGAAGTCTGAAGGGAATAAAAAAAAATGTATACAGGCAATGACTTGTTCAACTACACATCTGTGTCTATTTATTAAGGCTACCATAATTTTGTCTGCAACACATTTTGATTATGTAATAATGCATTTTAACAACAACATCAATGTGATACATTTCAAGCAATTTTGACTTACCAGAAATACCAGTAGGCCTATGATAGTAATAGTTGCTTGACTACCCATTGTAAACAGTTCATATTTTTGATCACCAAACAACTTTTGGAACTGCATATTTATTTATTGCAATCCTCTCTCCCTACAATTTGAAGTTAGCACTGCACCCGATCCTACAGCTGTACACCAAATCAGCAATCTGTTTGCTAGCTCAGGTTGCTGATTTGAAGTGGTTCAAAGCTCGTGATCTCCGCGCAAGCGCACGTGCAAACAGGGCGCGTGCAGGCTACAATCGCTGCGCAAATTACAGCCATAAACGGTGATGCATTTTCAAAACGCAATATACTACCATTTACACCTGCATTTTGAGCTGAAAGTCATTCATGTTAGCAGTCAATATCAACTAGGGATATCATGTCACATCATCACTTCTCTGGAGTCTAGAGCAAGCAGGATCATAAGGCCTACCTGTACATAGCAGAGGTTGCAGGATCATAAGGCCTACCTGTACATAGCAGAGGTTGCAGAATCGGATGGAAAGCATATTCTGTGGGATTTTTCTGCTTCACAAATATCGTAATTAATTTTCCACAATACAGAATGTTACATATTCATCCCAGAATTATTGAAGGTAGCTATCATTAGACATATAGCCAGTACCAACACTGAGGTATAGAATTATAACCCACCCAAACTACTCTTTTTATTTTATATCAAGACTAGAGTCAAATTGACTTGAGTGACTTGAGTCAGACTGAGACCAAGTCATGTGACTTGAGTCCAGACCTCTGGAGTCCAATGTATGGTTTCATTTGTTCATTTTTCACTGGTTATGTCGGAGTTCCGTCCCACTGGGCACACATTGGTTGAACCAACATTGTTCCCGCGTCATTTCAATGAAATTACGTTGAACCAACGTGGAATAGATGTTGAATTGACGTCTGTGCCCAGTGGGGTGTGTCCTAAAGGCTGTAGCAATCCACTGTAGACAAAAGTCAAGGTGTAAAGTCGGAGGAGGTGCATCTGCAACAGCTGAATTTTGCCCACTCATGGTTTTCCAACAGCAAGGCTCTGATCAACATGGCAATAGTTGTCATTGTTTATAAAGGTTTTTCTTTATAATGTCGAAAACAGACATGTCTCCAACCCCCTTATCACATACTCTGAAACTGAAATCATGTTTTTATGCTACGTCAGATGGTAGAGAGACTCAAATAACACATTCATTTGTTAATATCCATCTACATGAATTGTAGCAAAGTCGTTTCCTGTTTCATTCAAGTCTTTGGTCAAATACAAATACCTCAATGATTGGTTGACAATAGAGCCTCCCGCAATGCAGGCGAAGGCTGTAGGATGAAGTTGGTGAAGAGCACCTGCAGAAACATGCAGTCAAAACTTCATGACCTTTGATCACATGGTTTATGTAAAGTTGATGCAGCCAACATGTAGGCGCAAGTCGGACAATTTTTATCCGTATAACGCAACATACTTTGAAAGGTGATCCGCCCTTTGCCATTCTGGTTGTGCATGATGGGAGCGCATGTGTCACAGTTCACATAGAAATAGCCTAAGTAGAAGCACTATTTTTTTTATTTATATTTTATTTAACTAGGCAAGTCAGTTAAAAACAATTTTTTGTTTACAATGACGGCTACACCGGTCAAACTCGGACGTCGCTGGGTCAATTGTGCGCCACCCTATGGGGCTCCCAATCACGGCCGGATGTGATACAGTCTGGATTCAAACCAGGTTGTCTGTAGTGACACCTCTAGCACTGAGATGCAGTGTCTTAGACCACTGCGCCACTTGGGAGCCCAACTACACTTTAGAGTGTATTGAATAAGATAAAATGATTAGTCCATGTATGAATGGTTATGAAATAACATGAATAGACATTAAGTCTGATTAAGACGAATCCATTTCAATAAAATTACGTTGAACCAACATGGAATATACGTTGAATCGACGTCTGTGCACAGTGGGAATGTACCAATGTAACAATGGATGTGGGAATAGCTTTTTTCATTGTAGAAGCACATTATTGGTTGTAATTACCAATTGAGTAATTGTATGGTCGTGGGAGGTGCGCAAGTACATACTGTATGCGTACCTGTTTTAGCTCCTGTTAGACAGATTTCATTTGGTTTCTCAAGGGGAGGCCTTCTACCTGTCTGGCCCTCTACCTGTGTCCGGTTAAGGCTGATACAGAGGCTATTTCTTTTGGTTTATTGCCCGTGTATATTTGGTAAATATACTTGTTTATTTTGTATGATATGGTACTTCCACCATTGGATCACCAAGACCTGTAAATAAATCTACACAATGATCACGTCAACCTGCCTTGCCTTCTGCTAATGTCATGCCCTTATGACCGCTACAAGGTCCATATTTTACAATGACGTAATCAAAATGTGTCGTAGACAAAATAATGAAAAGGGCTGTCTGGTAGCCTCAATAAATAGACAAAGATTTGTAGTTGAACAAGTCATTGCATGTATAGATAAAAAATTTTACTTGACTTGAGACTTAATTTAAAAACTTGTGACTCGACTTGATTTGCTCTAAGAATGCACAACTTTGACTTGACTCGAGACTCGACCCGTTCTACTTGGGATTCGATTTAAGACGCAGACCTTGTGACTTGCTTCGACTCAAATAATAGTGACTTGGTCCCACCTCTGCTGTCCAGATATGGGATTATAATTATGACAGAACTACTTGAGTTTGTATTTTGAATTTCGTGGTTGCACATTCAGATTAGTGATCACACAAGTACGATTCGCAAATGTGTAATTACATTTTGCAAGCTTTTATCACAACGTGCAAAAGATGTAATAACAGTCGCAAACTTGTGGCTTGACATTTGAATACATTCAATAAGATTTGCAAGTATAATTTATTTTCAGAATTATTACATGTCCAAGTATGAATATTCGGCTGTGAGATTTTGAATCTTTTGGTTGAAGTGGTCTGTTGGTTTGGTCTGTTGGTTTAGTGTGTATGTTTGAGTACTTTCAACATTATCGCTGCCAGTTTTAAAACGTTTGAAAAGCTAACAGATGGGAGCAAGAAATATTATTATTATTATATACTTAAGTAAGAATGTATAGCTGTGGAAATGTGGCCATAGAATATGACCGAAAGATACACATTTCCAACGTCGGTAAATTGCATATTTTCAACTCCTTATATCCTTTCATTCAGTACCTGAAATGCACGTGATGTCAACATCTGGCAAATATTTATTTTCAATGTCATTTTGCTTTCTGTGATGCTGAAAAAGTGTAGCCTATAGCCTAGTATAAAATATACCTTATGGCCTGTATTCTGTTGGTATTGAAATGCCTGCGGAATTGAACAGGTATTCATGTCTCAAAATATTATATAACCATAGCTCAGATCAAACGGGTTTTTCATGGAGTATCTTTCTTCATTATGCATTTGTGTATAAGTGCGCGTGAATTGGATGCTGGTAGCAATTTATAACATTTCCCACCTTGTGTGTACGGTGGTTTCTTGAATGTTGAGACAAATAGTGCCGCGCAATGCACACTGAGCGGTTTGGAGGTGCAGCGGCAGCAGCCCAACATCCCAACATCCTACACGCGCCGTTCTAGATTGACAGCCTGACGCGTGACCTGCGACGCCAAACAGGTCCAAGATAAATCACGGATTTATTTATGCATTGCCACATGGCACTTTGATAAGGCCGGTGTTATCTCCTGCCGCCATCGAAGGCGTCTACTCATTTCCATAAACTGTATCTTGTCCCTCGACATGATTACGTGTCCAGATGTCCAAAAGTGTGCCACAAATTATCTCTGAGCGAATCAAACCCCGCCTTAATTGAATAATAGCTGATTAGAAAGGATTAGTTATGTAAAATTAAATGAGGGGTTATTTCCCACTCTTACCGAGCAAATCAAATGGGGTTTTAATTTTCGCTAAATATCCCCTCCAATTAAAATCATAAAACGTATAAAGCTCAACATATCTTTGACTTGATAATAAAATCTGTAACCTTTTTGGGTGTCTTTGTTTGACCATGCTGTCAATGTCGTCAGCATAATTTTCGAAATCAGATTGTATTCTTCAGGTCAACATCCTTTCTTTATTCATCCATACAATCTATAGTCCTGTAAGGTAGGCTACAGAAATACGGTGAAATATCATCAACATCTCTCAATAAGAAAAACAACAGATTCATTCAAAAAATGTTCTTTATTATTTGTGGTAATTGTATGGTACTGCTGTAAAGGCTGGGTTTTTTAGGTTGTTTGTGTGTGTGTGTGTGTGTCCTAAATACTCTCAACTGGGACTTTGTACGCTTAATCGTGTGACCTGTCAATAAAAAACTCAATAGCAACAGATGCGCAGACTGACGCGTTCTGAAGTGAGCGCCAAAGACAAAACATTTAGTATGCAAAACTAATTAGAATATGCAAATCGTTCGCCTAGCAACCTGATTAGACGTTAAGGATTAATGTTTATGAGCGCCTTTTAACAAATGAATTAGTTGGTCTGTATACTGGTAATAAGATGTTTGCATTGGGACATTCTATTTTAGTTCTAGTAGTGTTTTTGGGAATTAAGACAAGAACTTGATAGGCTATTTGATAGGCTAAATCAGTGGTTGGCCAATTAATTAATTAGTTAGTTAATCAAGATTAAAGAATTTGCATTTTTATCATCTTCTTAGTCTGATTAAGTTCAAATAGCCTATGTAATATCCAGTCAAGTTATACCTACAAATTGAAACACAACAAGACACAAAAACACTGCATTTATGACAGACATAATAATAATAATAATAACAATAATAATAAGATGTATGTTTTTCCTACTAGAGAAAATACCAAATATACAATACAACCATAGATTAGTCTATTGGGCATTATCCAGTTTCATATTCAATATTGTGTTACATTGTGTCATATTCAAATTTTGTTCTATATTACTGACATGGGGAGGATGTGATATTCAGAGCCAGTCAGGCAGAGACCAAACTCTGTCCAAATGAAACAGTTTTGCCTCGAGTTGATGGCTTTATCCGGCTGATTGGCAACTTTATGACTCGATGGCTGCGGGATTAAGGCATTGAAATCATCGAGACGGGGATAGAGAGATGGAGAGCCCGGGCTACAGTGAAAGTAATACACCGACCATGTTTTTATTGATTGATTTATTGATTAAAGGTTTTACTCAATCCGTTAAAAACACTCTCCCTTGTTGCGGCCATTTATTGTGTGAGTTCAGGGTTTAATTGAGCGGTCATGATTGGTCATTTGTAGGGAATTGTTTTATTTATGTCTCTGAGATTAAATTATATTTGATATCAATTAATCCCTGAGAGAAAATCAAACCTGAAACAATTAGATGAGAATTAAGTAGCCTACAATTCAAATAGATATTTGGATAGCCTATATCGCTTGCCTGACAGCTCAAACGGAATTATTCCGCTGCTCTATTATCTACATACTTCAATTAAGTCCTTATGGTGATGTCAAAATTAGGGGTGGTGTACAAAACAAAGTCATCAGTGATTGGATAATATCTAACCAATCAGAGTATCAAAAACAATGAGGAATTTCATGGTTTCTGGCCCAACCGATCGGTTTCTGTGACCAATCAGACCGTCTAGAATGGATTTGCATTTATCGATGTTCAACTCACATCAGAAGAAACCACTTAATTAATTTTTTAAAAATCGAATAACCATGTATGGCAAGAGCAAAGTGCATTATTTTGTGAACCACAGTGAAAGTGGTAAAAAAAAATAAGTCCTACAACCTGATTAATGTCACAAATTCTGGACCGTTTGCGGTTTTTAAGGTGGGCTAATAAACCCTGTTGTCTGGAAATACCTTGTCTAAACAAATATCAAGCCTTCAAATGTATTTTTATTTAATCGAACTGTCATCACGAATGAATCGTTCAACCCCTCTGTTCTGTTGGCGTTAAGTTCTCTCTGCGGTGATTGGCTGAGAGAAACGACCCCTCGCGTGAGGAACCTGTTGGATACGAATGGAATGTGGGAAAACACCAATCAGTGAATACCATTATAGAGAACTGTCTGACATCATGACAGGAAAAGAAGGGACCGTTCTTCCAGACTCTTTGAATGAACCAAAAAAGGCTTCGCACTTAAACCTAATGGGACCCGGACTCCAGCACCAACAGCCAAAAATGGGTTCGACTACGACGCACAGATGCACGGGATTCGGAATCCAGGAGATTCTGGGCTTGAACAAGGAGGCGCCCGGGGTCCCGCGGCGTTCATTGGAATCTCTGCCGCACAGGGCGCACCTTCTGTCGGCTTTGGGCCCGGCAGGAGTCGGGGTTGGGATGGGAATTATTGGTCCAGGAGTAATTCATTCGTTTTACAGCCAGCCTGCCTTTCTGGAGGTGTTACAGGAGGCGCAGAGTGTTCACCTTCAGCCGCTCAACAGGGCCAGGGCCATGGGAGAGCTGGTTGTGCGTCACTCCGCAAGCTGCTCTGGTAAATGTATACATTTGATATGTATTTCTTTATTTAAATGTGTATGTTTAAGTTGCAGCCCGTTTTAATCTTCAATAAATTGTAAATTGAAAACGTCGCTTTGGTTTTAATGATTGCAAATTCTCTTATCCTGTTTTTGAATACATTGCCACACTGTAGGGTAACAGTTTATAATGATTACATTGTACTTGTATTAGCAATAGACCTGTGGCAATTTATTTAATGATTATATGGCCATTTATTTACAGATTCAGATGACAGTGAAAATACATTTTCCAATTCGTCGATGAACCAAAACAAGAAAAGAAAGACGAGACGACACAGGTAACGTCTATTTATCTCACTGTGTTTGAACCGGAGCACATGGCATTGATGCGGTTATAAAGTCAACAAAATGCAGTGAGAAGTTTCTGTGAAGCATTTGGGAAGATATATTGTCTCATTCATTTAACCTACAATATTTCGATGTTTGCACCTCTTCAATTTTCTCAGAACATGTATTTGAACGAAAACGTGTGAAAGTATGAATTGAAATAGATTTCTAAATTATTGTAATGCATAAAAAATAAAGACGATATGGTATGTAGGCTACATAGTATCTTATATTGCATCGCATCTTTTGCAATAGACAGTTTTATATATATATATATATATATATATAGACTAATTAGTCGACAGGTGGACATTTTCGGTTCTCTTTCTGCTGTAGCAACAAATAAAACAAAGTATCCCTTTTCTTCTTTCGATAACAGTATTCAGCATTAATATTTTTTACATTCTCATGCACGCTATCACGGATGGTCTACAAGGTGTCAATATTTCACGGATGGTCTACAAGGTGTCAATATTTCACGGATGGTCTACAAGGTGTCAATATTTCACGGATGGTCTACAAGGTGTCAATATTTCACGGATAGACTACAAGGTGTCAATATTTCACGGATAGACTACAAGGTGTCAATATTTCACGGATGTCTACAAGGTGTCAATATTTCATGGATAGACTACAAGGTGTCAATATTTCACGGATAGTCTACAAGGTGTCAATATTTCACGGATAGACTACAAGGTGTCAATATTTCACGGATAGTCTACAAGGTGTCAATATTTCACGGATAGACTACAAGGTGTCAATATTTCACGGATGGTCTACAAGGTGTCAATATTTCACGGATGGTCTACAAGGTGTCAATATTTAAGTAGCCTACTTAAAATAATGATGTGTAAATAATGTCCTGATAATGTAATTATTTATGAAACTTAGCACTTCATAAAATATATATATTTATATTGATTTCTTTAATACATATTTTTATTTTATTTGATCCGTTATTTATCCAGGAAGTCCCATTGAGATCAGAATACCTCTTTTTGAAGGGAAACAAGTTTTTATGGACTTGACACTTCCAAGCACAATTCAACTCAATAATGTTCTATGCAAATGTTTGTCACCAAAATAACTTTGTTTGTGTGATGTTTCTATCAGGACTATATTCACGTCAGATCAACTGAATGAGTTGGAGAAGGCTTTCAACGAGGCCCACTACCCTGATGTCTACGCCAGAGAGATGCTCTCCATGAAGACTGAACTTCCAGAGGACAGGATACAGGTACATAACATACTGTAACCTGGCGGTGTGTGTGTCAGTGTGTGGTGGTGTGTGTGCGCGTGTGTGCCTGCATGCTTGCGCATAAGTATGTATCCTCCATATATCTGCAACACACACACACACACACACACACCCTCTCTGCTCAATTAACACCAAATTTCCTCCTCTAGCTTGGGACCATTTCCCCTGGGACTCATTCACTCAATCATCCAGCCAGGCAGGCAGGCAGAGAAATACTTACCGACCTGTATAGTATAGTTAACCATCCAACATCCACCAATGTATAGTGTACATATTCAGCCAACCACTCATACTATGCAATGTCTTGTTATAGCTTTTTTTGCACTCCAGATATCTTGTATTTCTATACTTTTTCATACTGCCGCTCTATGTATCATGTACCTTGTATCTGTCTTTTGTGTACTTTTCGTTGTGGCATTTTGCACCTGCCCTGTGTTTTGTTGTAGCTGCTTGACAATGAAATTTCCCCCCCCCGGGATAAATAAAGTACCTATCTATCTATCTATCTATCTATCTATCTATCTATCTATCTATCTATCTATCTATCTATCTATCTATCTATCTATCTATCTATCTATCTATCTATCTATCTATCTATCTATCTATCTATCTATCTATCTATCTATCTATCTATCTATCTATCTATCTATCTATCTATCTATCTATCTATCCATCTTTACACTGTACAAGCGGCACTCTCCTAGCCACGCTAGCCTAGCCCTCATTTGGGCGCTAACAAGCTAGCAAGCAAGCTAGGTAGTGCTATGTATCAACAGCCATTGTCAGCCAATCCAGTAAGTGTTGGTAGCTATGGTGAGCTTCGATTGGTCACTTGCGTCGCAATACCGTGGAGGATTTGAATATTTTTTAATGCATTTGTTCTGTTACACAGTGTGTTTCTTGCGTATCCCAACTCCCCCTGAGACACCCGCAGGGAGTGGGGTCACGGCCAGGGTCACCATTGTACAGCGCCCCTGGAGCAATTAGGTTTAAGTGCCTTGCTTAAGGGCAAGCGACATCTTTTTCTGGTATTTCCGGTATTTCAACCAGCAACCTTTCAGTTACTGGCGCTCCACCATCAAGGCTACCTGCCACCCCAATTTATTTTGTATTTGTTTTTAATTATTATTAAAATACAAAAAAACTTTTGTCCCAACCTGTTCAGCTCCCTCACCTATACTCACATCGCCCCGTCCACTCCGCTTCTCTCGCTTTCCTTTCATTGAAAGTGAATGGCTTCCGATGTTTCACCGCGCAATGCCGCTTCCTAGTGTCAGTACACTGTTAGGCACAAGGCGTGCTGGGAGCCAGAAATCAAATTACAACTACAGTGAGATTAATCAGATTGGGTCAATGGCAGGGCTCTCATGGGCTCTAGCTCTTTCATTTCCCTGGTGATATTTGAGCGCCCGTCGCCCATTGATTGGCTTTGAAAATGTACGTATTTTTCAATCAGCATCCATGCGCCCCTAGGGTCACCCTCCTGTCCTTTACTTTCTCAGCTCAGCTGCTTCTTTCTCCTTCCCCCTCAACCCAGAACCCCCCACCACCCACCACCCACCACTCTCCCTCTCTCTCTAATGGTAACCCCCTCTCTCTCTCTCTAATGGTAACCCTCTCTCTCTCTCTCTCTCTCTCTCTCTCTAATGGTAACCCTCTCTCTCTCTCTAATGGTAACCCGCTTTCTCTCTCTAATGGTAACCCGCTTTCTCTCTCTAATGGTAACCCTCTCTCTCTCTCTAATGGTAACCCTCTCTCTCTCTCTAATGGTAACCCCCTCTCTCTCTCTAATGGTAACCCTCTCTCTCTCTCTAATGGTAACCCTCTCTCTCTCTCTCTCTCTCTCTCTCTCTAATGGTAACCCGCTTTCTCTCTCTAATGGTAACCCTCTCTCTCTCTCTCTCTAATGGTAACCCTCTCTCTCTCTCTCTAATGGTAACCCTCTCTCTCTCTCTAATGGTAACCCTCTCTCTCTCTCTCTCTCTCTCTAATGGTAACCCCCTCTCTCTCTCTAATGGTAACCCTCTCTCTCTGTATCTCTCTCTTTCCCTCTGGTGTCCTTGTTTTATAACTCTAGAGTATAAAGACTATGTATGGTAAACAATCACTATATTCAAGTGAGAAATGATGTTGAAATGGCCTTTACTCTTCTCTCTTGACGTGATACCAGTGAATAGATGTACATTGAGACCTCTTCTTTTCACTCTCCTTCCCAGGACTCCTTGATTAACAGTGACGATTGTTGCTGAGTGGACTATCTTGGCAAATACAGATTATTTTTGGTCGTCTTTTTGTCCTTCATATTAGATCTTCTTCCTGTGAATAGTTAGGATGTGAATAGTTTAGATGTGAATAGTTTAGATGTGAATAGTTTAGATGTGAATAGTTAGGATGTGAATAGATAGGATGTGAATAGATAGGACTGGCCTGATTCCGATTTAGGAAATTAAGCCTTTCCTACGCACTTCTGAGTAGTTGGTATTCAGACTTACATTGTGCAGGTGTGTAACGGGCTCTGCAGGCGTGGTTCCCTTGCGCGCGCTAAATACATGTAATTCAACTACTGAAAACCCTCCCACTTCCTGGCCAACAGATTCTCTCGTGGAGTTTTCATTCAATAGGGTTTTCAGTACATTTATCTTAAACTATCCCATTAAATACGGTGTACCTTTAATTAGAATGTTGACAACAGACCAGAATACAGCGAGAGAGAACGGGTTCAGAAAATAGGGATCAGTGAAAGAAAGCCATCTAAATATATGCATATTAAAATACTCTGGTCATGTAGATTATTTAGGCACATTTTAGGGTTAGGAAAGTATTTATGAATCGTAAAAAAAAAAACTGTTTTGGAGAGCCTTTACGCACTAAATATATTGATGAATAGAAAATACAGTGGTTTGATTCATCCTGAAAGTTGTCATATTCAAGTTCAATCCATGGAATATTGGAAGGTGAGAAAAGTACAATAGGGGTTGAACAGTAGTCCTGTAAATCCACCCTAATACTCACTAATCATGGAACTATATGACATCGGTCCAGTCGTCCTGAACCAAGCTCCAGGCTCCATGTTTAGCCTGCTAGTTGTGGTCTGAGTTCCTTAATGATTCAAACAGGCTGCTTGTCCTAACGTATTGCCAAACGTTAGCCGAATATGATCCACTAATTGCTAACGACCCTCAAGAACAATTTACACGGACGTGACAGAGGAAAGAAAGGAAAACGGAATGGAATGGAATGATGCAAAATGTAAGCAAAAAAGTTAAGCTAAAGTGACAGTTATATATGTACTGTATGTGGGTATTACTGATGGTGACTCCCGATAGTGTCTAATAGTTAACATGATACAAATTGTAAAAAGACTGGGTTTAGGCTATAATTAAATATATTTAAAGCGCATACATCAAATTATGAGGGAATATAAACACAATTCTGAATAACGGCACAGCTATTTATAGCCTGTTTCAATGTGGAAAAGGCTCCGCAATACATGTCATTTTTATATCATTTTCAGTTTTCTTCCATATGACTGGTTTCACGTTTAAAACATCTAAAATAATTGCTATGTGTATTTACAATCCCAACTCATTTACATCGTATCAATAGCCCTTATCCATTTATACATTATAACGCATGGAGAATGCTGCTATTTCTATCAAAAAAATAAAGTCGATATTTTGTCCTTATTCATGGTTTCCTCGTGCGCGAAGAAGGTAGAATTATGAGGGAATTTGGTCAAAGTCAGAATACAGCGTATCTGTAGACACACCTCTGCCACACCTTCATTTTTTAGATCTCCACCCAGAATGAATAGCAGGTGAATATCAGGCTGTTATCATGCTTAAATTCCAGGTCAGAATACGCATAGAGAGAACAGTGAATAAAAAGTTAATTACGTTGTGAATAGGGCTGATGTGGATAGTTAGGATGTGTGTAAAACCCTCTCCTAAAAAAAGAATTGTGTTTGACCAAATACAATGCTATTTCTCTTTACAAATGGATAACAGACTTTCAGCATGCTTATAGAGAAGGGCACTGACACAAATGACTGATGATTGGTTGAAAGAAATTGATAATAAGAAGATTATGGGAGCTGTACTGTTAGATTTCAGTGCAGCCTTTGATATTTTTGACCTCTGCCATATCGTGGATTCAGAGCTATCTATCTAATAGAACTCAAAGGGTTTTCTTAAGTGGAAGCTTCTCTAATGTCAAACATGTAAAGTGTGGTGTACCGCAGGGCAGCTCTCTAGGCCCTTTACTCTTTTCTATTTTTACCAATGACCTTCCACTGGCATTAAAAAAGCATGTGTGTCCATGTGTGCAGATGATTCAACCATATACACATCAACAACCACAGCTAATGAAGTCACTGAATTGCAACCCCATTGCAAAAGAGGACAGACAATTTTTACGAGCTTCAGCACTCGGCGGTGCCGTTCAGTGAGTTTGTGTGGCCTACCACTTCACTGCTGAGCCGTTGTTGCTCCTAGATGTTTCCACTTCACAGTAACAGCACTTACAGTTGACTGGGGCAGCTCTAGCAGGGCAGAAATTTGACAAACTGACTTGTTGGAAAGGTGGCATCCTTTGACGGTGCCACATTGAAAGTCACTGAGCTCTTTAGTAAGGCCATTCTCCAATGTTTGTCTATGGAGATTGCATGTCTGTGTGCTTGATTTTATACACCTGTCAGCAACGGGTGTGGCTGAAATAGCCTAATCCACTAATTTGAAGGGGTGTTCACTTACTTTTGTATAACTAGTGTATTTCTGTATTTCATTTTCTATAAATATGCTAAAATTTCTAAAAACATGTTTTCACTTTGTCATTATGGGGTTTTGTGTGTAGATGGATGAGAATTATTCTTTATTTAAACCATTAAGAATTCAGGCTGTGACATTGTGGAATAAGTTAAGCGGTATGACATGTTTATCTGACGTACTTTACTCACATAAAAAGGTTGGATGGTAACCTGGTTGCAACTTAACAAAATGTGGAAAAAGTCAAGTGGTCTGAATACTTTCCGAATGCACTGTAGATTCAATGGTTGTCAAGATGGGGAGAGGTCTGTCCGTAATAAAGATGCTCTGCTTTTTTGACACTCCACAAAGCAAGGCCTGCAGGCTCAAGTTTTATCTTATAGATAAATAGATTAGATAGTGCAAAAAGCTATAAAAAGAAATGGCATAGTATGAGTGAATGACTGAAAATGTACAGTATACATTGTTACAGAGTGTTAGGTGATAATAAAAAAGATACAAATATTGCAAGTTGATATAGATAAATAAGGAGTATTTGCATGGTTAACTATACTATACAGGTCGATGGCAGAGAGATACTTAAATATCTAAATGTGAGTATGATATAAGTGAAGGTAATAATAGTTTACTTAATATACAGTCTGGTTAAATGAACAGGTAAGTGAATATTTGCATGGTTACAATAACTGTACAGGTAAATCACAGGAAGAGATACTTAAATAGCCAAATGTGTTTATGATAAAATGTAGGGTAATAATATTAATTCCCTTAAAATACAGTCCTTAGTGCAGAATGACTACATAAGTTCAGTCCAAGAATTACTTACAATATTGCACATGATATGATATAACAACTGTACATGAATATGTATATACAGACCTGAATGAATAAATAAGTCCTGAGTGAATGTGTGATTACAGACCAGAGTTACTCACGGATGGATGCTTAATTGTTAAACTAAGTCCTAACACCCCAACAGTTCCAGGTCTATGTTGCCGACGGCACGGCACCCCGGTGAGGCATTAAATAGTCTATTAGCCACCGGCAGGAAGGACCTCCTGTAGCGCTCTTTGGCACACCGTGGTGGGATCAATCTGTGACTGAAGGCGCTCCTCTGCATCATAACCATGGCATGCAGAGGGTGGGTGACGTTGTCCATGATGGCCAGCAGTTTGGCCAGGATCCGTCTCTCCGCCACCTCCTCTAGAGTGTCAAGGCTCATCCCCAGAACAGAGCTAGCCTCCCTGATCAGCTTATTTACCCGAGAAGCATCACCAGCATTTATCTTGATTATTGTCCAGTCATATGGTCAAGTCCTGCAGGCTCTAGTTGTATCTTATCTTGATTATTGTCCAGTCATATGGTCAAGTCCTGCAGGCTCTAGTTGTATCTTATCTTGATTATTGTCCAGTCATATGGTCCAGTGCTGCAAGGAAAGACCTAGTTAAGCTGCAGCTGGTCCAGAACAGAGTGACACGTCTTGCTCTTCATTGTAATCAGAGGGCTGATATAAATACTATGCATGCCAGTCTCTCTTGGCTAAAAGTTGAGGAGAGACTGACTGCATCACTTCTTCTTTTTATAAGAAACATTGAAAATCCCTAATTGTTTGCATAGTCAACTTACACACAGCTCTGACACACACACTTACCCCACCAGGCATGCCACCAGGGGTCTTTTCACACTTACCCCACCAGGCATGCCACCAGGGGTCTTTTCACACTTACCCCACCAGGCATGCCACCAGGGGTCTTTTCACAGTCCCCAGGTCCAGAACAAATTCAAGAAAGAGTAGAGCATTGATATGTAGGCTACGTGCACCTTTTTAAAATTGATGTAGTTATTTCTTTGAGCTGTTCTTGTCTATTAATGTTCTGTATTATGTCATGTTTCATGTTTTGTGTGGAAACCAGGAAGAGTAGCTGCTGCTTTTGAAACAGCTAATGGGGATCCTAGTAAAATACCAAATACATTTAGTGGTTGCTATCCCAATATGTTGTTTATGACTTGGATGATGTCCATATAATTAGGCTGATAATATATTTTGACTTGTGTTTTATATTATATTGAATGACATTGCATTTTATGCATGTTTGTGCGTATGTACGAAGATGTTAAAATAAACCTCAACCAAAACGTACATCCCCTGTCCCTCCCTCCCTCTCCCTCCCTCCCTCCCTCCCTCCCTCCCTCCCTCCCTCTCTCCCTGCAGGTTTGGTTTCAGAACCGCCGTGCCAAGTGGAGGAAAAGGGAGAAGTGTTGGGGTCACAGCAGTGTGATGGCAGAGTACGGCCTGTACGGTGCCATGGTCCGCCACTCCATCCCTCTGCCTGAGTCCATCCTCAAGTCAGCCAAGGACGGTATCATGGACTCCTGTGCCCCATGGCTACTGGGTAAGGCACTGCGTTAATGTGGGTGGGTGGGTTGGTGGGGTACAGAGTGTGTGTGTGTGTGTCTACAGTACGCTTATTTTCAATTACTGTCACTGTCTCATTGATTTATGCTACTCAATTGACAGATAGGACAGGCAGAGATGTTAATCCAATCTGATAAAGTAGGATTATCATCTTACTGATTAACACCCATCATTGACACTTTTATCAACTCCCAACAAGCCCTGGAATTAAGTCAAAAACCTTTGATGTAGTTTAGTACAGCATGTAAGGCTGAGAACGTTGAGGTGGAGATCTTGCTTTAACTAACCACATACCGTAGTTCAACAAACAGTTTAACCTCTCTGAACTGTTAGTGAAGGTGCCTTTCCCATGTTGCCTCCTTATCAGGTCAGAAACACTAACTGACCAAGACCTTCTACCACCTGCCAGCTACAGCTCAATACGAGCTTGAGATTCCTAGTACGTGTGTCTCCAAGCGGGATGAGTTCTCACTCTGTTCCTAATCAGGAATACCAACTGTTCCTTTTCCTTCCAGGTATGCACAAGAAGTCCATAGATACCCCGGTTCTGACCTCTCCTGGAAAACTGGAAGCTCCCCTCTCCCAACTTCCTGCCAAGGAACGAGAGAGGGAGAAAGGGGTGGAGCAAGAGCTGGAGGAAGAGGAAGAAGAGGAGGAGAAGGAGAGGAGGAGGGAGAATGCCAGGTCGCCCATATCCAAAGAGGAACTGAGAGAGAATAGCATCGCTGCACTCAGGGCTAAAGCCCTGGAACACAGCGCTAAGATGCTAGGGACACATCCTGGTGACGGAAGACTGGGGACAGTTTCAGGGGACCGACCAGGGGGACAGGGACAGCTGGTGGAGACAGAGGAGAAACAGACAGGAGGACAGTTGAAGCCTGCAGCAAAGATTGAGTCCAGTCACTGATATGGATGCTCTTCTTCTAAAGACTGTGCTAGGGCCTGTTGATGTCTGCTCTGTAAAAGAACACTGTTTACATATTCCTGACGTCCATACTATCATAAACAAGATAGTATTGGTCACAATACACAATATTATTGATAGCAAAAAAGCTTCATAATGTTCCTTTGACACCAATACCTGATATTGTTAACCTCACAATCCTCCTATCATGGGGATTCATTTTGTCCAGATCACATTTTCCATCATGGGAATTCCAACTCAGTAAATTGCTACAACTATATCCTGGTCAATAACTGTCCACTATATTGTGATCTGGCACAAGTAATTCTTCCAGCAATTGTTTACAGACAGATTATTCACTATATCACAATTCCAGTGGGTCAGAAGTTTACATACACTAAGTTGACTGTGCCTTTAAACAGCTTGGAAAATTCCAGAAAATTATGTCATGGCTTTAGAAGCTTCTGATAGGCTAATTGACATAGTTTGAGTCAATTGGAGGTGTACCTGTGGATGTATTTCAAGGCCTACCTTCAAACTCAGTGCCTCTTTGCTCGACATCATGGGAAAATCAAAAGAAATCAGCTAAGACCTCCACAAGTCTGGTTCATCCTTGGGAGCAATTTCCAAACACCTGAAGGTACCACGTTCATCTGCACAAACAATAGTATGCAAGTATAAACACCATGTGACCACGCAGCCGTCATACCGCTCAGGAAGGAGACGCATTCTGTCTCCTTCCTGCAAAGGACCTTTTGAAGATGCTGGAGGAAACAGGTACAAAAGTATCTATATCCACAGCAAAACAAGTCCTATATCGACATAACCTGAAAGGCCGCTCAGCAAGGAAGAAACCACTGCTCTAAAACCACCATAAAAAAGCCAGACTACGGTTTGCAACTGCACATGGGGACAAATATCGTACTTTTTGGAGAAATGTCCTCTGGTCTGATGAAACAAAAATATAACTGTTTGGCCGTAATGACCATCGTTATGTTTGGAGGAAAAAGGGGGAGGCTTGCAAGCCGAAGAACACCATCCCAACCGGGAAGCACGGGGGTGGCAGCATCATGTTGTGGGGGTGCTTTGCTGCAGGAGGGACTGGTGCACTTCACAAAATAGATGGCATCATGAGGAAGGAAGTTAAAGCTTGGCCGCAAATGGGTCTTCCAAATGGACAATGAACCCAAGCATACTTCCAAAGTTGTGGCAAAATGGCTTAAGGACAACAAAGTCAAGGTATTGGAGTGTCCATCACAACGCCCTGACCTCAATCCTATAGAAACTTTGTGGGCAGAACTGAAAAAGCGTGTGCGAGCAAGGAGGCCTACAAACCTGACTCAGTTACACCAGTTCTGTCAGGAGGAATGGGCTAAAATTCACCCAACTTATTGTGGGAAGCTTGTGGAAGGCTACCCAAAACATTTGACCCAAGTTAAACAATTTAAAGGCAATGCTACCAAATACTAATTGAGTGTACGTAAACTTCTGACCCACTGGGAATGTGATGAAAGAAATAAAAGCTGAAATAAATCCTTCTTTCTACTATTATTCAGACATTTCACATTCTTAAAATAATGTGGTGATCCTAACTGACCTAAAACAGGGAATTTTTACTAGGATTAAATGTCAGGAATTGTGAAAAACTGAGTTTAAATGTATTTGGCTAAGGTGTATGTAAACTTCCGACTTCAACTGTATGTACTGGCCCATATTATTCTCCAAGGTAATAGGCAGACCACAGGTGAAAGATACATGTTATGATAAAATTCTGTGAAAAATATCCATGGTCTCCTGTGGAATAATGTGAAAAACAAGAGACTCATCTTGAGAGGATGCATGATCCTTTTTTTACACTAATAGCCTGTCCCCTTGAAATGTACAATACACAAAAGTATGGACATCTGATCAACCAACATCTTATTCCAAAATCATGGGCATTAATATGGAGTTGGTTCCCCCTTTGCTGCTATAACAGCTCCCACTCTTCTGGGAAGGCTTTCCACTAGATGTTGGAACATTGCTGCGGGGACTTGCTTCCATTCAGCCACAAGAGCATTAGTGAGGTCGGGCACTGATGTTGGGCGATTAGGCCTGGCTCCCAGTCGGCGTTGCAATTCATCCCAAAGGTGTTCGATGGAGTTGAGGTCAGGGCTCTATGCAGGCCAGTCAAGTTCTTCCACAACAATCTCGACAAACCATTTCTGTATGGACCTCGCTTTGTGCACGGGGGCATTGTCATGCTGAAACAGGAAAGGGCCTTCCCCAAACTGTTGGAAGCACAGAATTGTCTAGAATGTCATTGTATGCTGTAGCGTTAAGATTTCCCTTCACTGGAACTAAGGGGCCTGAACCATGAAAACCAGACCACTATTCCTCCACCAAACTTTACAGTCTGCCTACCTCCAAGTGTATCGATAGCACTGTGTTTGTATTAGCAGCTCGTCGTGTCTATTTTAATGTAAAGGAATATTTAAGGAATATTCATAGGCAGATGCAGTGTGAAAGACGGTGTCCCCTCTCTGTCAGTCTCACCAGAGGAAAGACGGTGTCCCCTCTCTGTCAGTCTCACCAGAGGAAAGACGGTGTCCCCTCTCTGTCAGTCTCACCAGAGGAAAGACGGTGTCCCCTCTCTGTCAGTCTCACCAGAGGAAAGACGGTGTCCCCTCTCTGTCAGTCTCACCAGAGGAAAGACGGTGTCCCCTCTCTGTCAGTCTCACCAGAGGAAAGACGGTGTCCCCTCTCTGTCAGTCTCACCAGAGGAAAGACGGTGTCCCCTCTCTGTCAGTCTCACCAGAGGAAAGACTGTGTCCCCTCTCTGTCAGTCTCACCAGAGGAAAGACTGTGTCCCCTCTCTGTCAGTCTCACCAGAGGAAAGACGGTGTCCCCTCTCTGTCAGTCTCACCAGAGGAAAGACGGTGTCCCCTCTCTGTCAGTCTCACCAGAGGAAAGACTGTGTCCCCTCTCTGTCAGTCTTACCAGAGGAAAGGAAGGAGCTTTCTTTCTGGACCCTCTGCTGCCCTCTTCCTTCCTCAAACGGTCATCCAATTCGGAATTCCAAGTCGGAAACTCTGCCATCTTTCTAGAGTCCGACCTTCCGACCTAAAGATCACAGACCTAAAGATTTGACCTTGTTTGTTTTTAGTTCCCAGTTGTCTTGAAAGCACCATGACCAACAGATGCAGGTACCATCAGTCCAGTAAAATAAAAATACAAATTATTTAAAGTCATGCTCCTCAGTGCCTCGCAAGTGCTACACCAACTGATGTATTTTGTTGTCAAAGCTCTTTAAATATAATATGGTCTGAGAATAACAATATATACAATATATATATATATATGACTCAGTCAAGGTGGGTGACCACTGGACTATGTTATAGCCTAATCAAGTAAATGTTTCTGATGGGGGTGGGAATGCACCACTTTAGGCATCTGTTGTTGTCATTGGCTGAAAAAAAAAGCGCAAACAATGGTCCAACTTCTGCGCCTTTATTGTCGGCCTACAACAGACTCCGATTTCCCTTTAAATGCATCTGCTTCTATTCTCTCACTTAAACAAAGTTTTGCTGGAGTCTTTCGTTACTTAAAGGGTTAGTTGTAAAACCCCGTTGTCATTATGTACATGTGATTTTAAATGTGATTTTCAATGCTTTTAAATGTTGTTTCGAAATTTTGGTGGATAAAGGATACGATATTTCTTCTTCATAAAAGACTGTCATTATGACAAGTGTTCGCTTTGGAGAGGCTTTTCGTTGACACTCACTTCGTCATTTAACTGACGATTTTTTAAATGTTGCAGACAGTTGTGAAGAAGCTACAATATAGCGTCATGTATGTCTGAGGCAGTGATCATTCGGAACTGCACAAATTCTCCGTCAACGAAAGTGACCGGTTTTGGGGCGCAGTGGCGCGCCAGAGGCTGTCGTGGATAAGTCCCTTTCACACCGTTCAGAACTGTGACTTTAGTCAAGGCAAAATAAAATGGTTTGAAGGGGGAACACTCAATGTATCTGGTAAGATGACATTTTCTTCACAAATTATACAATATTTATAAGAAATATTTTCACATCTTTTGCACTGCAATATCTAAACCATATTATAGGTAGCCTACCTAACAACCAATGTAATAACCCTATCTTTTAGAAGAAAAAGCTCCATAGAGTTGTTTTGATGGGTATTGGTTGAAATACATTTTCCTTTATTTGAAAATAATAATTCTGTAATAAGTATACTGCCAGTTCTATTTCTTTGCCATTAGAATCCCCCAAAGTAACGGCCTTAATGTTGCTGGACCCCAGGAACAGTAGCTGCTTCCTTGGCATGAACTAACAGGATCCTTAATAAATAAAAATACAAACAGTACAGTACCAATTACTGGGTTCAGTCAGGAGGAGAAAACACTGATTGAATCTATCATGAGGACATTCACATTGACGACAGTTTATCTTGTGTTGTGAACGAATAAAGCATTTAATCCCAAAGTATTTACCAGGAAACAACCAGGCTTTTGGCAGAATACTCTGAGCACCAAGCTAATTTAGTTTGAAAAATAACAACAGAGCTGAACTGTTTTGAGACGGACTTTCACTTGTGTGTGTGTGTGTGTGTGTGTGTGTGTGTGTGTCTGTATGTAGGGACGTGCGTATGTGTGTATGTGCGCAGTGAACTGCTTGGATCGTCACGTTCACACTTGTCCAGAGAGAGTGGCTCTGATCTGGGAGAAAGATTAACCTGGAACTGAGGTCAAGATCACCTACAGGTCTGGAACTATCACAATCACTATACATCTCATGTGGGAACACACTTTATATGCACAATCTGCATTCATACAGCAAATCATGTATTGTAGCGACTGTAACCCAACACCTAGCGACCTCATCAAGAGGTTGGGACTAGTGATGGGAAGTTCGGCTCTTTTCCGAGAGCCGGCTCTTTTGGCTCAGCTCCCAAAGAAGAGCCGGCTCTTTCGACTCCTGAACGGCTCTTAATTTAGGATTTTTTTGTAGGCCTTTATTTTACCCTAACTTAAAAAAAAAAAAATGGTTTGTGTGTTGAAAACCCTTTCATGTGCAGTGTTTTTATGCATTTATTTTGTTACAAAAGCATTCTTTTGTTTTTAATCATTTTAATCAAACATTTTTTTGCACAAATTAACAACAAAAAAACAGCATATAAACAGAATTGAACTAGAACAGAACTAGAACCAAACTCAAGCAAACAGTATTAATGTCCTCAGTGAAGATTGGCATTCAAAAAAATCAGATGCCTCAGCTTTGATGGACTGATCCTATTTCTTCTTTCTGAGATTATCTGCCCTGTTTTTGAGAAGATTCTCTCTGAAGGAACCGATGTTGCCACAATACACAGTCTCCCTTCCATCACCTTCGCCAGGCGTGGAAAGACTGAGGCCTTGGCCTGCCACCAGCTCAGTGGGTCTTCTGCTCGTTGGATGATGGGCTCCTCAAGATAAGACCTCACCTCCAGTATAGCATCAGCTGTAGGATTTCTTCTTGTAGCATCTCCTGTAGCTCTTTCATCAAAAAGCCTCCAAACAACAGAGGTTTGTGGTTCCTCATACACTTGGCCTTCTAATGGCGGAGCTGGCTGGCTGCTAGGGGTGCATCTTGCTGCTGCTGCACTAATTCTCTGAAGTGCCTCATCAACAGCTCTGTTGTCATTGAATGCAAGTTTTTTAAACCTAGGATCCAATAATGTGGTTTCTGAGTGGACAGTGTTGTACTCCATACGCAGAAATTTCCGGTCCATGGCTGAACAAAGAGCTGCAACCAATTATTTCCCTTTCTGCATGGTTACAGTCTGTTGGGCTGTCACACGCTGCAAACCTTTGCATAGCAGGAGCATTTTTGAGGCAGAAACACAGCTGAGGGAGAGAAACAGCAACTTTTAAAATGAAGCTTTTTTAAAAGTATGTGGCATATTATATGTGGCACATTATACTGTATTGTTTCTGCAATGTATAATAGTGACTGAATGGTAGTAGTGAAAAAAAATGGTCCAAGGTACCTGTCTGCACTTATTTCCACAGTCACCTCCTCAAATGGTTGCAGGACGGTGCAGACCTCTTTCACCAGCTCCCATTCCTCTTGACATAGAGCATCAACTGGTGCGTTGATGAGGGCCAGGGTGGAGATGATGGCATCTTTTGTTTCAAGAATTTGTTTCAACATATAAAATGTTGAGTTCCACCTGGTGGCACACTCTTGTTTGAGCCTCAGTTCAGGCATCCCCATCTGGCACTGTGTGGACTTTAGCCTCTGTGTTGCAACTGTGCTTTTGTGGAAAAACTCCACAACAGCCTTCACCTTATCCACGGTTGGTTTGACCACCTTTAGGGCATCTCTAATCATGAGGTTTAGTGTATGTGCCAGACATGGGTGATGGGTCCACTTAAGAATTTTTATGGCTTTGGTGATGTTTGCTGCATTGTCACTCACACAGCACACTACTTTGTCCTCTACTTGCCACTCTTTTGCCACTCTTACTAGCTCATCTGCTAGGTTTTCTGCAGTGTGTCTCTCTGTGAACTCAAAGCAGTCCAAAAGGCAAGATGTCATATTGTAATTTTCAATGAAATGGCAAGTGACAGCCATGAAAGAGCAGGTTGTTCTGGAGGTCCAGCAGACAGTTGTCAGGCAAACTGATGGAGCTTGTTTCACCCTTACTTGCCATAATGCCCGTTCTGTGTCATATAGTTTAGGTATTGTTGTTTGGGACAATGTTTTTCTACTGGGAAGAGTGTATGTGGGATTTAAAGTTTTGACAAAACTTTTAAAACCTCTGTCCTCCACAATTGAAAAGGGTTGGAAATCAGTAGCTATCATTTTAGCTAGCTCTACATCAATGCTGTGCTGTTTGGATGGGGTCATCACTTTGGGTATAAACTGGCTTATTTTGCTTTGAGCTGCAGTAGGAGAGGTTATACCTGCATGTGTGGGGAAGCCAGTAGATGCTGCTGCAGTTGCTGTTTTTTGGGGATGAGACACACCAGGATCTGTAGATGGGGTGCTAGCTTGCCCTCTCTCCTCTAACTGCACTGTAGGATGGACAGTTCTCATATGTCTATGCAGGTTTGTGGTGGAACCTGCTCTTAAAGTAATTTTCATCTTGCAGTGAACGCACTCTGCTTTGTTGTTTCAATTGTCTTTAAACTGGAGCCAGATGCTGCTTCTCTTTCGGGTGTCACTCATAGTTACGACTCACACACTCTCCTCACCGCTATCTGACAGACAGTGTCGTTATTAACGTTGTTACGACTCATTAACTTGCAGTGGAGTGCCGCTTCACTTCACCCCCCTCTCTGTTTTTACATAATGGTATGATCCCATATCCTCACATCTGATTGGCCGCGATGCGATTGCTGACCAATCAAAACAAAGTTCTGCCTGTAAGCACGCAGCGAAAGGAAAAAAACTGGGAGCCGGCTCTCACTCGATGCGAGCCGGCTCTTCTGATTCACTACAAAGCATCGGCTCTCAGAGCCGCATCTTTTGCGCATGACACATCACTAGTTGGGACTTTTAGAAGCAGCGTTTAAGGTGTTGGCTTTACAGTCGCTGGACCCGGGTTTGAGTCCCAGTCGGGGCTACCCCCTGCATTCAGTTGTTCCCTTGTGCATGGCGGGTTATCATTTAGACAATTTCTTAACTGAAATAATGTTTTGGTGGGTTACCTCATGTATAACTACTACGACCAAAAATAATCACAAAGAGTAGGCCTATCACAACTACTGTAATCTATACACAAAGGGTAGGCCTATCACAACTACTGTAATATATACACACAAAGAGTAGGCCTATCACAACTACAGTAACAACAACTGTCTCCCTGTGGTCCTGTCTCCCTGTGCTGCTGTCTCCCTGTGGTCCAGTCTCCCTGTGGTCCCGTCTCCCTGTGGTCCCGTAAAGGCACAGTCAACTTAGTGTATGTAAACTTCTGACCCACTGGAATTGATGACAGCTTTGCACACGCTTGGCTTTCTCTCAACCAGCTTCATGAGGTAGTCACCTGGAATGCATTTCAATTGACAGGTGTGCCTTGTTAAAAGATCATTTGTGGAATTTCTTTCCTTCTTAATGTGTTTGAGCCAATCAGTTGTGTTGTGACAAGGTAGGGAGGTATACAGAAGATATCCCTATTAAGTCCATATTATGTCAAGAACAGCTCAAATAAGCAAAGCGAATACGACATTCCATCATTACTTTAAGACATGAAGGTCAGTCAATCCGTAGATTTCAAGAACTTTGAAAGTTTCTTCAAGTGCAGTCGCAAAAACCATCAAGGGCTATGATGAAACTGGCTCTCATGAGGACCGCCACAGGAAATGAAGACCCAGTTACCTCTGCTGCAGAAGAAGAGACTTGCTTGGTCCAAGAAACAATGGACATTAGACTGGTGGAAATCTGTCCATTGGTCTGATGAGTCCAAATTTGAGATTTTTGGTTCCAACTGCTGTGTCTTTGTGAGACGCAGAGTAGATGAATGGATGATCTCCGTATGTGTGGTTCCCACTGTGAAGAATGGAGGAGGAGGTGTGATGGTGCTTTGCTGATGACACTGTCTGTGATTTATTTAGAATTCAAGGCACACTTAACCAGCATGGCTACCAAGTATTCTGCAGTTTGGGGAAGACCCTTTCCTGTTTTAGCAAGACAATGCCCCCTGTGCGCAAAGTGAGGTCCATACAGAAATGGTTTGTTGAGATCGGTGTGGAAGAACTTGACTGCACAGAGCCCTGACCTCAACCCCATCAAACTCTGATGGGATGAATTGGAATACTGACTGCGAGCCAGGCCTAATCGGTGAGGTGCATGTGGAGTACAGGGATGAGGTGCGTGTGGGGTACAGGGATGAGGTGCGTGTGGGGTACAGGGATGAGGTGCGTGTGGGGTACAGGGATGAGGTGCGTGTGGGGTACAGAGATGAGGTGCGTGTGGGGTACAGAGATGAGGTGCGTGTGGGGTACAGGGATGAGGTGGTCATTCCAAAATCATGTTAACTTATTATGTGATTTGTTAAGCACATTTTTACTGCTGAATGTATTTCTGCCATAACAAAGGGGTTGCATAGTTGACTCAAGACATTTCAGCTTTTAATTAAAAAAATAAAGATAATTCCACTTTGACATTATGGGGTATTGGGTGTAGGCCAGTAAACAAAAACACATTTTAATCACTTTTAAATTTAGGCTGTAGCACAACAAAATGTTTAAAAATGTCAAGGTGTGTGAATACTTTCTAAAGGCATTGAATGTTTACTATTGGTTAATGAGGCAATACAAAGGGGGTGTGACTAAAATGGACCAATGTTTTCATCATTTTGACAAAAACTAGACCAAATCATTATTCAAATGACAAGAATGTGACTAAGACTAGATTATATCTAAGAGTGCCAAAATTAAGAATGGTTTTGGTTAAGTGATTCTCAGTTACATTGTGGTTGTGTTTTGGTTGTGTTGTGGTCAGTTACGTTGTGGTTGTGTTGTGGTCAGTTACGTTGTGGTTGTGTTGTGGTCAGTTACGTTGTGGTTGTGTTTTGGCCAGTCATTGTTTCAAGCATCATTACTCTTTTAGCTTGGTCAGCTCCCAGCGTCCCTCTCCACACAGTTTCAACGAGACGTCATGGTACTGGAGGGGGAACAGTCAGAAGGGACTTCATAACACATTCATAACCCTTTATAACGCATACATAAGCACTAAATAACACATTCATAACCCTTTATAACACAAATAACACAATGCATTCATAACCCTTTATAACATGTAAATAAAAATATTCATAACACATTCATAAGCACTACATAATGCTTATGTCAACTTCTGTACCTTCTCCAGGCTGCTGCGGTGTCCCAGGCTGACCAGGGTCATTCCCAGCTGCTTACAGCCTCGGTACATCTGCCCCTCTGCCTCCTCTGTCAGGGCACTGGTCGCCTCATCCAACACTGGCGCGCACACACACACACACACAGAGAGAGAGAGTTAGCACTGCTTGTCTCAACCAACACTGACAAAAAAAGACCGATTTCCTGTTTATACTCTGAATTTTATCTTAAATGAACCGACGTTGAAATAGAGTTCATCTCCACCATAGCTGTAATGTAGTCATTACAGTCTTCTTGAGTGTAAGATGCATTGTGTCATATGGTCAGCATCCATGGTTAGCATGGCTACAGACCTGCATATTTAGGCTGCAGGTAGAAGAGGCGAGCAAAGCAAAGTCTCTGCATCTCCCCTGGAGACAGAACATCATACCTGCAGAGATGGGAGGAGGTCAGCCATTACAGTCCACAATCTAAAGCCCTATGTCAGGTCCAACATTATAGCCCTACGTACTGTCAGGTCCAACATTATAGCCCTACGTTCTGTCAGGTCCAACATTATAGCCCTACGTACTGTCAGGTCCAACATTATAGCCCTACGTACTGTCAGGTCCAACATTATAGCCCTACGTACCGTCAGGTCCAACATTATAGCCCTACGTACCGTCAGGTCCAACATTATAGCCCTACGTACTGTCAGGTCCAACATTATAGCCCTACGTACTGTCAGGTCCAACATTATAGCCCTACGTACTGTCAGGTCCAACATTATAGCCCTACGTTCTGTCAGGTCCAACATTATAGCCCTACGTTCTGTCAGGTCCAACATTAAAGCCCTACGTACTGTCAGGTCCAACATTATAGCCCTACGTTCTGTCAGGTCCAACATTATAGCCCTACGTACTGTCCGGTCCAACATTATAGCCCTACGTTCTGTCAGGTCCAACATTATAGCCCTACGTTCTGTCAGGTCCAACATTATAGCCCTACGTTCTGTCAGGTCCAACATTATAGCCCTACGTTCTGTCAGGTCCAACATTATAGCCCTACGTACTGTCCGGTCCAACATTATAGCCCTACGTTCTGTCAGGTCCAACATTATAGCCCTACGTTCTGTCAGGTCCAACATTATAGCCCTACGTTCTGTCAGGTCCAACATTATAGCCCTACGTTCTGTCAGGTCCAACATTATAGCCCTACGTTCTGTCAGGTCCAACATTATAGCCCTACGTTCTGTCAGGTCCAACATTATAGCCCTACGTTCTGTCAGGTCCAACATTATAGCCCTACGTTCTGTCAGGTCCAACATTATAGCCCTACGTTCTGTCAGGTCCAACATTATAGCCCTACGTTCTGTCAGGTCCAACATGAAAGCGCAACAATACAGTAAAATAATATTTTTTATATTGTTTTTTATTACTTGTTAAACAAAATCTATTTCTCTAAGCAATTTACTTGTATTAGTATACAATATACAGTAGATCAGTATTTATTTTATTTATTTTACAGTCTTTATCAAGGTTGCCCATCATTTTGGACCTGACTGTATATGTAGTAAAATCTAGAAGCCTGTTGGAACACATTAGTTTATTTCCTACCAGTTCCAGTCTACAGGCTCATCCAGTCCTCCTGTCCTCTTCAGGAGACTAGACTAGAACACCAGAGGGTTCAGGTTAAGACATAACCTTAGAATACCGTAAATATGGTCAAAGCATACAAAATACGACCGGAAGTATGTGAATATACACTCACCACTCCAGCTAGTTCCAGGTACTGTATGATTCTCTCATCGTCCACTGACCCTGTGAAAAGACATGGCTTAAACACTGAGAAGGTTTATTTGTTTGTGTATCTATAGCCTCCTAGTGACACTAACGAGAACGCCATTTCACAAGACCATACCTGATACAGGGTAGATCTCCTTCAGAGGGTAGATCACCTGTTGAAGAGGGGAAAAATAAGTTAGTTATATTCTATTGCACTAGTGTTCCTCAACTGGTGAGTAGGGTTGTGAGCAAAGTATGAATGAACGAACAAACAAACAAATTCATCTTCTCTTGCTGTTCCGTCAGTCAGGTAGGGTTTCTGGGTAATGTAGTACTTACCTGTTCTCGGAGTGTTCCGTCCGTCAGATAGGGTTTCTGAGGCAGAAAGAGAATTCCCCTGGGACCGAAACACGACGTCATCTGGACATAGCCGCTGTCGGCCTCCCACAGGCGGTTCAGGACCCTCAGTAGGGAGGTCTTCCCAGTGCCTGTGTTTAGGGTTGAGCCATAGACTTAGTTAGATGACTCTTTGTATCTGTGAGAGCATGAGCAGCACCATTGGAAGGTATTTCCATTTTGAAGTAGTCCATTTTGTTCTTCTTCTAAACCAACTGAAAGGGTGCATACTGACGCAAGAGTGTGTTGTTTGAACAGCCAAGGTTGACGATTTACTGCCACCTGTAGTTATGGAATGTTTGCTCACAAGTATAATTCATTGGCTGATCCCTCCCAATGACCTGGATGGAATTATGTGATCCTTCCTTAAACTATAGGAAGTCCCACCCAGTTGACAACTTTAAGATGTTGGAAGTCCTCGATGGCAATGTTCATGCAAAAACGGGTTATTTCTAAGTAGTGATCTCCATTTATCTCTATGGGTTGAGCATATCCACATGTTCATACCTTCAAAAGCTCCTGATGTCATGCCTCAGTATATGTTATACAATATAAACCGGTCTACACTAGCCTTACCATAGTAGTGCCTTAATAAACAGGTAGTCCAAATTATGCATTTATTTAAGAAGTATAAATAATCAAATGTATTCAGAAATTGAGTTTCAGCTGTATTGAACATCAATGTTAAAATACCCCGGTATATATACACCTGCCTAGTTGTATCATATACAGTTGAAGACGGAAGTTTACATACACTTAGGTTGAAGTCATTAAAACTAATCTTTCAACCACTCCACAGATTTCATGTTCAGTAATTCTTCCAACAATTGTTTACAGACAGATTATTTCACAAATTAACTTTTAACAAGGCACACCTGTTAATTGAAATGCATTCCACGTGACTACCTCATAAAGCTGGTTGAGAGAAAGCCAAGAGTGTGCAAAGCTGTCATCAATTCCAGTGGGTCAGAAGATTACATGCACTAAGTTGACTGTGCCTTTAAACAGCTTGGAAAATTCCAGAAAATGATGTCATGGCTTTAGAAGCTTCTGATAGGCTAATTGACATCATTTGAGTCAATTGGAGGTGTACCTGTGGATGTATTTCAAGGCCTACTTTCAAACTCAGTGCCTCTTTGCTCGACATCATGGGAAAATCAAAAGAAATCAGCCAAGACGTCAGAAAATAAATTGTAGACCTCCACAAGTCTGGTTCATCCTTGTGAGCAATTTCCAAATGCCTGAAGGTATCACATTCATCTGTACAAACAATAGTACGCAAGTATAAACACCATGGGACCACGCAGCTGTCATACCGCTCAGGAAGGAGACGCATTCTGTCTCCTGGAGATAAACGTACTTTGGTGTGAAAAGTGCAAAATCAATCCCAGGACAACAGCAAAGGACCTTGTGAAGATGCTGGAGGAAACAGGTACAAAAGTATCTATATCCACAGTAAAACGAGTCCTATATCGACATAACCTGAAAGGTCGCTCATCAAGGAAGAAGCCACTGATCCAAAACTGCCATAAAAAAGCCAGACTACAGTTTGCAACTGCACATGGTGACAAAGATCGTACTTTTTGGAGAAATGTCCTCTGGTCTGATGAAACAAAAATAGAACTGTTTGGCCATAATGACCATCGTTATGTTTGGAGAAAAAGGGGGAGGCTTGCAAGCCGAAGAACACAATCCCAACTGTGAATCATGGGGTTGGCAGCATCATGTTGTGGGGGTGCTTTGCTGCAGGAGGGACAGGTGCACTTCACAAAATAGATGGCATGAGGAAGGAAAATTGTGTCGATATCTTGAAGCAACATCTCAAGTCTTCAGTCAGGAAGTTAAAGCTTGGTCACAAATGGGTCTTCCAAATGGACAATGACCCCAAGCATACTTCCAAAGTTGTGGCAAAATGGCTTAAGGACAACAAAGTCAAGGTATTGGAGTGGCCATTACAAAGCCCTGTCCCCAATCCTATAGAAAATGTGTGGGCAGAACTGAAAAAGCGTGTGCGAGCAAGGAGGCCAACAAACCTGACTCAGTTACACCAGTTCTGTCAGGAGGAATGGGCCAAAGGTTTATGTAAACTTCCGACTTAAACTGTACCTGCCTCATTTAGCAGACACTCTTATCCAGAGCAACTTACAGTTAGTTAGTGCAGACATGTTCATACATGTTCATACTTTTTTCCGTACTGGTCCCCATTAGGAATTGAACCCACAACCCTGGCGTTGCAAGCGCCATGCTCTACCATCCGAGCTACACGGACCAGAAAGTTGTATCATATACTGTACCTCCCTAGTTTTATCACATACCTGCCTAGTTATCATATATACACCTGTATATTATAATATACCTGTCCATCCCTACCTGTATATTATAATATACCCGTCCATCCCTACCTGTATATTATAATATACCCGTCCAACCCTACCTGTATATTATAATATACCCGTCTACCCCTACCTGTATATTATAATATACCCGTCTACCCCTACCTGTATATTATAATATACCCGTCTACCCCTACCTGTATATTATAATATACCCGTCTACCCCTACCTGTATATTATAATATACCCGTCTACCCCTACCTGTATATTATAATGTACCCGTCTACCCCTACCTGTATATTATAATGTACCCGTCCACCCCTACCTGTGTATTATAATATACCTGTCCACCCCTACCTGTGTATTATAATATACCCGTCCACCCCTACCTGTATATTATAATATACCCGTCCACCCCTACCTGTATATTATAATATACCCGTCCACCCCTACCTGTATATTATAATATACCTGTATATTATAATATACCCGTCCACCCCTACCTGTATATTATAATATACCTGTGTATTATAATATACCTGTCCACCCCTACCTGTATATTATGATATACCTGTCCACCCCTACCTGTATATTATAATATACCCGTCCACCCCTACCTGTATATTATAATATACCCGTCCACCCCTACCTGTATATTATAATATACCTGTATATTATAATATACCCGTCCACCCCTACCTGTATATTATAATATACCTGTGTATTATAATATACCTGTCCACCCCTACCTGTATATTATGATATACCTGTCCACCCCTACCTGTATATTATGATATACCTGTCCACCCCTACCTGTATATTATGATATACCTGTCCACCCCTACCTGTATATTATGATATACCTGTCCACCCCTACCTGTATATTATGATATACCTGTCCACCCCTACCTGTGTATTATAATATACCTGTCCACCCCTACCTGTATATTATGATATACCTGTCCACCCCTACCTGTATATTATGATATACCTGTCCATCCCTACCTGTATATTATGATATACCTGTCCATCCCTACCTGTATATTATGATATACCTGTCCACCCCTACCTGTATATTATGATATACCTGTCCATCCCTACCTGTATATTATGATATACCTGTCCATCCCTACCTGTATATTATGATATACCTGTCCATCCCTACCTGTATATTATGATATACCTGTCCACCCCTACCTGTGTTCCCCACCACCAGCAGATGGGAGCCCTGGCTGATCTTGATAGTCAGCTCTTCAACCAGCAGCTGCTCAGAGAAGGGACTCTTGTAGGACACACGGTCCAGGATGAAGGCTGTGTCTGCTGGACCACTGTGGACCCTATCACTGGATGGAGAGGGGAGAGGAGGGGAGGGGAGAGGAAGCAGCAGGTAGCCTAGTGGTTAAGAGCATTGTGCCAGTAAGCGAAAGGTTGATGTGCCCTTGAGCAAGGCACTTAACCCTAATTGCTCCCGTAAGTGGCTCTGGATAAGAGCATCTGCTTAAATGAGTCAAATGTAAAATGTAGGAGAGGAGAGGAGAGAATCTTTAGCTGTGTTCCTTTCAGCGTTCTCCGTTTTGTGATTGCACTCGTGATCCGACCTTCAAAACTAATTTCTGTGCTCTGTTTGAGTATCTGGAGCATTAAACCAGTTTAATGGAACTTACTGCAGCCGTTTTACCTGTCAAAGTCGTAGGAATCTCCTGATGTGGGGTCGTAGTCACACTGTGTCCTCAAGATATCATCCATTACTTCCCTCAGCTGTCCTATCCTGCCCACAACACACACACACACACACACACACACACACACACACCATGACAATGAGCTTCTGGTTGTTACTACACACACACATACACAAGTGCGCACACATACACAAACAAGCACACACAAGCGCGTGAACACACATACACACACACACGCACACATACACAAACACACAAGTGCGTACACACACACAGTTGATGGGTTGATCAGTATGAGTACTGTTACCTGTGGGTGTATCCAGCCACGTCTGACAGAGTGGTGGACAGGTCTATTAGCTGAGAAAAGCAGTTTATCAAGTAGATACATACAAAGGCATTCTGAGAGAGGGAGAGAGAGAGGAAGAGAGAGGGGGTGCAGAGAGCAGAGTAGAGGGAGGGGGGCAGAGAGGAGAGAGAGCAGAGAGAGAGAGAGAGAGAGAGAGACAGAGTGAGATTTGTGACTGTGTGTGGTCAAGCACTGCAGGACAGAATAAGAGAAAGTATTGACCACAATACTATAAAGGTCCCCCAGTTAAGGAGCATCATGAACCTATAAACCTGCTCTGTTCTCTTCCTCTCCAGGACAGGATATTACATATGGTGACTTACAGAGAACCTTTTTAAAGTACAGAAGATGGTATATGCTGCCACCCAGAGGATAGCGACGGTAATGACAATCAGAGCACGGAAGATAACAAGTAAACGGTGGAGAGAGATGACACTGTCACCTGGACTACTGTACCTTACTGATGACACTGAGCTCCCCTGGACTACTGTACCTTACTGATGAGGACACTGTCCCCTGGACTACTGTACCTTACTGATGAGGACACTGTGCTCCCCGGACTACTGTACCTTACTGATGAGGACACTGTGCTCCCCTGGACTACTGTACCTTACTGATGAGGACACTGTGCTCCCCTGGACTACTGTACCTTACTGATGAGGACACTGTCCCCTGGACTACTGTACCTTACTGATGAGGACACTGTCCCCTGGACTACTGTACCTTACTGATGAGGACACTGTCCCCTGGACTACTGTACCTTACTGATGAGGACACTGTCCCCTGGACTACTGTACCTTACTGATGAGAGCACTGAGCTCCCCTGGACTGAGGTTGTCATAAACACCAGTGAAGATGGGGATGGAGATAACAACGTAGCTGAGGATACCACCCAGGTAGTCAAAGGTGTTCACTCCAACTGCGAGAGGAGGAGAGGAGAGGAGATTCCACCATTTGCATTAGGAGAAATCTAGAGGCCTCAATGATTTTTTATATTTTTCCAACACAATCAGATGTACGTGTGTGTGTGTGTGTGTGTGTGTATACATGCAGGTGTGTGTGTCCTTACTGTAGAGCCATAGTTCTTTGTTCATCAGACTCTTCTGGCAGCGCAGTAGGGTCTGCAGTCTCCTGTCTGTCCTCATATGTTCCACCTTACCAGCTCTGTATTCAGGTTAAATAGCACAGACCACTAAGTCTTAATTCATAGACACAAGATGGACAGGTGATATCACAGTCCAACCCATGTGGCTCACTTGTGTTTGACTGACCTGTAGAAAGCAGCAGACTCTGCGTTGGACCGGATCTGCATGTGCTTGAACCTGGAAGTAAAAACCCAAGGTCACTTCATTGGTCACTTCACTTAAAAATATCACGTGAAATTACAGCACATTACATCCCATATCCTATTCATCCATAATATTACATGGTGACACATTTGGCAGTATGTCTGCCAGTTACACACACAGAGGGTGTACATGTATATTTCCTGTACCTGAAGTCTCCCTCCAGTTTCTCCTGTTCAAACAGAGTTGACACAATTGGCCCCATGAGGATTTTATTGGTGATAGTCCCGACTACGAAGTAGCCAAAGATACAAACAGGACCGATCCAGCCAGTGCTACAGGGAAGAGGGGGGAGAGAAGGACAGGGGGAGGGTGGAGGGGAGGGGAGGGATGGAGAAGATGGAGGGGAAAGATGGGACATGAGTGATGGATAAAAAATAAAACAAATTCCGTCAGCTGTTGCTTTCCATGCTAACCACATACAAACCTTATCAAATTAACATATCAACAGTAGTACTATTCCAATATTCCCCAATTCAAATCAGATTGAGGAGCTTGGTACCTGTAGCAACATTGGTAAGTATAGTAAACCAGGGTACTAACCTGTAGCAACATTGGTAGGTGTAGTAAACCAGGGTACTAACCTGTAGTAACATTGGTAGGTGTAGTAAACCAGGGTACTAACCTGTAGCAACATTGGTAGGTGTAGTAAACCAGGGTACTAACCTGTAGCAACATTGGTAAGTATAGTAAACCAGGGTACTAACCTGTAGCAACATTGGTAGGTGTAGTAAACCAGGGTACTAACCTGTAGCAACATTGGTAGGTGTAGTAAACCAGGGTACTAACCTGTAGTAACATTGGTAGGTGTAGTAAACCAGGGTACTAACCTGTAGCAACATTGGTAAGTGTAGTAAACCAGGGTACTAACCTGTAGCAACATTGGTAGGTAACCAGGGTACTAACCTGTAGCAACATTGGTAGGTGTAGTAAACCAGGGTACTAACCTGTAGCAACATTGGTAGGTGTAGTAAACCAGGGTACTAACCTGTAGCAACATTGGTAGGTGTAGTAAACCAGGGTACTAACCTGTAGCAACATTGGTAGGTGTAGTAAACCAGGGTACTAACCTGTAGCAACATTGGTAGGTGTAGTAAACCAGGGTACTAACCTGTAGCAACATTGGTAGGTGTAGTAAACCAGGGTACTAACCTGTAGTAACATTGGTAGGTGTAGTAAACCAGGGTACTAACCTGTAGCAACATTGGTAAGTGTAGTAAACCAGGGTACTAACCTGTAGCAACATTGGTAGGTAACCAGGGTACTAACCTGTAGCAACATTGGTAGGTGTAGTAAACCAGGGTACTAACCTGTAGCAACATTGGTAGGTGTAGTAAACCAGGGTACTAACCTGTAGCAACATTGGTAAGTGTAGTAAACCAGGGTACTAACCTGTAGCAACATTGGTAGGTAACCAGGGTACTAACCTGTAGCAACATTGGTAGGTGTAGTAAACCAGGGTACTAACCTGTAGCAACATTGGTAGGTGTAGTAAACCAGGGTACTAACCTGTAGCAACATTGGTAGGTGTAGTAAACCAGGGTACTAACCTGTAGCAACATTGGTAGGTGTAGTAAACCAGGGTACTAACCTGTAGCAACATTGGTAGGTGTAGTAAACCAGGGTGAATGGAGAGATGATCAGTCTGCTGGCCATGGTGCTCATCTGTTTACATAACCTCTCTGTATCCTGACTGATCCGCTGGTCTCTGGAAACTCACACATATTAAATCACACGGACACAAACACACACTTAAAATCTGTAAATTGTCTAATGAGTGAGAGAGGAGAGGTTGAGACTGTGTGTGTGTGTGTGTGTGTGTGTGTGCGTACGGGTTATCGATATCCTCTCGGAGTACGTTGAGTGTATAGTAAATCCTCCCCTGGAAGTAGGCTCTGTGGAGACTCTCTGTTAAAGACTTCCTCCAACTCACAGACATCAGACTGCAGATATACTGGTCCACACTCTTCAACTACAGTGACAGAAACAAGCTTTAGAGAAAAAGTCCAATCTTCACATTCAAAAAAATAGCCGATTTTGTAACTTAAGTTCAGTCCAGCGGAGTTAACACAATTTCTCCCTTGATACCCAATTCCTGAACGACAACAACACCTACATTATTAAATGACGGGAAGGTCCTATAACACACAGTGAGAGGTTGGAATGACCTGACCTCATAAAACAGTCACACAGCACTCAGTGAAGTGTATTTGATGACATTGTAGCCACTCCCTTTCAGCATGGTCCCAGCTAACAATTCTAGGGGGATAGAACGTTTTCGTAATGTTCCCCTGACGTGCAAGTGTCCAGTTTTCCGTTAGTTAGGGGAACATTCAATGTATGTTAGCAAAAAAAACTTGAGAACCTATTGAGCATGTTTTGGCATTAGAGTTAGACGGGATGTTACAAGAACATTCATGTGTCCAGTTTTCTGAGGGTTTGGTGAAGATTCCATCAGTCACACCAAACATACACAGAAAATAGTTGCCATGTTCTCAGAATATAATATACTAATGTTCTAGACACATTCCTGTGTCCAAGGATGTTTAAAACATAGGACGTTCTGTCAGGACGTTCTGCTCCCAAGTGGTGCAGTGGTCTAAGACACTGCATCTCAGCGCTAGAGGCGTCACTACAGAAAACCTGGTTTGAATCCAGACTGTATCACAACCGGCCGTGATTGGGAGTCCCATAGCGCACAATTGGCACAGCATCGTCCGAGTTTGGCCGTCATTGTAAATAAGAATTTGTTCTTAACTGACTCGCCTAGTTAAATAAAAAAGGTTAAATATATATATATATTTTTTTTTTCATGGTCCCCTGGATGTTTTTGTCTAGTTCCCGACTTGTTCCGGTGATGTCCCTAAAGAAATCTTTAGGACGTCGCCTGATGGTCCTCAAGAGACATTTTCCTCCTGAATGTTTTTTTTCTCCATTACACATCACCCCTTGTTACTGTTGCCAAGCCCATTTAGGCCCTGATTGGTGAACCACTGATCCATTCACAGCTCTTTGACTGTTCTGTTTAACATTAAAGGAATGATCTCTTGAAAAACAGTCATTGCACATCACTGGAACATTCCTATGAAAACGTTAGGCAATGTTCACTAAAGTTGTGGGAACATTTGTTGTTAGCTGGGGTAAAATACGAAGGGTTGGAGTGACTATAAAAAGTTATCAGATAAAAATGGCTACAAGTTGACTACACTGCTGAAGGTGGCAACTGGTCAATGTGCTTGAGAACTAGAGAACTACTCACCGTGGAGTTGAGCAGTATAAGCAAGAAGGCCAACCCTGCAAGGTTCTTGAATGCGGCATAGTCCTTGTCAGACAGGACCTCATAGAACTGACTGGGAATGACTCCCACTTGGTAAATGATCAGCTGTTCTGAGGAGAGAAAAGATGAGTCTGCAAATTGTTACGCTACATAACAAATGGCACCTTATATCCTTTATATGACGAGGGCCCTTGGGGCTCTGGGCCCTGGTTAAAAGTAGTGCAATATAAAGGGAATTTACTGCCATTTGGGATCCACACTTAGACGTGGCTTGTAAAACAAAATAAGCAAGTGTAGCTCATCTCTTGAAGAGATAAGGCTTTAGTTAGGCTTGCAAAAAGCCCATAACTTTGGAAAAACTCCCAGGTTTTTCAAAAACCTTAGAAAGCTTATGCTTATTCCCTTGTGATTTCCAGGATGGTTTTTGAAAAAACTGGGACATTTTACCTTAGAGTTAGGAAGATTTTGCATCCATAGCTGCAGCCTTGCATTGTGCCTGTGTGATTGACTCATATATACAAGTGACTTAACGGACAAGACTATCGATAGTCATCAAGTCTTACAAACATAAACCCCTTCCTCGATCTGATATCAAGAGCACTAGGCTCCTGAGGGTTTGACAGCCATCAGAGAGGTTGACCTAATAACCTGACTGGTGTTGTCTTCAGTTCACCCAATAAGTCTTTATTTATCTAGTGGGCAGATAGAAGTAATGATGACTACAAGAACGTGCCCTCTTGCCGACCACACCACACTCGTTTGATCACTTTGGAGTATACGGTTTTCCCTCAACCCCCTACGAATAGGCACAGTCTTATTTCATAAGTTAAGATGGCGCCTATCTTTCCATTCATTTGTGACCATAAAGTGACCCATTACTTAAAGCTGACCATACCTGTGAGTGTGACTCCCACCAATGTCCCCAACATCAGTACGTTCGGACTGGACCATGATGGGAAGAGAATCCTCTGGATGCTGCAGAACCTCTGGACAAACTTCCAGTCTAGTTTGGGCTTTCTGGGGTCACACGAGAGAGAGAGAGAGAGAGAGAGAGAGAGAGAGAGAGAGAGAGAAATGATATGCACATGTATTAAGAACCAGAGCTCCATGTTTTGTGGGCGCTGTCATAGTAGCTAGAGCTGGGAGATGGTCATCAGCTACCCATCTCAAAACACCTTGAGCTGGTCAAAGCTAATAGTAGGATATTGCTTTATCTAACTGAACTGTACCTGAACATTTCTGCTCATGACAAGGCATCGCCACAGCTACAGCCGTAATAGCTATGCACATTATGGAGCCTGCTATGCAAATACATCGATGCACTGAAATAGCCGATATAATCAATAGAAAACATCAAGCCAATACACACCAGCACCCGGCGGATGCATTGGGACCAATTAATCACCTGTAATGATGCCGAGACAATGATTATAAACACTTACCGTTTCGTCCCTTTGCCACTCGCCCTGGCCAGTGGTGGCATCTGCACAGTAGTATCCAAAGGCAAGTCACAGAAGGTTATCTTGTGACTTGTAAAAGCTCACTGGAGATATCAGTGTAGTGATTTCACAACTGCACCCTGGCATGTGACAGTCACAGCAAGACCACGACAGAGATATAAACGAACCAGGAAGCAAACTGCTAAACATTTCACTGTACGGTTGGTTAATAAATAACCCAAGATAAACCACCGCCTGTCGTTTCTAATGGTAGCAAATTAATCATAGCGGGCTAGCGAGATCCTATTGGTGCGTTTTAGCGTTATTAGCATATTTCTGTTAAGGAACACCTAACGCAATTCACCGTTGCACACCTTCTAATCAACGCAATCAACGGGTAATGTCTACAAAACTTAGTCCACTCTGTTTCGTAAAATAATCTAGTGTTCGGAACATGAAACTGTATTGAGATTAAATGTTTCATCGATGAGAAAAAAGAAAAATCCACCTCGCACCATTTTCTCCCACTGCCGGCCACAGGGCTTTCTCACGTTACCAAAATAAGTGACGAGTGGAAATGCCAACCGGATGCTTCAGATTTATACATCCGGTTAAACATCTGGCTAATTGTTCTATCGGTGACTTTACTTTACGGTCGTCAATAACAAATGAACCATTCTTGTTTGGTTGTCACCCGATCTAGCTACAGTAGCTAGACTTGTGGGAAAATATCTTATTCAAGAAAATTGAAGTTTTTCTTTGTTTACATTTTGGGGAAAACAGTAGAAGAAGAATGCATGACGTTCCACTGTTCTAAAATGCACGCAGCCATCTAGTGGACAACTTGAATAAACACAATTTGTTATTTGGTGACTGTGGTAATGTGTATTATACTGTATGATCATACATTTGAAGAGATTAATCTTATATTTTTTTTCAAAAGACAACATTAATAATATTTAAAAGAGAAAAAAACGAAAAGAGACACATGTATTGTCCTATACATATAGGCCAGTAAATTTTATTTATTCACAATATTATTATGGATCTTATGGCTTATCTTTCTAGTCTCCTTCCCTCCTTCACTTCCTAGTCTCCTTTCCTTCATGATCTCTAGGATCTCTTGGGTAGAGCTGCATGGCATTAGAATACTGGGCTCCTTCCTCTGAAAGATTTTTCTACCCAGTCCTAGTCTTCGTCTTCCTTCGTAAGTCTCCTCCCCTTTGTGATCACTAGGGGAGAGATACGTTGGGTGCGTCCCAATAACATTGCCTTTGTCTTGAAGTGTAAACTCGTTCACTACTTCCCACATATCTAAAAGGGTTGGATTGGTAGAAGCATGAGGGAGTTCCCCCATTTCTTATACTAGTCATTTACTTTCAAATCAAGTGCACACTTTGGGAGGAAGGGGAGGTAATTGGGACGTGGCCTTGATGTCAGACACTGCAGGGCCAGTAGGATGATGGCTGTGTTGTGTGTGTTACTGCCAGGGGTCAGTCCTCTCGCAGACTATCAACAGAGTTAAGCTTGTAGCAACCTTTAACTGGGTCAGCTCCCAACGCCCTCCTCCACACAGTCTCAAAAGGGGGGAACACAGAGGAGGGACTTCATAATACATTCATAACACATTCATAACCCCTTCATAACACATACATAACACATTCATAACCCTCCATAACAAATTTCAACACAATCACTTGGGACCAGTTTTGGGGTAATATATTACAGTAATATACTGTATATAGTATAATATATTACAGTAATTGTTTTTATTAGTAACAGAGTAATATAATGAGTTACTGTCTTCAAATATTGTTATATTATTACAGTTACTTTGTGAAGTAACCTGTATATTACCTTCAGAAGCCAATCTTTACCAGCGTGTTGTATATTCGGTCTAAGGCACTGCATCTCAGTGTGAGAGGCGTCACTACAGACCCTAGTTCAAATCCAGCCTATATCACATCTGGCCATGAATGGGAGTCCCATAGGGCGGTGCACAATTGGCCCGGGCTAGGCCATCATTGTAAATGAGAATTTGTTCCTAACTGACTTGCCTAGTTTAATAACGGTTAAAAAATATATATATATACAGTGGGGAGAACAAGTATTTGATACACTGCCGATTTTGCAGGTTTTCCCACTTACAAAGCATGTAGAAGTCTGTAATTTTTATCATAGGTACTCTTCAACTGTGAGTGACGGAATCTAAAACAAAAATCCAGAAAATCACATTGTATGATTTTTAAGTAATTAATTTGCATTTTATTGCATGACATAAGTATTTGATACATCAGAAAAGCAGAACTTAATATTTGGTACAGAAACCTTTGTTTGCAATTACAGAGATCATACGTTTCCTGTAGTTCTTGACCAGGTTTGCACACACTGCAGCAGGGATTTTGGCCCACTCCTCCATACAGATCCTTCAGGTTTCGGGGCTGTCGCTGGGCAATACGTACTTTCAGCTCCCTCCAAAGATTTTCTATTGGGTTCAGGTCTGGAGACTGGCTAGGCCACTCCAGGACCTTGAGATGCTTCTTACGGAGCCACTCCTTAGTTGCCCTGGCTGTGTGTTTCGGGTCGTTATCATGCTGGAAGACCCAGCCACGACCCATCTTCAATGCTCTTACTGAGGGAAGGAGGTTGTTGGCCAAGATCTCGCGATACATGGCCCCATCCATCCTCCCCTTAATACGGTGCAGTCATCCTGTCCCCTTTGCAGAAAAGCATCCCCAAAGAATGATGTTTCCACCTCCATGCTTCACGGTTGGGATGGTGTTCTTGGGGTTGTACTCATCCTTCTTCTTCCTCCAAACACAGCGAGTGGAGTTTAGACCAAAAAGCTCTATTTTTGTCTCATCAGACCACATGACCTTCTCCCATTCCTCCTCTGGATCATCCAGATGGTCATTGGCAAACTTCAGACGGGCCTGGACATGCGCTGGCTTGAGCAGGGGGACCTTGCGTGCGCTGCAGGATTTTAATCCATGACGGCGTAGTGTGTTACTAATGGTTTTCTTTGAGACTGTGGTCCCAGCTCTCTTCAGGTCATTGACCAGGTCCTGCCGTGTAGTTCTGGGCTGATCCCTCACCTTCCTCATAATCATTGATGCCCCACGAGGTGAGATCTTGCATGGTGCCCCAGACCGAGGGAGATTGACCGTCATCTTGAACTTCTTCCATTTTCTAATAATTGCGCCAACAGTTGTTGCCTTCTCACCAAGCTGCTTGCCTATTGTCCTGTAGCCCATCCCAGCCTTGTGCAGGTCTACAATTTTATACCTGATGTCCTTACACAGCTCTCTGGTCTTGGCCATTGTGGAGAGGTTGGAGTCTGTTTGATTGAGTGTGTGGACAGGTGTCTTTTATACAGGTAACGAGTTCAAACAGGTGCAGTTAATACAGGTAATGAGTGGAGAACAGGAGGGCTTCTTAAAGAAAAACTAACAGGTCTGTGAGAGCCGGAATTCTTACTGGTTGGTAGGTGATCAAATACTTATGTCATGCAATAAAATGCAAATTAATTATTTAAAAATCATACAATGTGATTTTCTGGATTTTTGTTTTAGATTCCGTCTCTCACAGTTGAAGTGTACCTATGATAAAAATTACAGACCTCTACATGCTTTGTAAGTAGGAAAACCTGCAAAATCGGCAGTGTATCAAATACTTGTTCTCCCCACTGTATGTATATTTTAAAGCCTTGTCTCAAGCTAACAGAATTAATTCTGTAGGTTAACCCGTTTCCAATAGGCTAGAATGTAGAACCCCACTTAATCTTTTCCTGGTGGAAATGCTCCCATTATTTTGAATGAATCGAGGAGAGAGAACAACATCTTAGTCAAATGCAAACTCTGTTAAGGCAGCAAGCATTGATCTCTTGGTCCAGAAACACCACATCAAACCTGAAATAGCATCTGGAATCCCATGGGCCCTAGTCAAATGTAGTGCCCTAAATAATTTTAGAAACACTTAAAATAAGAGCTGAGTTTTATGTAGGCTCATCCTAGTGTGACGTTTTGATAACCATGTAAATCTCTTTCGGACAATGTGACTCTATTTCCTAAATAGTGCACTACTTTTGACAAGAATCCCATGGGCCCTGGTCAAAAGTAGTGCACTAAATAATGAATAGGGTGCCATTTGGATCACAGTTAAAGTTACAATCTATATGTGTGGTTAACCATTGAGAGAAGCATAGAGAAAACTAAACCAGAGAGCACCACTTTCCCACACGCATTCAGAACCTTCTGGAACTGGCTTGGAACGACTCCCACTTGGTAGACGAGAAGCTGCTCTGAAAAACAAGAATGTACTGTGTATATTTTATTGGACGAAGGACAGATACAGTAGTGGGAGAGATAGATGAAGAGTGTGTCTGTCAGGAGTGATGGGTGTGAATGAGTCAGGCGCAGGAGAGTGGTTCCAACGGGAGTGTAGTTTAATGATAGAGAATGATAGAGAACTCCCAAGCGTGAAGCGACAATAGCCTGTACAATAGGCATCCAAATAGGCCTGGGATCAAACCACAGGTGTAAACTACCCGGAATACGTCAGGCGAAATAAACACGAATACACAGGCAGCTAACGGCCTGGAAAAGAACACAGGTGTACAAAACCCGGAGAACAACGATGTACAGTGGGGCAAAAAAGTATTTAGTCAGCCACCAATTGTGCAAGTTCTCCCACTTAAATTTTCATCATAGGTACACTTCAACTATGAGAGACAAAATGAGAAAAAAAATCCAGAAAATCACATTGTAGGATTTTTTATGAATTTATTTGCAAATTATGGTGGAAAATAAGTATTTGGTCACCTACAAACAAGCAAGATTTCTGGCTCTCACAGACCTGTAACTTCTTCTTTAAGAGGCTCCTCTGTCCTCCACTCGTTACCTGTATTAATGGCACCTGTTTGAACCTGTTATCAGTATAAAAGACACCTGTCCACAACCTCAAACAGTCACACTCCAAACTCCACTATGGCCAAGACCAAAGAGCTGTCAAAGGACACCAGAAACAAAATTGTAGACCTGCACCAGGCTGGGAAGACTGAATCTGCAATAGGTAAGCAACTTGGTGTGAAGAAATCAACTGTGGTAGCAATTATTAGGAAATGGAAGACATACAAGACCACTGATAATCTCCCTCGATCTGGGGCTCCACGCAAGATCTCACCCCGTTGGGTCAAAATTATCACAAGAACGGTGAGCAAAAATCCCAGAACCACACAGAGAGCTGGGACCAAAGTAACAAAGGCTACCATCAGTAACACACTATGAATGTAAGCTATAATAACGTGGCTGGGTCTTTCAGCATGACAATGATCCCAAACACACCGCCCGGGCAACAAAGGAGTGGCTTCGTAAGAAGCATTTCAAGGTCCTGGAGTGGCCCACTGTATATATCCAACTCTGACATGAAACAATCACACACAAAGGACATGGGGGAACAGAGGGTGTATATATACAGACAATGATGAGGGAATCTAAACCAGGTGTGAAGGGGACAAGACAAAACCAATGGAACATGATAAGTGGAGCGGCAGTGGCTAGAAGGCAGTTGACATCGACCGCCGAACGCCACCCGAACAAGGAGAGGGGACGATTTCGGAGGGAGTTGTGACAGTGTCACAAAGGAAGTGTGCCGGATTCAAACATGGATGCTGTAGGCGCTGGCAGTAGCCGCTAAACCACCCAGGCCACTGACAACCAAGAATTAATCAACACATTGTGAGAATGGACTCAAAGACAATAGTTTCTTACAGACAGGGTTAACTCACTACCTGGTGGTACAGACAGACAGGGTTAACTCACTACATGGTGGTACAGACAGACAGGGTTAACTCACTACATGGTGGTACAGACAGACAGGGTTAACTCACTACATGGTGGTACAGACAGACAGGGTTAACTCACTACATGGTGGTACAGACAGACAGGGTTAACTCACTACATGGTGGTACGGACAGACAGGGTTAACTCACTACATGGTGGTACGGACAGACAGGGTTAACTCACTACATGGTGGTACGGACAGACAGGGTTAACTTACTACATGTTGGTACAGACAGACAGGGTTAACTCACTACATGGTGGTACAGACAGACAGGGTTAACTCACTACATGGTGGTACAGACAAACAGGGTTAACTCACTACATGTTGGTACAGACAGACAGGGTTAACTCACTACATGGTGGTACAGACAGACAGGGTTAACTCACTACATGGTGGTACAGACAGACAGGGTTAACTTAAACCTCAAGGTAAGGACAAAAACTGATTTGTGCAAAAACTATTTACAAGATATTTAAAGATGTTCACTGTTTCAGTGCCAACTTTGGGAGCAAGTAGTCCTTGAGGTCGTCACGCTGGATGGTGATGGAGCTTTGGTGGTCGACACAATGAAGAAACAGTGTGCCTGTCAGGGTGCCTGTCAGGGTGCCTGCCAGGGTGCCTGCCAGGGTGTCTGCCAGGGTGTCTGCATGCCCCAGGGGCCTTTGTTTGTGTAGCAATGTCCGGAACACACAGAAAGGGTTGTTCTGGCTCAGGATCAAGGATTTAGGTTTTATTTGATCAGGATCTCTTTTAGTCCTCATTTGGACCAATCTTCCAAGAGTCCTTAAACATTAAAATACAATTTATAAAACCATCACATTTTCACATATAACACACTGTTACAAACAAACATAATACACTGACATATTGACCAGACAATACTCTTAACAGTCTAACAAGATAGATTGATTCCTTCATCTACCATAGTCCGGCACAACCTTCCTATTGATTACATTTAAATGGTTAAATATTGTTTGAATTTATATATTGAAAAACTTCTGGTTTGTTCAGATAAATTATTCAATTTCTTTATTGCTCTAAATCTAAATGTTCTTTGACCTATTTCTGTTTTATGTCTGGAAAACACATAGACGGTGGACAATCTATTCCTAGTATTTACTGAATGTTTGTCTCTTACCAACTGAATACCGTTGTGAATGGAGCTTGGCCGTTTTAGATGGTGTACATTGTGAAATAAAATAAGCATGTTTTTTTCAATGATCTCGTTGATTGATGACCAACCAAGAGCATTGTGCATGACTTACAACTGAAGAACCATATCTCCACCTTAAAACAATCCTCGCTGCTTTGTTCTGGCCAATCTGCAGCCTCCTAATTTCACTTGCTAGTGCATTTCTCCAGACCACAGAACAGTAGTTCACCTGACTCCCAGTTAATGTTTGGGTTGTTTGTTTAAGAATCTTTTCCGGTAAATATTTAGCTATCCTTCTGATCGTGAATGCAGTTTGAATAATTATTTTACATAGAAGAGTTATTTGAGATGACCGTGCTAAGCAGTTGTCTAGCTGCCACTTCCTCAATTTGTACTCCCCCATACTGAATTGGATCCCATGTTGTGTTGGCCGTTTCCTGGTGGAACAGATCAACATAACCTTGGTTTTCCATTCCACTGAACCTGCCCTCTAGATGGTCCTTTAGCCACTAAAGATTATCCTCTGTGGGTTCTCGGGACAGAGGGTTGTAGTCTTCGGCCGGGTACAGGTCCTCCACTGACTGAACCTGGGTGAGCTCGGCTGGCTTCTTCCACTCGCATTCCACATCCGTACAACCGATATTATGATCCGTCAAAATAGCCACCGCATGGATACACTTATGAACTCCATGGGGACATTTGCATGTGGTAGAGAGAATACCCTGGCCACCTATAGAGACCTGCCAAGAGGAAGGATGTTATGTGCCACGTCTTTCAATACATGACTTTGAACACCTTGAAATGCATTTGTTGTAACACGTGCGTTATATAAATAAAGCTTGATTTGATTGATGACATTACAGCTGTAGTAATAAACTTATTTTCACGATGACAAGTACAGTTTTTCCATAAACTTTTAATTTATAACTTGGGATTTTATCACTTGACCTATCAATCATATAGTGGGAAGGATCCTACAAACCAGGTCTGTGTGAATGCATACCACTCAATAAATACATACTGTCTCTGGTCATGCAACTACAATACAGACTGGATATCTAAACAAAATCCATTCTGAATGTCAATAGATTTTTAGACTCATTCTCATTAATGACAACATTCTAGAATTATCATTCATCTAAGTCTGGTATTCTGTGTAATCAGGTTCATGACTATGCTATTGATATAGTGTCTCTTTCCTTGTAGAGTATTAACAGCTGTATAGAACACATTGTGTTGCTAAGATGCTCAAAGTTAACTTCACCATGAGATAATATCAGTCAGTTAACATTACCTTTATGAATTATGAAGCCAGGGCGGTGATGCCAACCATTTCTGTCTGGCAGCGATTGGTTTGGGATGAAAGTAGTGGAGGAGCTATTTTCACCTAAATGCATTATTCTAGAGAGAACTCTGATGATTTATTAAAATCAAATGTTTCATGATTTCTCCATGACTTCTAACCAAATTATTATAGCTTACATGACAAAGTAAGCATTGTTGACACTGTAAGGCTGCTGTGTCTGATTCCGTGTAGGCCTATCATATCCTGCCGTTGTGCCCTTGATCAAGGCACTTAACCCCAACAAAGTAGAACTGCACTGTTAGTAACATATTGTCAACTTGTGGTCAACCCTCCATCTGGAGAGCTCCTGGGTGTGCAGGCTTGGCTTTTGATACAGTCTGCTTATCAAGACCTTGTTGAGCAGCTGATGTCAATGTACATTATCTAACCAAACATGTTTATATATGGCTAATGTATGTAGGCACAGCAAGTTATTATTCAATTGAGCAATACTTAATAAATAATATTCTAAGTTGTTAGCTACTGCAGTGCTGGTGGAAAGACGACAACCACATGAATGCTTAGTGAGTTAACTGAGACACCTTATGTTTTGAATTGGCTATCTAGTTAGTCTGTTGTCTGCAGTGGCGATGTTAGCATGTAAATCTTGGTGGGGCAAACAAAAACAAATGTGGGATGCATGCCAGCAAAGCCACCACTCAACATAACACTAAACAATACATTGATTGCACTATAACGGTGACAAACGGTGCCCACAAACTGTTAGAGCCGACATAAAGCTGTCTCAACAGCAGAGTCCCAATACCTTACCACTGCTACACCTAAATCAATCAATCAATTAATCAATCAAATGTATTTATAAAGCCCTTTAAAAATCAAATGTATTTCCCCCTGGTTATCAGCAGAGCCTTGTCTGGCAGCGAAACAGTTCATTCAGCCTCATTTACTGCCTTTAAAGAAACATAGCTGATATGGCTGAGTTGCTTAAACATATGTGGTTTCTATTGACAATTGAGACGTACAAACTATGGTATAAGGGGACGACAAGCGGATAAGAAGCAATCCCTCATTTCGATTAAGACATTAATGAGCGAGCTAGGACGGACGTAGTCAATATAACTATTTGTTCAGCACTTTTGAAATGTACAGCTGGACTAGCAGGCCTACTGGACTAGTAGGATATTTAAGACTAGCAGGCCTACTGGACTAGTAGGATATTTAAGACTAGCAGGCCTACTGGACTAGTAGGATATTTAAGACTAGCAGGCCTACTGGACTAGTAGGATATTTAAGACTAGCAGGCCTACTGGACTAGTAGGATATTTAAATTAAGATGTTATATTGAACATGTTTTTTAGTCTAGTACTAGGGCTTAAGGCCACCTTTTAGTCTGTGTCTAGGAAACCACCATTATATGTCTAATTTACATGCTTCCAGTATCTGTGGTAGAAGGTCATGGTTTTGCATTTCTGTGGCATAGAGTAAACAGTGGCTATTGACTGTCATAAAGTCCCAGAGACTTGGCAGAACATTGCACAACACATTCATAAAGACAAGGTTAGGAGGGTCAATTCCATTTCAACTCAGCAAGGTTAGGAGGGTCAATTCCATTTCAATTCAGCAAGTAAACTGAAAGTCCAATTGCAGTTTTACAAAATTTCCTCTCAATTACATTTCTGAAAACTACTGAATTGACTTGGATACTGCCACAACCCTGGTTAAAAAGCAGCCCACAGTACTTCCCAATTTAGGATTTCCTGAATTGCCAGGCCGAAAATGGACCTGGACCTGGACATGAAGCATCTCAGAGTAGGAGTGCTGATCTTTTGCATGGACAGGGGGACCTGGTCCTAGATCAGCACTCCTACTCTGAGAGGCTTTATAGAAACATGCCCTGGAATAGACGTCAACCCTGGGTCCTGTCCTTTAATATACTTATTCATTTAAAAACAGATGAATTATAACCCTGGTGCAGGGTGTCTTGGTTACCAAATGATGCAGGGTACACTACACTGTATAACTCACTATTTGATCAGACATCATAAGCGTCCCAAAGTGCACCCTAATCCCTATATAGTGAACTAAGTATGACAAGAGACCTGTGGGCTCCGGTTGAAAGTAGTGCACAGTAAAGGGAACAGGGTCGCCTCCATAGCCTACTCCGCATGTTTTTGTTTCCTTTGCATAATGACTGACAAGGGTCTGTTGGCTTGTGTACTGACGCTGGTTTGCAAGGGAAATGTGACCCTCCGGTTGGCATGCAAACTCATGGCCACGTTTAGATGTAATCTTCATGTGGGCATCATCGGGGAGGATCAGTCAGAGAAGTGCGTTTTCATTCCTTGCCGGTTCAGCAGAACGCGTGCCACTGTTTCCCGTGACCGTGGGCTATAGCTGTTACAGCAAGGAACGGGTAAGGCTGCTTCTTCATCTCCCGTGACTTAAATAGTACAGCTGACTGTATATCTGTTATCTATAGCTGACTGTATATCTGTTATCTATAGCTGACTGTATATCTGTTATCTATAGCTGACTGTATATCTGTTATCTATAGCTGACTGTATATCTGTTATCTATAGCTGACTGTATATCTGTTATCTATAGCTGACTGTATATCTGTTATCTATAGCTGACTGTATATCTGTTATCTATAGCTGACTGTATATCTGTTATCTATAGCTGACTGTATATCTGTTATCTATAGCTGACTGTATATCTGAATTCAATCAACATAATGTGGCATTATGGGGCTGCACCATTTGAAACATATTTTGTGAAAAATATTATATTTTTTGCCACAAAATGCAAATATTGCAATATTTTGTGTCCCATTACTAAATTCATCAGTTCAGTTCAGAAACCTTAAAATCACTCAAAGGTTTTGATGAGAACGTCTAGAGAACAGACAGTGTAACTTCCAGTAAATGTACATGACAGAGCCTGTGATGGATGCTAATGTTTAATAATTACCGACTTTTAAATGTTAAGATTTTTCATCTGAACACTTGAGTGTTACCACATCCAAGGCTTTAGCCGAATCAAACACCATGGAGCTGAAGAGTTGGGCTCTGAGCTTCCTGAACATTCTTCTCTGGAGTCATGTTTGTGAGTAGACAGCTAACTTAGTAACATGACACCTACAGTGAGTAGGCTATCACCCCATATTACTATCAGGGTTGGGGTCTGTTCAAATTAAAGTCACTCAATTCAAGAAGGGATTTGAATTTAACATTTTACAACTGGAACAACTTTTGAGATAAATAGCTTCTCCTCTTTAGTCATTGAACATTACATTCAAATTGAATTAATTTCCTAAATTGACTGAATTCAATTAGAATTGACCCCAAACCTGTTTACTATATTACAATATCAAAGGTATTGCTTGGCTTTCTTTTCTATGGGAAAGCAATCTAACAAGATAATGTATTGTAATTAACACAATAAAGAAGATAATGTATTGTAATTAACACAAAGAAGATAATGTATTGTAATTAACACAATAAACAATATAATGTATTGTAATTAACACAATAAACAAGATCATGTATTGTAATTAACACAATAAAGAAGATAATGTATTGTAATTAACACAATAAACAATATAATGTATTGTAACTAACACAATAAACAAAATAATGTATTGTAATTAACACAATAAACAATATAATGTATTGTAATTAACACAATAAACAAGATAATGTATTGTAATTAACACAATAAACAATATATTGTATTGTAATTAACACAATAAACAAGATAATGTATTGTAATTAACACAATAGTTAGAAAAAAAGTTATATCTAGAATCTAAAAAAGGGTTTTCAGTTTATTTCAGGAACACAAAAGAGTTTTACATGGCTGGAACCCAAAATCAATCAAATGTATTTATAAAGCCATTTTTACACCTGCAGATGTCACAAAGTGCTTATACACAAACCCAGTCTAAAACCCCAAAGAGCAAGCAATGCAGATGTAGAAGCACGGTGGCTAGGAAAAACTCCCTAGAAAGGCAGGAACCTAGGAAGAAACCTAGAGAGGAACCAGGCTCTGAGGGGTGGCCAAGTCCTCTTCTGGCTGTGCCGGTGGAGATTACAAGAGTACATGGCCATTAAGGCCAGATCGTTCTTCAAGATGTCAAACGTTCATGGATGCCCAGCAGGGTCACATAAAAATCAGTGGTTATAGAGGGTGCAACAGGTCAGCACCACAGGAGTAAATGTCAGTTGGCTTTTTATAGACAGGCATTCAGAGGTCGAGACAGGAGAGGGAGGGAGAGAGAGATTGCTTTGTAAATATACAGTATGGTTCCTATGCCAATAAAGCCCATTGAATTTAATTGAGAGTTCTTCAAATGGTTCTCCAAAATGTCCTCCTATGGGGACAGCGGAAGATCCCTTTTGGAATGTTTTTTTTGTATTTGTGTTAGGCCCTGGAGAAAAGAAACAACTGCCATGTGATATCAAGAGTTGTCTGACTAAGGATAAGCCTATTTTGTTAATTGACGGTGGCTTCACAGGTACCATGAAAACATGTTGTGGTGAGTTTCATATATATTTCTGATTGATAGGAGCCAGGAATGACTTATAATGATATTGAAAACTATATGTGAGATATGGAAGAACTTCCGTTTTGGTCGAGCTGCAGGCTATAGTCCGGTCGTTCCAGATTTGTTTGTTGCATAGCCAATTTATATGAACATATTTGGAATTAACTCCGGATGTTGTGTCACAAAACTAGAATTAACCATAGACTAGCTTTTACTAAGCTATCCTCTCCCTTCTTCACCAATAGGAAACTCATCTAAAACCAACAAACCCATATTTCAAACGATGTGCATTGTTTCATCCAACACTAATGACAGTAACCCTCAGAGTGAGTACAGCCCAACATGCCACGCACAACAGTTTTGATTACTACTTATTACATAATGTGTCCAAAATTACTTTTCCTCTTTTTCTGTTGTTAGAAAACTGCAAGGATGTGGATTTTTGGATGCAGAGTATAAATCAATCCCGTCTTCTGTTCACGCCAAAGAAGTACGTCAACGAGGGCAAGGGATTGTTTATGTGTGTGATGGTTGGAAGGAATTGCAGCAAGACACTGGACTCAATCACGGCAAACGTTACAGGTTGTAGAAGCAGCCTCTTCCTATTCAGGATTTTTTATAACACAGGGATCACCTTCTTCTTCTTCTTCTTCTTCTTCTTCTTAAAATAATAACAAGTGCATTTTGTTACAGCTTGCAAAGGGGAATGTCCTCTCATCAAGTATAAAACAAGTATGTTTATATTTGCTTTACATTGAAATATTCTTGTCTATGTTGTCAAGTAAATAGTTTCAGCATGTGCATATAGTAATAGCGCTGAATGTCTTCCAATCCAATGTTTGAAAGGCATTTTCCCTGATGTTCGCGGAGATAGCGTTCACGGTAAACCCAGCACGTCGGCTCAACCGTAATTTACCTTTAAAAGTCTGTTAAAGCGTACATTCTTTAACGCGCCTTGCATTGAATCGCTTATTTTTCATCCACAGCCAACTGCAATGTCTCCTGTTTCAACACCTTTATACTTTGCAATAAAGCTAAATATAATGAGGAGTCCTGCAAAGGTAAGAACCTGCTGTATATCCTATGCTGTGGTGACTATGTAATTGGTCTCAATGAGACTCCCCACTAAAATAAAGTTGAAAAAGTATACACTGAGCAAAAATACAAACGCAACATGTAAAGTGTTGGTCCCATGTTTCATGAGCTGAAATGAAAGATCCCAGAAATGTTACATAGACACAAAAAAGCGTATTTCTCTCAAAAGCAGAGTTCGGTAATCCAGAGTAGTGGGGCAAAGGTACAAAACGGCAGGCAGGCTCAGGGTCGGGGAAGGCAAGGAAAGGTCGAAACCGGGAAACCAAGAAAACAGGCACTTTAGAGAGACAGGAGTAAAGGGAGAAACGCTGGTAGGCTTGAAGAACAAAATGAACTGGTAACAGACAAACATAGAACAGAGGGATAAATACACTGGGGATAATGAGGAAGGTGGAGACACCTGGAGGAGGTGGAGACAATCACGAAGACAGGTGAAACAGATCAGGGTGTGACAATTCCAAACACTTGGATTTCACAAATAATGTTCCAATCTCCAATCTTTTGGATGTTATGGGTGGGAGTCTCTGTAGCCTAGCAGGTTGAACACCAGGAGATCAGCAGCGTTCTAGATCAATTGCAGGGGTTTGTTGGCACAAGCAAGTAGCAGTAGTCCCGACTTCTTGGTGGAAGGTGTTGGTTTATAAATGATAAATATGAAGTGGTAACACTCCCCACTGGAGGCCAGGGTTCGATCCCTTCCCACTTGCTCTCCCCCTCGGATTTCCTTTCTGTCTAAATAAAATGAGAACACTGCAAACATATTAAGGATAAATGGTGTGTTTGTTTTTAGGTCTCTTCTTAAACTCCAAAAACCAAGATAAGTTCATCATCAATGTGACAACACCAGAGAGCTTGTGTTTCAACTGTAATGAACCATTCAAAGACCCTGTGGAACAGTTACCTCCTCCAATGGTGTTTGTCACTGAAAAAGGAGTTGACATCGATGGTGAAAAGGCTTCGTAAGAATGACTCAATCATATCTATTTTTGTTATTATCAATATTATTATTATTATCAACATTTATATTATTAGTATTATTATATCATTCACAGGGCCAGTTTGCTGGACAAAGATTATACCTAGTCCTGGACTAAAAAACATGTTCAATTGAAATGATCCTTTTTTAGAGAACTTAGAACAGTATCTAAACAAGCACATGCTGTCACAATTGCCAGGCATGGAGGTGCATTTATAGGGCAATGTTTTCCCCTCGCAAGAACAGCTGCCCTGTGAACAAACACACAGCAACATTATAAATAACGGGAGCTCCAATCACCTCTAGATTGAACTGCATGAAGTGTGTGTATCGTACTGTATCTAAATCTCTGGTTAAACTAAAGTTCCTCCTCACGGATATTGTTAAAGACCATGGGTGTTTGACTGTCCTAGTACGGAAACCATACTAAAGGGGTATTCAAATCCCAGCCTGGAGGTCTTGAGCCTGCTGGTTTTCTGTTCTACCTGATAAGTAAGTGCACCCACCTGGTGTCCCAGGTCTAAAACAATCCCTGATTAGAAAACCAGCAGTGGAACTGGCTTCAAGGTCCAAATTTGAATATCTCTGCCATATTCTATAGATGTGTGACTGTCCTAATATGGACACCTTACTCCTCTCCACAGGAAGGCCATGAAAGATATCTCCTCTCTGGTCAATCAGATGAATGAGTCCTCAGCTTCTGTGTCCATGGGCTCGGTCACTGGGGTCATAGTGAAGCCCAAAGAGAAGATCGACATCAAGGAGGTCTCCTTTGGCTACTCCTCCAGCTCCAACATTAAGGTGGATGTATTTCCTGTATGAATAGATGGACAAAGAAAAATGTATTAATGTCCCATAGGTACATTTGCTTTGCAACATCTGGTATTTGTCGCCCTTTTAAAGTTGGATGGGCAGAGATCAGACTTTCATATCTTAGACATTTGAGGTCTGATAGGTGTGGTCAACTAGGGTATGGCTGTAGCTGGGTAGGGCTGTAGTTGTTGTATCAGTATTACATAGTATTAGCCCATACATATTGAGGTCCACAGGAGGTTGGTGGTACCTTAATTGGGGAGCATGGGTACATGGTAATGGCTGGAGCGTAATCAGGGGAATGGTATCAAATACATCAAACACATGGTTTCCAGGTGGTTGATGCCATTCTATTTGCTCCGTTCCAGCCTTTATTATGAGCTGTCCTGCCCTCAGCAGCCTCCTGTGGTGAGGTCCAGATAAATTACTGTAAGTCTATGCTTGCAAAAAAATGTGGTAACTTTCCCCAAATTACGTGGTCTTCCAGAAAATCCAGTTGGAAGATTCCGGTATCATGAGGGAATAAGCAGGAAATCCGGTATCTTCCAACCTATAGATTTCTGGAAAACCTGGACATTATGGGAAAGTTAGTGGATTTTTACAACCTGGGTGTCTGACTGTGTATCTGACTGTGTTCTGGTTTGTTGTTGTTCAGATTGTGGAAGATCGGGAGAAACTGGGTGGCTTCTCTAGGTCTGTATCAGTCACAAAGGAAGCATTTGAAAAGGCCTACAATTTAAGCAACGGCAGTGCATTTGCCGGTGTTTTCCGGTTTCCCAACTTGTCCAAGGTATATCTAAAACTTCAATTGTCCTTTTACTGAATCAAGAAAATCAAATGACAGTTGGTGTAGTGCCAATAGGGTCGCAGAATTCTGGTCCCAATTTTCCCAGAAATCCTGGATTCCGGATTTCCTACTTACTCCCTCCACTTTCCTGGAGCTTTCCAACTGGTATTTCCGGAAAACCAGAGCATTTTGGGAGAGTTATCTGAATTTTGCAATCCTAGGGGTACTATGGTTGTCATGGTTGTCATGCACTCTCTTTTTTCCAGGATGCAAATAACAGCACAGTTCTGCATAACGAGGTGGTAGCGATTGAGATGGGCAATATCATTACCAATCTTACCAACCAAATAAATCTTGATTTTCGAAATGTCCAGAAGGTAAATGATGATGCTCTTTACTAATGTCTGTTAAGGTACCAGTACATGGGATATATAGTATACATTGGCCCTAAGAGGAAAAGTAGCTTTGAACATGTACCATAGATGTACTGTAGGCTAAGGAACATGACACACAGACCTCTTGGTCTTCAGTTCAGACCTCTTGGTGTAGTAGCTGAGGGGTTGGTGTTCAGTCCAGTTCAGACCTCTTGGTGTAGTAGCTGAGGGGTTGGTGTTCAGTCCAGTTCAGACCTCTTGGTGTAGTAGCTGAGGGGTTGGTGTTCAGTCCAGTTCAGACCTCTTGGTGTAGTAGCTGAGGGGTTGGTGTTCAGTTCAGACTTCTTGGTGTAGTAGCTGAGGGGTTGGTCTTCAGTTCAGACCTCTTGGTGTAGTAGCTAAGGGCTTGGACTGACAGTCTGACAGAATCAGAATCACCAAGGACATTTACATGTAGCAGGTGAAATTAGCTATAAACACAATACACAGGCAAAATAAGAGAAAGACTCTACACAGGAACCTGGGTTGAATCCCGGTTGGACTAACCCCCAAATTTGCTGCATTTGGTGTTTAACACTTCTTCTAATTACTTTATGAGTACATCAGCTCTACCCATAATGCTCTACTTTGTTTTCCAACAGGGGGGAGCCATTCCATCTTGCCAGTCATGGGACGGTAAAGGTATTTAGCTGCCATTTCCTTTCCTTTCCTAACTGATTTGCATACTATACGAGGTAAGGTTTGGAATGGCATTCTTCCATTAAGTAAGCATAGCGAGTAGCTATTAGACTGTAGTAAGCACTATGCAGGGCACATCTTAGTATGCTTAAACGACCAGGAAGTCACACTTACTGCATTTGTTGAAGAAATGGATTACAGTACAGGAAGTATACGTTACTCACGCAGTGTGTAGTCGCGGATTACAGTACGATGCCACTGGGCTGGAAGTATACGTTACTCACGCAGTGTCGTAGCCGATTACAGTACGATGCCACTGGGCAGGAAGTATACCGGTACTCACGCAGTGTGCATGTACTTAGTATGCAATGCGTTTCTATAGCTTTTTGAACTCCAGACTTCATGTATTTTTATACTTTTTCGTACTGCCGCACTATGTATCATGTATCTATCTATCTATCTATCTATCTATCTATCTATCTATCTATCTATCTATCTATCTATCTATCTATCTATCTATCTATCTATCTATCTATCTATCTATCTATCTATCTATCTATCTATCTATCTATCCAGTAGCCGATTCTCAACCTTCTTCCCCTCATAGGGAGTCGACCCAACTGGACAGACGATGGCTGTTTAACCTTTGTGAAAGGGGACAACATAACTTGCAAGTGTACACACCTGACGTTCTTTGCTGTGCTAATGGTAGGTTCCCTTTGATAATGTAACATATGCTCTAGATTGTTGCTTCTTTCATTTAAATTCTAAGCATATCTATTTGAAATAGTAAAAAGATTTCTAAAACATTAATCAGCTTCTTTTTCAGTCCCCTCCGAACCAGACTATCTCAGACGGTGATCTGACCGCTCTCAGCTACATCACCTATGTGGGGTGTGGCGTGTCCATGTTCTTCCAGAGCTTGGTTCTCTTCATGCACTTCCTGCTAAGGTAGGTAGCCCCGCCCACTAATTATGGCACTGGTCACTACTTCCTGCTAAGAGAGGTAGCTCCGCCCACTAAAACTTATGGCACTGGTCACTACTTCCTGCTAAGGTAGTAGCTCTGCCCACTGTCATTATGGTACCGGTCAACAAAACTGTATCTGAAAACATATTAAATGTCAAATCCTTGCTTTCTTCCATCCTCGTTTCCTCAATTCTTGTCAAGGAGCATTGGAGGAGGAGGTCCTAGGGAGTGTGGATATTAAAATGAAGCCCATGGCCAGCCCGTCTCCACATATAGCAATGACCTAAAAACTGATTATAAACTTAACCACAATGCTAACCTTGTGCCTAACCTTAAATTAAGACCAAAAAGGTCATTTTTGTTTCCATAAATGTTTTATGATATAGCCAATATAGATATATAGACTCTGGCCATCTAGTGGGGTCCCTTGACCTACTAACCCCTGAACTTTGACCTCTAACCTGTATGTGACCTTCAGAAAGAGGAAGTCAAGCAAAACCATCCAGATCCTAATCCAGCTGTTCCTGTCCATGTTCATGCTCAACATCACCTTCATGACCAACGAGTGGGTGGCCAGCCTGCAGAGCCCAGTGGGCTGTCAGGTGATGGCTGCTGCCTTGCACTACTCCATGCTGGCCACCTTCACCTGGTTCGCCGTGGAGGCCTTCCACCTCTGTCAGCAGCTCTACAAGTCAGGCTCCATCACCATACCACGCTACATCATGAAAGTGTGCATCGCCGGGTGGGGTGAGTGGTCTGATACCTAGGTTGTGTTAGCTACTGAATGAGCTTCAGTAGCTAAGTAGCTTTACTTAGCTCTAAGTAGGGCTGGTTTTGGGATGTTATGGATTGTGATGCAGTGGGATAGTGTAGCGACTTCGGGGGGGTTGCTCTGGAGAGATTTGAAGTTAGTCAATTGAGTGTCAGTGTCACAGTTTTTTTTGCAAATGGTTAAAGAATTTAATATACTACTTACCTTTTTTTGTTTGATCCATGTCCTCTGCCGTAGTCATACCCAGCGTTACGGTGATCATCCTCTTCAGTCTGGGTAAATACGGAAAACAGATCATCTACACTGACGGAGGGAAGGAGGTGTACATGTGAGTCTCACTTATGTAATACCTGATTAACATTGACTTTACAGAGGAAAATACATCCAGGCTTGACCCTCTGCTTCTATCCCCTCACAGTCTTATTATTCCAGGCTTGACCCTCTGCTTCTATCCCCTCACAGTCTTATTATTCCAGGCTTGACCCTCTGCTTCTATCCCCTCACAGTCTTATTATTCCAGGCTTGACCCTCTGCTTCTATCCCCTCACAGTCTTATTATTCCAGGCTTGACCCTCTGCTTCTATCCCCTCACAGTCTTATTATTCCAGGCTTGACCCTCTGCTTCTATCCCCTCACAGTCTTATTATTCCAGGCTTGACCCTCTGCTTCTATCCCCTCACAGTCGTATTATTCCAGGCTTGACCCTCTGCTTCTATCCCCTCACAGTCTTATTATTCCAGGCTTGACCCTCTGCTTCTATCCCCTCACAGTCTTATTATTCCAGGCTTGACCCTCTGCTTCTATCCCCTCACAGTCTTATTATTCTGCTGTGAAGGTCCTGGATCCTAGACATGGTGAACATCAGCAACACTTCACTACATATACCCTAATTCAATACCAACCACACTACATAGTGAAATAACTCTCCTCCCCTCTATACCAACTACACAGTGAAGTAACTCATATCCCCTCCATCTATAGGTGCTGGATCCTGGATACCTAACTCATATCCCCTCCATCTCTAGGTGCTGGATCCTGGATACTCTAACTCATATCCCCTCCATCTCTAGGTGCTGGAGACTGGATACCTAACTCATATCCCCTCCATCTCTAGGTGCTGGATCCTGGATACCTAACTCATATCCCCTCCATCTCTAGGTGCTGGAGACTGGATACCTAACTCATATCCCCTCCATCTCTAGGTGCTGGAGACTGGATACCTAACTCATATCCCCTCCATCTCTAGGTGCTGGATCCTGGATATTGACGTGCACTACATAGTGAATATAGGCTACTATGCACTGGTCTTCCTCTTCACGTTCACCACCTTCATCGTGGTTCTGCGCTGGCTGGTCCACCTGAAGAGCATCAAGAACAAGGTTGTTATAGTTACCAACGTAAAGACATTAACATCCCAAAACTTTGCATAAATGTGGAAGAATTCTTCACAAAGGGACCAGCAGTCGAGCAGAATTGGGAAATATATGGTAGCAGCTCATTAAAAATATACTGTAGGCTGACGGTTTTATCCAAAGCGCCTTAGTCATGCGTGCAGACATTTTCAGTATGGGTGGCCCCAACCGAGGCACAGAGGACCACGAAGAAGTGGAAAATAAACAGAGTGAATTTCAGCTGACTAATCAGGAAGTGCAGAGCATAACTGTTTTACTGTCATTCTATTCATTGACACAAAAATATATATATATCTACATTGATAATATGACTGTTGTCATATTATCAATGCTCATCTTTAGCCATTTTAGCAATGCTTGCCACAATAATTTGTCAATTTGGCATCTGAATACAATGCTGTCCTAAGTAACCACATATCGTACATCAGCAGATGGTAATTCTAGTTCTATTTGATGTCAACATAGCAGACCCCAGCTAAAACGGCTGACAAATCTTTCAATTTTTGGTGTAGGAACTCTATGACATCAGCCTAAGGTACTATATCTATGGTTGTAACCTTGTGATCCTGACCCTAGACCAAGCCGGGCATGGACCAGGCCCAGCAGCAGGGAACAGGCACCAAGGACATAGTGACGGTGATGGGGCTGTGCAGTCTGCTGGGAATCACCTGGAGCTTTGCCTTCTTCTCCCACGGGGTCCTCAAGGTTCCCTCCTACTACATCTTCACCATCCTCAACTCATTCCAAGGTCGGTTAAGACAAGACAGACATGAGATCAACTATATTACAATATAGAACGATCAAAAGGTATCATTCATGTTTTACATATGGACACGCACAATACTGGTTTGAGTCGTAACAAGTCCCCCACGGTCTGGTTTGAGTCGTAACCAGTCCCCCACGGTCTGGTTTGAGTCGTAACCAGTCCCCCACGGTCTGGTTTGAGTCGTAACCAGCCCCCCACGGTCTGGTTTGAGTCATAACCAGTCCCCCACGGTCTGGTTTGAGTTGTAACCAGTCCACCACGGTCTGGTTTGAGTCGTAACCAGTCCACCACGGTCTGGTTTGAGTTGTAACCAGTCCCCCACGGTCTGGTTTGAGTTGTAACCAGTCCCCCACGGTCTGGTTTGAGTTGTAACCAGTCCACCACGGTCTGGTTTGAGTTGTAACCAGTCCCCCGCGGTCTGGTTTGAGTTGTAACCAGTCCCCCACGGTCTGGTTTGAGTTGTAACCAGTCCCCCGCGGTCTGGTTTGAGTTGTAACCAGTCCCCCACAGTCTGGTTTGAGTTGTAACCAGTCCCCCACGGTCTGGTTTGAGTTGTAACCAGTCCCCCACGGTCTGGTTTGAGTTGTAACCAGTCCACCACGGTCTGGTTTGAGTTGTAACCAGTCCCCCACGGTCTGGTTTGAGTTGTAACCAGTCCACCACGGTCTGGTTTGAGTTGTAACCAGTCCCCCACGGTCTGGTTTGAGTTGTAACCAGTCCCCCACGGTCTGGTTTGAGTTGTAACCAGTCCCCCACGGTCTGGTTTGAGTTGTAACCAGTCCCCCACGGTCTGGTTTGAGTTGTAACCAGTCCCCCACGGTCTGGTTTGAGTTGTAACCAGTCCCCCACGGTCTCTCTCTAGGTTTCTTCCTCTTCTTGTATTACTACAACACCAGTAAAGTCATTGGGGAGATCACCAAGGACCACAGAACCAGCTCCACGTCGTCCACCAACACCACCCTGGAGAACCCTTACACTGACCTGGGTCAACACCACCCTGGAAAACCCTTACACTGACCTGGGTCAACACCACCCTGGAGAACCCTTACCAATCAAAACTAATCACCAGTCCTAGACAGTGCAGAGGCTGGTGAGAGGAGGACAGCTCATAATTATGCCAGAATGGAGAAACCATGTGTTTGATACCATAAAAAAGAACATCTTTGTTCCAGCTATTACTTTTATATCCTCCGATGTTGAGTGCCACCAGCTTTCACTGACAGTGATACTGGAGGTCAGAGAGACAGGGGAAATTATACTCTAAACAGAATTATAGTTCTCAGAAAATTATGTAATCTCAGAGTGTATGGACATTTTGCAGCTTTTAACTTATATTGTAGAATAGACCTAGCTGACTGTATTATACATGACCTGGTTTGATGGGATCATTCACTTGATGGTATCCATAGATTTTTACTGAGTTTTTCTAATCAGAATAAATCTGTGAACGAAGACTATATTACATGGAGATTAAACATGATGAAATGTATGTTTGTGTGAAGTGTGTGTGTCGTATGTACAGTTATTTACATTATTATTTATTTAACTTAATAGATAAATAATAGAGAAATACTTTATTGATCCCGGTGGAAGTCTGGAGTGCAAAAAGCTATAGAAACGCATTGCATAGTATGAGTGAATGGCTGAATATCTACACTATACATTGCTATAGTGTTAGGTGAAAAAATGATACAATTGTTGCACGTTGATATAAATAAAAAATATTTGCATGGTTAACTATACAGGTCAATGGCAGAGAAAGATACTTAAATAGCTAAATGCGCGTATGATATAAGTGAAGGTAATAATAGTTTACTTAATATACAGTCTGGTTAAATGTACAGGTAAGTGAATATTTGCATGGTTCAATTAACTGTACAGGTAAATGACAGGAAGAGATACTTAAATAGCCAAATGTGTGTATGATATAATTTTAGGGTAATAATAATAATTCCCTTAAAATACAGTCCTTAGAACAGGGTTAATTACAAATAAATGCATGTATTGCACATTCGATATACTAAATGCAATGGGAAAAAAAAAAGTTACTACTGACAGGATACTAATATGCATTCCTGAGTGAATGACTACGTAAGTTCAGTCCAAGAATTACTTACAATATTGCAAGTGATATGATACAACAACTGTGCATGAATATGTATATACAGTCCTAAATGAATGAGTGCTGAATGAATAAGTCCTGAGTGAATGAGTGATTCTAGACCAGAGAGTTACTCAAGGATGGATGGATGCATAATTGTTAAACTAGGTCCTAACACCCCAACAGTTCCAGGTCTATGTTGCCGACGGCACGGCACCCCGGTGAGGCATTAAATAGTCTAATAGCCGCCGGCAGGAAGGACCTCCTGTAGCGCTCTCTGGCACACCGTGGTGGGATCAGTCTGTGACTGAAGGTGAATAGCATCAGAAAAAAGTAACACTGCAGTTGTCACATTGATATAGCTTTATTATCTTGAATATATCATACTAAAAATAAACAAGTAAAAAAAAAAAAAAAAAAAAAGACAAAGAAACTGTACAAAACCATTTCAAATTACAGAACAGTCTACTGTCCAAAAAAGGCACTAAATTCTGAAATGGGCGATACAGTAATTCAGAAGATAACTATTGGAGATAGATTGATACAACAGCATTCAGTCTTGGACTTATTTTCAGAGAGCTATATTGAATGTTTTAATTGAATGTAGTTGATATTTACTGGGGACAGGAGACATGGAGGGAAGTGCAGATAGAAGTCTGAACCTTTACCCTGACACAGCACAAATACCCCCTTCAGGGGCGGACTGGGACCAGAAATCGGCCCTGGCATTTTAACACACTAGCCCATTTTTTTCTTCTTCATTGAAACGGCGGCTTATTTGTTTTGCTTAATGTCTCCCATTTATTAGCCAATAAATAATCATTCTCCGCAATGACCCCCAATTTAGTCAGGCCCACTCCGCTAAAGATGGACCAATTTATCTGGCATTGGCCTGATTCGACCAATTTCGTCCGCCTCTGACCCCCTTGCACTGGGCTCAACACACGGAGTACAAGGAGAGGAACCTGGTGTTACTTTCAGGTGTCTAACATTGTTCTTCTTCCATTTTATTTATGCGATCGATAAACATAATTGTTGTGCAGTGTACCCGTTTGTCTCCGAAGACTCATTAGCTCCCTGAAGCTAATGCCTAGGCTTAAAGTTGTCGCTTAAGACGTGTGGGAGACTCGGGTTTGAAACCTCAGCTGATCACACAAAGTAGTAACTTTTTTTTACTTGAATACTGCTTAAAAGTTCTAGCACACAGGACCTGTACCATAGTACACCTTCAGGTTGGGAGGTGCTGCTACAGGAGAGTACAGAACAGGACAATTCACCTGCAACACAGGGGTGCTTTGCTTTCACACAATACACAATCTTGTCATCTCAAACACACACATGGAAACTGTTCTTCATGAGAAGGGGACAATAAGCACAACAGTGGAAGAAACTAAACAAAAAGGAGAAACAAAGAAACAAATCAAGAACCGTTGATTGATTTCACAATAAAAGCATCATGTTATTTCCAAACATATCATCCTTGTCATAGTGTTACACTAAGAACCTAAAAACTAAATAATATAAATACACTTGCATTTTTTTCATCGACCTCTTCTTCATGGACAGCAACCCCAGCGCAGGGTTAGGGCTAGAGTCTAGCAGAGCTTCAACTCAGGAGCAGCAGAATTCAGTATATAATACCAGTCAGATTAATACCCTTTTCACACTATAGGGCCGAACCAAAGCCAGAGCAGTACAACTATGGTGGATGTCTAACCTGGCCAGAGCAGTACAACTATGGTGGATGTCTAACCTGGCCAGAGCAGTACAACTCTGCTTGACTCAGAAGTGTGAAAAGGGTCAACCTGTCATTTAAAAGCACATATTAATTTTCTTTAAACTATTAGAGGCGGCATCTTAGAGTAAGTAGTAATACGTACAGATAAAATGTTGAGAAGTTTTATCTTTATGAAGTAGTAGCTGAGCTGAGAGGGTTTCTAAATGTGTTGGCAGGTTGATATCAACAGTATTCTCTTACAGCAGTTGTAACTCTAAACACAGACCTGACAGTACCATCATAGAACATATAATTGTTCTCTCTCTATAGTACCCATACAATACCCACTCACTTACAGGTAATAAAGGAAACACCAACATAATAAGGCGTTGGGACACCACGAGCCAGAACAACTTCAATGCACCTTGGCATAGATTCTACAAGTGTCTGGAACTCTATTGGAGGGATGTGACACCATTCTTCAATCAGAAATTCCATCATTTGGTGTTTTGTTGATGGTGGCAGAAAACGCTGTCTCAGGCGCCGCACCAGCACCTCACATAAGTCTTCAATTGGGTTGCTCATCAACTCAATCAGTGACCACTCGTGCCCTGTGGATGGGGGTATTGTCATTATATGGGGGCATAGCCATGGTAGTCAAAATAATGGCCTGCCCAATTTTTATACATGCCCATAAGCATGATGGGATGTTAATGGCTTAATTAATTCAGGAACCACACCTGTGTGGAAGCATGCTTTCAATTGACTTTGATCTAACATTGGTCTCAAACTCGATTCCAGTCTACAGATTCACTCCTCCCTTGTACGTTATTGATCAATTCGAAACTCCCTTCACCTGGTTGTCTTAATCTTAATATATTAGTAACTCCCTTCACCTGGTTGTCTTAGTCTTAATATATTAGTTAGTAACTCCCTTCACCTGGTTGTCTTAATATATTAGTAACTCCCTTCACCTGGTTGTCTTAATATATTAGTAACTCCCTTCACCTGGTTGTCTTAGTCTTAATATATTAGTTAGTAACTCCCTTCACCTGGTTGTCTTAGTCTTAATATATTAGTAACTCCCTTCACCTGGTTGTCTTAATCTTAATATATTAGTTAGTAACTCCCTTCACCTGGTTGTCTTAATATATTAGTAACTCCCTTCACCTGGTTGTCTTAATCTATTAGTAACTCCCTTCACCTGGTTGTCTTAGTCTTAATATATTAGTTAGTAACTCCCTTCACCTGGTTGTCTTAATATATTAGTTAGTAACTCCCTTCACCTGGTTGTCTTAATATATTAGTAACTCCCTTCACCTGGTTGTCTTAATATATTAGTAACTCCCTTCACCTGGTTGTCTTAATATATTAGTAACTCCCTTCACCTGGTTGTCTTAATCTTAATATATTAGTTAGTAACTCCCTTCACCTGGTTGTCTTAATATATTAGTAACTCCCTTCACCTGGTTGTCTTAATCTTAATATATTAGTTAGTAACTCCCTTCACCTGGTTGTCTTAGTCTTAATATATTAGTTAGTAACTCCCTTCACCTGGTTGTCTTAGTCTTAATATATTAGTTAGTAACTCCCTTCACCTGGTTGTCTTAGTCTTAATATATTAGTTAGTAACTCCCTTCACCTGGTTGTCTTAATATTAATATATTAGTTAGTTACTCCCTTCAACTGGTTATCTTAATATATTAGTTAATAACTCCCTTCACCTGGTTGTCTTAATCTTAATATATTAGTTAGTAACTCCCTTCACCTGGTTGTCTTAATCTTAATATATTAGTTAGTAACTCCCTTCACCTGGTTGTCTTAATCTTAATATATTAGTTAGTAACTCCCTTCACCTGGTTGTCTTAATATTAATATATTAGTTAGTAACTCCCTTCACCTGGTTGTCTTAATCTTAATATATTAGTTAGTAACTCCCTTCACCTGGTTGTCTTAGTCTTAATATATTAGTTAGTAACTCCCTTCACCTGGTTGTCTTAATCTTAATATATTAGTTAGTAACTCCCTTCACCTGGTTGTCTTAGTCTTAATATATTAGTTAGTAACTCCCATCACCTGGTTGTCTTAATCTTAATATATTAGTTAGTAACTCCCTTCACCTGGTTGTCTTAATCTTAATATATTAGTTAGTAACTCCCTTCACCTGGTTGTCTTAATCTTAATATATTAGTTAGTAACTCCCTTCACCTGGTTGTCTTAATATATTAGTTAGTAACTCCCTTCACCTGGTTGTCTTAGTCTTAATATATTAGTTAGTAACTCCCTTCACCTGGTTGTCTTAATCTTAATATATTAGTTAGTAACTCCCTTCACCTGGTTGTCTTAATCTTAATATATTAGTTAGTAACTCCCTTCACCTGGTTGTCTTAATCTTAATATATTAGTTAGTAACTCCCTTCACCTGGTTGTCTTAATCTTAATATATTAGTTAGTAACTCCCTTCACCTGGTTGTCTTAATATATTAGTTAGTAACTCCCTTCACCTGGTTGTCTTAGTCTTAATATATTAGTTAGTAACTCCCTTCACCTGGTTGTCTTAATATTAATATATTAGTTAGTAACTCCCTTCACCTGGTTGTCTTAATCTTAATATATTAGTTAGTAACTCCCTTCACCTGGTTGTCTTAATCTTAATATATTAGTTAGTAACTCCCTTCACCTGGTTGTCTTAATATTAATATATTAGTTAGTAACTCCCTTCACCTGGTTGTCTTAGTCTTAATATATTAGATAGTAACTCCCTTCACCTGGTTGTCTTAATCTTAATATATTAGTTAGTAACTCCCTTCACCTGGTTGTCTTAATCTTAATATATTAGTTAGTAACTCCCTTCACCTGGTTGTCTTAATCTTAATATATTAGTAACTCCCTTCACCTGGTTGTCTTAGTCTTAATATATTAGTTAGTAACTCCCTTCACCTGGTTGTCTTAATCTTAATATATTAGTTAGTAACTCCCTTCACCTGGTTGTCTTAATCTTAATATATTAGTTAGTAACTCCCTTCACCTGGTTGTCTTAGTCTTAATATATTAGTTAGTAACTCCCTTCACCTGGTTGTCTTAATCTTAATATATTAGTTAGTAACTCCCTTCACCTGGTTCTCTTAATATATTAGTTAGTAACTCCCTTCACCTGGTTGTCTTAGTCTTAATATATTAGTAACTCCCTTCACCTGGTTGTCTTAATATTAATATATTAGTTAGTAACTCCCTTCACCTGGTTGTCTTAGTCTTAATATATTAGTTAGTAACTCCCTTCACCTGGTTGTCTTAATATTAATATATTAGTTAGTAACTCCCTTCACCTGGTTCTCTTAATATATTAGTTAGTAACTCCCTTCACCTGGTTCTCTTAATATATTAGTTAGTAACTCCCTTCACCTGGTTGTCTTAGTCTTAATATATTAGTTAGTAACTCCCTTCACCTGGTTGTCTTAATATTAATATATTAGTTAGTAACTCCCTTCACCTGGTTCTCTTAATATATTAGTCAGTAACTCCCTTCACCTGGTTCTCTTAATATATTAGTCAGTAACTCCCTTCACCTGGTTATCTTAATATTAATATATTAGTTAGTTACTCCCTTCACCTGGTTGTCTTAGTCTTAATATATTAGTTAGTAACTCCCTTCACCTGGTTCTCTTAATATATTAGTTAGTAACTCCCTTCACCTGGTTGTCTTAGTCTTAATATATTAGTTAGTAACTCCCTTCACCTGGTTGTCTTAATATTAATATATTAGTTAGTAACTCCCTTCACCTGGTTCTCTTAATATATTAGTTAGTAACTCCCTTCACCTGGTTCTCTTAATATATTAGTTAGTAACTCCCTTCACCTGGTTCTCTTAATATATTAGTTAGTAACTCCCTTCACCTGGTTGTCTTAGTCTTAATATATTAGTTAGTAACTCCCTTCACCTGGTTGTCTTAATATTAATATATTAGTTAGTAACTCCCTTCACCTGGTTCTCTTAATATATTAGTCAGTAACTCCCTTCACCTGGTTCTCTTAATATATTAGTCAGTAACTCCCTTCACCTGGTTATCTTAATATTAATATATTAGTTAGTTACTCCCTTCAACTGGATGTCTTAGTCTTAATAGGACACAACTTGAAAGGAAATGAAAACCAGCACACACGTCCCTCCAGGAATTGAGTTTCACATCTTTGAACTAGTTAAAAAAAGAACTTGTCAATAGTATAGTGAGTTTTATACAACAGCTTTGTACTGTAGGAGGGAAACTATATTTCACACATTGCCGTCAATGGACTTAACGTATCCTATTAATGGACTGATCTTAGTGCTGTGAAGCTTTTAGGAAACCCAGTTACTGTAGCTAACTCACTTTGGATAAACTGAACACAAAGAAAATACCCTCTTTCTATTTTACAGGGCTCTCCGGTCAGTTTGAGCAGCTCGGACAGCATATATTATCCACTGAAATAATGTGGTTAAACTGACCAAGAGTCAGCCATGTACCTTATCTGGGGTGTATTCATTAGTCACACATTGTAGCAAAAATGTTTTACAACAGAAACCGTTTGCGCCAAACAGTAAACCGTTTATTTTGGACAAATTCAGGTAGGTTCTGCTCTGTTTCCTTCCATTTGGTTCATAGTGAATATAACCCTGTTTTAACATCACATCTGGCTTTGGATGGTACTGCTTGCTTTCCAATTTCAGAACGCTTCAGATTGCTTTTCTCCGCCTGCACACTACTGTCCTTTACAGAAGGGAACGTCTTTATTTCTGTTAGCCGCTCAATTCAAAGAACACATGGACACGGTAAAGAACACATGGACACGGTAAAGAACACATGGACACGGTAAAGAACACATGGACACGGTAAAGAACACATGGACACGGTAAAGAACACATGGACACGGTAAAGAACACAATGTTAAGACTCCAGTAGGAATGAAAGCTCTAGAGTGCAGTACAGAACAGTCTCTAGTCCAATCAGAACAGATAGTTGTCAACTGACTGTTCTGATTGGCAGGGTGACAGACTAAATCCACCCAATCATCCCTCTTGCTCAGAATGATTAGTAAGAGGCCACCGATGCTCTACCAGTGCACTGAACAAGGGGTTCAGGGTAGCAAGATGATGATGATGGAGGAGCACGAGAACCATAGAATTACTTCTATTCTAGAATAGAATCATGTCTCTGATAAGAACCTATATATACACACACACACACACACACACACACACACACACACACACACACACACACATACAGTGGGGAGAACAAGTATTTGATACACTGCCGATTTTGCAGGTTTTCCTACTTACAAAGCATGTAGAGGTCTGTAATTTTTATCATAGGTAAAATCCAGAAAATCACATTGTATGATTTTTAAATAATTAATTAGCATTTTATTGCATGACATAAGTATTTGATCACCTACCAACCAGTAAGAATTCCGGCTCTCACAGACCTGTTAGTTTTCTTTAAGAAGCCCTCCTGTTCTCCACTCATTACCTGTATTAACTGCACCTGTTTGAACTCGTTACCTGTATAAAAGACACCTGTCCACACACTCAATCAAACAGACTCCAACCTCTCCACAATGGCCAAGACCAGAGAGCTGTGTAAGGACATCAGGGATAAAATTGTAGACCTGCACAAGGCTGGGATGGGCTACAGGACAATAGGCAAGCAGCTTGGTGAGAAGGCAACAACTGTTGGCGCAATTATTAGAAAATGGAAGAAGTTCAAGATGACTGTCAATCTCCCTCAGTCTGGGGCACCATGCAAGATCTCACCTCGTGGGGCACCAATGATCATGAGGAAGGTGAGGGATCAGCCCAGAACTACACGGCAGGACCTGGTCAATGACCTGAAGAGAGCTGGGACCACAGTCTCAAAGAAAACCATTAGGAACACACTACGCCGTCATGGATTAAAATCCTGCAGCGCACGCAAGGTCCCCCTGCTCAAGCCAGCGCATGTCCAGGCCCGTCTGAAGTTTGCCAATGACCATCTGGATGATCCAGAGGAGGAATGGGAGAAGGTCATGTGGTCTGATGAGACAAAAATAGAGCTTTTTGGTCTAAACTCCACTCGCCGTGTTTGGAGGAAGAAGAAGGATGAGTACAACCCCAAGAACACCATCCCAACCGTGAAGCATGGAGGTGGAAACATCATTCTTTGGGGATGCTTTTCTGCAAAGGGGACAGGACGACTGCACCGTATTGAGCGGAGGATGGATGGGGCCATGTATCGCGAAATCTTGGCCAACAACCTCCTTCCCTCAGTAAGAGCATTGAAGATGGGTCGTGGCTGGGTCTTCCAGAATGACAACGACCCGAAACACACAGCCAGGGCAACTAAGGAGTGGCTCCATAAGAAGCATCAAGGTCCTGGAGTGGCCTAGCCAGTCTCCAGACCTGAACCCAATAGAAAATCTTTGGAGGGAGCTGAAAGTCCGTATTGCCCAGCGACAGCCCCGAAACCTGAAGGATCTGTATGGAGGAGTGGGCCAAAATCCCTGCTGCAGTGTGTGCAAACCTGGTCAAGAACTACAAGAAACGTATGATCTCTGTAATTGCAAACAAAGGTTTCTGTACCAAATATAAAGTTCTGCTTTTCTGATGTATCAAATACTTATGTCATGCAATAAAATGCAAATTAATTACTTATAAATCATACAATGTGATTTTCTGGATTTTTGTTTTAGATTCCGTCACTCACAGTTGAAGAGTACCTATGATAAAAATGACAGACCTCTACATGCTTTGTAAGTAGGAAAACCTGCAAAATCGGCAGTGTATCAAATACTTGTTCTCCCCACTGTATACACACACACACACACACACACACACACACATATATATATACACATACATACATACACACACATACTACTATTACTACAACTGCTGCTCCCAGGCAGGGTTGAGGTTAGGTGAGTGGTGCTGGGATCAGTACTAGTGGCACCATGTTGGGGGGAAAACCAGCCTCTGATGAGGACAGGGCGGGTTACAGTACACTGGGGTGGAGGGGCTGAGACAAGGGGAAGGAGGGGGACTGGAGTTGGATAGCTTCATTTGGTCATCTTTGCATTAGTTTACCCACTGTGACAATCTCACACACACACACACACACACACACACACACACACACACACACACACACACACACACACACACACACATTATTACCCTTCGTTCTCCACTCCTCCCTCCCTCCCTCAGCCTCTATATCCCTCCCTCCCCTGTTCAGTCATCATCCAGTAACCCCCTCCCCTCCCCTCTCCACTGTTCAGGCATCGTCAAGTAAACCCTCCCCTCCCCCCTGTTCAGTCATCGTCCAGTAACCCCCTCCCCTCTCCCCTGTTCAGTCATCGTCCAGTAACCCCCTCCCCTGTTCAGTCATCGTCCAGTAACCCCCCCCCCCTGTTCAGTCATCGTCCAGTAACCCCCTCCCCTGTTCAGTCATCGTCCAGTAACCCCCCCCCCCCCTGTTCAGTCATCGTCCAGTAACCCCCTCCCCTCTCCCCTGTTCAGTCATCGTCCAGTAACCCCCTCCCCTCTCCCCTGTTCAGTCATCGTCCAGTAACCCCCTCCCCTCTCCCCTGTTCAGTCATCGTCCAGTAACCCCCTCCCCTCTCCCCTGTTCAGTCATCGTCCAGTAACCCCCCCCCTCTCTCCCCTGTTCAGTCATCGTCCAGTAACCCCTCTCCCCTGTTCAGTCATCGTCCAGTAACCCCCCCCCCCCCTCTCCCCTGTTCAGTCATCGTCCAGTAACCCCCCCCCTCTCTCCCCTGTTCAGTCATCGTCCAGTAACCCCCCCCCCCCCCCTCTCCCCTGTTCAGTCATCGTCCAGTAACCCCCCCCCTCTCTCCCCTGTTCAGTCATCATCCAGGGCTTCTGTCTTAATGTCGCTGGGCACCCCTCCGGTCCGGGACAGAGCCAGGATGGTGTGGTTGACTGCAGCCATCTCAACGGCCAGAGAGATGGGGTCCTGGTGGTCCCCGTGGCCTGGACCATCATCCTAGGAGGAGGAGATCATGGATATGGAATCATTCTGTGACTCAATTTTAAAACAGTCCATTTCCATTTTAAAACAGTCCATTTCCATTTTAAAACAGTCCATTTCCATTTTAAAACAGTCCACCTCCATTTTAAAACAGTCCATTTCCATTTTAAAACAGTCCATTTCCATTTTAAAACAGTCCACCTCCATTTTAAAACAGTCCATCTCTTGTTCTACTTCTGTGTGTATTATTTTTTTTATTTTACATTTAACTAGGCAAGTCAAATAAGAACAAATTCTTATTTACAATGACGGCCCACACCGGCCAAACCCGGACGACGCTGGGACAATTGTACGCCTCCTTATGGGACTCCCAATCATGGCCGGTTGTGATACAGCCTGGATTCAAACCAAGTTGTCTGTAGTGACGCCTCTTGCACTGAGATGCAGTGTCTTAGACCACTGCGCCACTTGGGAGCCAAATTAGTGTATTGGCATTCCGCACATTAACTAAAATGGTGAACACCACCACCTACTGTGCTGGAGTGTATTGTCTTAACAGGTACAGTATAAAGCCAAGGTTACTGCCACCTGCAGTGTATTGTCTTAACAGGTACAGTTGAAGTCGGAAGTTTACATACACCTTAGCCAAATACATAAAAAAAATCTGTATCTCACAATTCCTGACATTTAATCCTAGTAAAAATTCCCTGTCTTAGGTCAGTTAGGATCACCACTTTATTTTAAGAAAGTGAAATGTCAGAATAATAGTAGAGAGAATGATTTATTTCAGCTTTTATTTCTTTCATCACATTCCCAGTGGTTCAGAAGTTTACATACACTCAATTAGTATTTGGTAGCATTGCCTTTAAATTGTTTAACTTGGGTCAAACGTGTCGGGTAGCCTTCCACAAGCTTCCCACAAGTTGGGTGAATTTTGGCCCATTCCTCCTGACAGAACTGGTGTAACTGAGTCAGGTTTGTAGGCCTCCTTGCTCGCACACGCTTTTTCAGTTCTGCCCACACATTTTCTATAGGATTGAGGTCAGGGCTTTGTGATGGCCACTCCAATACCTTGACTTTGTTGTCCTTAAGCCATTTTGCCACAACTTTGGAAGTATGCTTGGGGTCATTGTCCACTTGGAAGACCCATTTGCGACCAAGCTTTAACTTCCTGACTGAGGTCTTGAGATGGTGCTTCAATATATCCACATAATTGTCCTTCCTCGTGATGCCATCTATTTGTGAAGTGCACCAGTCCCTCCTGCAGCAAAGCACCCCCACAACATGATGCTGCCACCCCCGTGCTTCACGGTTGGGATGGTGTTCTTCGGCTTGCAAGCCTCCCCCTTTTTCTCCAAACATAACGATTGTCATTATGGCCAAACAGTTCTATTTTTGTTTCATCAGACCAGAGGACATTTCTCCAAAAAGTAAGATCTTTGTTCCCATGTGCAGTTGCAAACCGTAGTCTGGCTTTTTTATGGCGGTTTTGGAGAAGTGGCTTCTTCCTTGCTGAGCGGCCTTTCAGGTTATGTCGATATAGGACTCGTTTTACTGTGGATATAGATACTTTTGCACCTGTTTTCTACAGCATCTTCACAAGGTCCTTTGCTGTTGTTTTGGGATTGATTTGCACTTTTCTCACCAAAGTACGTTCATCTCTAGGAGACAGAACGCGTCTCCTTCCTGAGCGGTATGACGGCTGCGTGGTCCCATGGTGTTTATACTTGCGTACTATAGTTTGTACAGATGAACGTGGTACCTTCAGGCATTTGGAAATTGCTCCCAAGGATGAACCAGACTTGTGGAGGTCTACAAATATTTTTCTGAAGTCTTGGCTGATTTATTTTGATTTTTCCATGATGTTGAGCAAAGAGGCACTGAGTTTGAAAGTAGGCCTTGAAATACATCCACAGGTACACCTCTAATTGACTCAAATTGTCAATTAGCCTATCAGAAGCTTCTAAAGCCATGACATCATTTTCTGGATTTTCCAATCTGTTTAAAGGCACAGTCAACTTAGTGTATGTAAACTTCTGACCCACTGGAATTGTGATATAGTGAATTATAAGTGAAATAATCTGTTTGTAAACAATTGTTGGAAGAATTACTTGTGTCATGATGTCCTAACCGACTTCAACAGGTATATAGCCAAGGTTACTGCCACCTGCCGTGTATTGTCTTAACAGGTATATAGCCAAGGTTACTGCCACCTGCAGTGTATTGTCTTAACAGGTATATAGCCAAGGTTACTGCCACCTGCAGTGTATTGTCTTAACAGGTATATAGCCAAGGTTACTGCCACCTGCAGTGTATTGTCTTAACAGGTATATAGCCAAGGTTACTGCCACCTGCAGTGTATTGTCTTAACAGGTATATAGCCAAGGTTACTGCCACCTGCAGTGTATTGTCTTAACAGGTATATAGCCAAGGTTACTGCCACCTGCAGTGTATTGTCTTAACAGGTATATAGCCAAGGTTACTGCCACCTGCAGTGTATTGTCTTAACAGGTATATAGCCAAGGATGGTGATCTACTGCCACCTGTAGTTATGGAATCTTAGCTCAGGAGTATAATTCATTGGCTGACCCATCCTGACGACCTGGATGGAATCCTGTGACCCTTCCTTAACCCATAGCAAAGATGATCAATTATATTGACAAGATAGTTGAGTGACTGCTCAAATGGAGAAATCAGGTGGGACCATTCTAGCCAATGAGAGGGCTGATGGTAGTCTTTTTCAAAGTCCACTTATATCAGTGCTTTTGTAACAACATAACCATTGGAGGACACAGTGGTATGTTGCAAATGTCGGAGATAAGGTCAAGATGTTTTTTTACAGCGGAGATCAGGTTTTGCATGGCTGGGCAGATGAGACAGTGGTCCCTGGTCCTGGCTGCATACCTGTGTGGGTGAAGTGGGCTCCAGCCGGTAGAAGCCAAAGGGTCTGGCCATGGATCTCTTGTCAAAGTAGGGCAGGTCACAGGCCTGTTCTGTGTAGTCCCCTCCATCGACGTCGTCACTGTTGGAGTGTCCTCCAGGACTCTGGACATCTATCCCATGGCTCTCCAGGATTGTGGCTTCTTGGGAAAACAGAATATATTTCATGATGTGTAGCCTAACGTGCGCAATGACGTGCATTATTCTAGGGTAAGCATTATAATAAGCCGCCTAATATATTTCTAGGAGCTGATCTGTCGTCAGTACTGTGGAATAATTATAATGTTCATGTAAAATTGGAAATAAGAATACTGATCTGAGAGCAGTTCTTCCTTTCTTTCGACCCTACGGTATCAACACATGCCTCAACGCACTTAGCAAACGTTCTCTCTGCGTGGTGTTTTGAGAAACGCATGTTAGATCTTCGGCCGTTGTGGGAAACGTTACCAATATTAGCCCAGCGTCCCCAAGCCCACGTTACCAATATTAGCCCAGCGTCCCCAAGCCCACGTTACCAATATTAGCCCGTCTCTTGATCTCTTTGCGTCGGTTGGCGAACCAGTTGTAGACTTTGAGGGATGTGACTCTCTCCAGGTCCGATAGCTTCTTCCCTGGAATACAACAAACATTTATGAGATCATTCCACAGATTATTATTATTATTATTGCATACAGTAAATTATATTCCTGCTGATTTGTACATTCTCCTTTTAGTCATTTCGCAGACGCTCTTATCAAGAGCAACTCACAATCAGTGCATTCAACTTAAGGTAGCTAGGTAAGACAGACAACCAACCACAATATCACAATCACTGTAAGTAAAACTCCTCAATAAAGCAGCTATCGGCAAAATCAGTTGTAGTAAGAAAAGACGTGTCAGAACAAGAAAGGCCAGCACAACGGTAAGGAAATACCAGGTTTCTGGATGACCGCGTTGCAGGCGTTGGCAATCTCCTCCCTCTTGGCTTCGTCAGGGTATTGGTTGTCATTGAAGTAGCTGAGAGGAGGAGTCAAAACACAGAGATTCAGGCTGCGTCCCAAATGGCACCCTATTCCCTCCTCTCTTTTGTCTCAAAGCCAATTGGATGAGATGGGGAGAGGTCCTTCACCTCTGACCTTCTCATCCAATGGGTTTTGAGATGAAGACGCAAGGTTGAGATTCTCCTATAAGTGAACTACTTTTGACCAGGGGCCTTTCCTCACATCTCCTGCCCTCTCTCTCTCTCTCTCTCTCCCCCCCAACCTCCCCTCCTCATCCCTCCTCCCAAACCTCTCCATCACAGCCAGACATTCCTTCCTCCAGGTAAAGCGACTCCCACGCCGTAGCCGGAAGCTCCCGGGGGCGGTGCTTATAGGGGGTGGCGTCTGTCTCCACTCCATCTCCTCCAGAGCCATGGGGGCGGGGCACATGTTTAGAGTGGCACCTGGAGGAGCCAATAGAGAGAAAGCATTAAGTTAAGCCTTTATAACGTCTCGTATTCACTAGATACCAAATGGAACCAAACAGGCTGCAATTGTTTGTTTTCTGATGCTGAACGTTTTGAAAACTTTTGCTCAAATGAATAGGACCCAGCATTGGAGTGGCATTCCTCAGTGACTAAGAACGTTTCTGACAGCACCTGCAGTATTAGAGGTGGGATTGTAAAGGACTGTGTGTGTGTAGTTAATGCTGAGTTACATAGAAGAATATGATTGAGCACAGGACAAGGATGTACATTATTCACAGACAGACAGACAGACAGACAGACAGACAGACAGACAGACAGACAGACAGACAGACAGACGTGATAGAGAGTGAGACAGAAAGAGAGGAACACAGACAGTAAACACACACAGGTGTACCTGGGGTGGTCTTCTCTAGCTGGTACCAGCGGTAGAAAGCTCTCTTTTTCTGTTCGCTGAGGTCAGAGCCGTGTTGGAGCAACCAATGAGAGATCCTGCTCTGACTGATACCTGGAACCATACAACCACACACACACACACACACACCGGCGCACACACAGTAAAAAATAGCATTCTTACCAGGCAATAAACGTGCACCTGCCAGTGAGACTTAGCTACAATTATCTTCGCTGTATGTGTTATCACTGTACTGCATACATACATACATACAAATATAATATACACACACACACACACACACACACAAACGTATATATACACATACATACACACACACACACACACACACACACACACACACACCACCAGTCGAAAGTTTAGACACACCTACTCATTCAAGGGTTTTCTTTATTTTTTACCATTTTCTGTATAATAATAGTGAAGACATCAAAACTATGTAATAACACATGGAATCATGAAGTAAGCAAAAATATATAAATCAAAATATATTTTATATTTGAGATTCTTCAAAGTAGCCACCCTTTGCCTTGACAGCTTTGCACACTTGGCATTCTCTCAACCAGCTTCATGAGGTAGTCACCTGGAATGCATTTCAATTAACAGGAATTTTATTTCCTTCTTAATGCGTTTGAGCCAAATCAGTTGTGTTGTGAGAAGGTATTTTATTTATTTAAATCTTATTTAACTACGCAAGTCAGTTAAGAACAAATTCTTATTTACAATGGCGGCCTACACTGGCCAAACGACGCTGGGCCAATTGTGCGCCGCCCCATGGGACGGCTGGTTGAAATAGTCTGGATTCTAACCAGGTAGCCACTTGGAAGCCCAAGGAGTGGTATACATAAGATAGCCCTATTTGGTAAAAGACCAAGTCCATATTATGTCACGAACAGAACGAATAAGCAAAGATAAGCGATAGTCCATCATTTCTTTAAGACATGAAGGTCAGTCAATACAGAAAGTATCAAGAACTTTGAAAGTTTCTTCAAGTGCAGTAGCAAAAACCATCAAGCGCTATGATGAAACTTGCACTCATGAAGACCCAGAGTTCCCTCTGCTGCAGAGGATACGTTCATTAGAGTTAACTGCACCTCAGATTGTAGCACAAATAAATGCTTCACAGAGTTCAAGTAACATCAACTGTTCAGAGGAGATTCAGGCCTTCATGGTCGAATTTCTGCAAAGAAACCACTACTGAAGGACACCAATAAGAAGAAGAGACTTGCTTGGGCCAAGAAACACGAGCAATGGATATTAGACTGGTGGAAATTTGTCATTTGGTCTGGAGTCCAAATTTGAGATTTTTGGTTGCAACCGCTGTGTCCTTTTGAGACGCAGAGTAGGTGAATGGATGTGTGGTTCCCACTGTGAAGCATGGAGAAGGAGCTGTGATGGTACTTTGCTGGTGACACTTTACCAGCATGGCTACCACAGCATTCTGCAGCAATAGGGCAAGGGGCCCATCTGGTTCACCCTTAGTGGGACTATCATTTGTTTTTCAACAGGACAATGACCCAAAACACACCTGCAGGCTGTGTAAGGGCTATTTGACCAAGAAGGAGAGTGATTGAGTGCTGCACCAGATGACCTGGCCTCCATAATCAGCCGACCTTAACACAATTGAGATGTTTTTGGATGAGTTGGACCACAGAGTGAAGGAAAAGCAGCCAACATGTGCTCAGCATATGTGGGAACTCCTTCAAGACGGTTGGAAAAGCATTCCAGGTGAAGCTGGTTGAGAGAATGCCAAGTATGCAAAGCTGTCATCAAGGCAAAGGGTGGTTTCTTTGAAACAAATATAAAATATATTTAGATTTGTTTAACCATTTTTTGGTTACTACATGATTCAATATGTGTTATTTCATAGTTTGTCTTCACTATTATTCTACAATGTAGAAAATCGTCAAAATAAAGAAAAACCCTTGAATGAGTAGGTGTCCAAACGTTTGACTGGTACACTAGGTATGATATCACTGTACTGATAATATACACATATATATACACACACCACTAATGTAGCCATCACTTCACTGCCTATATACTTAAGTAGATATCTGGTGGTTGCTGTGTGAGGCTTGTAGTGTGAGGGGTTGTCAATTATAGTGGAAGCTTCAAGATCTTACTGACCTGAGCTACCACAGAATGTGTGTGTGTGTGTGTGTGTCTCAGTGTGTGTGTGTGCTCACTGACCTGTGACCTGAGCCACCACAGCCTGAGAGATTCTCCTGTTCCCCAAAAAGGACTTGATCTCCTCCTTGACGATACTGCTATCCCTCCTGCACGCGAGCGCACACACACACACACAACAGTACATAACTAAGCATAGTTATGTTTGCTTTGTAAAATACGGACCAGTGTGTTTCCACTATCATGTAGTAGGGGTGTCCAATCAAAAAAACATCTTTTGACCAACCTCTATGAAAACCAATGGTCCAAACCTCATGTCTCTAACATAATCTGTTCAATAATCTGTAGGATGTCCAGAATTAGGGTGACTAAATACCTCAATGGAGGCCAGAGATAACAGGTGGTCAAGCGTTAGAAAAATTGCATTGCGTCAGCTAGGCTGGATGCTGTGCGAGAACTAAGGCTACTGGCTACCTGATAGGCTCACTGTTGAACTCGTCATATTTCTTCTTGAATCCGCAGGACATAAAACAAAGAGGAAAGATAGATTTCGCTTTTGAGAAATGACATGTAGTATTATCATATTTGTCATATCATGTTCTTTTTCAAAGAATTCTAACAAAAACAAACGCATCTGTGAAATGTCAACGGAGTACTAGGTTTTTTTATTTACAAAGCCTTTTATATTTAATTCAGCTCGTGTAATAATTTCACTTTTTGCGACAAGCGGAAACAACTTTGAAGACGACGACCACAAAACGTAGAATTCTCAAAAGTTACTCCGTTATGGCAACAGAGCTTGTTACTTATAGACCGAGTGGGTGGACACCCTGCATATAGACCGAGTGGGTGGACACCCTGCATATAGACAGAGTGGGCGGACACCCTGCATATAGACAGAGTGGGCGGACACCCTGCATATAGACCGAGTGGGCGGACACCCTGCATATAGACCGAGTGGGTGGACACCCTGCATATAGACAGAGTGGGTGGACACCCTGCATATAGACAGAGTGGGTGGACACCCTGCATATAGACAGAGTGGGTGGACACCCTGCATATAGACAGAGTGGGTGGACACCCTGCACATAGACAGAGTGGGTGGACACCCTGCACATAGACAGAGTGGGTGGACACCCTGCACATAGACAGAGTGGGTGGACACCCTGCACATAGACAGAGTGGGTGGACACCCTGCACATAGACAGAGTGGGTGGACACCCTGCACATAGACAGAGTGGGTGGACACCCTGCACATAGACAGAGTGGGTGGACACCCTGCACATAGACAGAGTGGGTGGACACCCTGCACATAGACAGAGTGGGTGGACACCCTGCACATAGACAGAGTGGGTGGACACCCTGCACATAGACAGAGTGGGTGGACACCCTGCACATAGACAGAGTGGGTGGACACCCTGCACATAGACAGAGTGGGTGGACACCCTGCACATAGACAGAGTGGGTGGACACCCTGCACATAGACAGAGTGGGTGGACACCCTGCACATAGACAGAGTGGGTGGACACCCTGCACATAGACAGAGTGGGTGGACACCCTGCACATAGACAGAGTGGGTGGACACCCTGCACATAGACAGAGTGGGTGGACACCCTGCACATAGACAGAGTGGGTGGACACCCTGCACATAGACAGAGTGGGTGGACACCCTGCACATAGACAGAGTGGGTGGACACCCTGCACATAGACAGAGTGGGTGGACACCCTGCACATAGACAGAGTGGGTGGACACCCTGCACATAGACAGAGTGGGTGGACACCCTGCACATAGACAGAGTGGGTGGACACCCTGCACATAGACAGAGTGGGTGGACACCCTGCACATAGACAGAGTGGGTGGACACCCTGCACATAGACAGAGTGGGTGGACACCCTGCACATAGACAGAGTGGGTGGACACCCTGCACATAGACAGAGTGGGTGGACACCCTGCACATAGACAGAGTGGGTGGACACCCTGCACATAGACAGAGTGGGTGGACACCCTGCACATAGACAGAGTGGGTGGACACCCTGCACATAGACAGAGTGGGTGGACACCCTGCACATAGACAGAGTGGGTGGACACCCTGCACATAGACAGAGTGGGTGGACACCCTGCACATAGACAGAGTGGGTGGACACCCTGCACATAGACAGAGTGGGTGGACACCCTGCACATAGACAGAGTGGGTGGACACCCTGCACATAGACAGAGTGGGTGGACACCCTGCACATAGACAGAGTGGGTGGACACCCTGCACATAGACAGAGTGGGTGGACACCCTGCACATAGACAGAGTGGGTGGACACCCTGCACATAGACAGAGTGGGTGGACACCCTGCACATAGACAGAGTGGGTGGACACCCTGCACATAGACAGAGTGGGTGGACACCCTGCATATAGACAGAGTGGGCCCCTTACCCATTGCAATTTCCCTTCGATTGGTTTTAGTGGGCTGAAAGTGGGTGCCTTTGAGACTGATGTGACGAGGTGTACATCCATCTCTTCACATCCATAGCTGCCTGCAGGCACTCACTGTACCACATGCTCTTCATATTCCACAGATGGAATGAGTCACGCCTCCTCCTCCATCAATATCCTCACAGCTCCCTTACTGAGGCGCAGATAAAATTAGCTAGACCCACAAAGAAAGGCTGTTGCTTATCGACACCACAAGGCTGCGTCCTAAATGGCACCCTATTCCCTATATAGTGCACTACTTTTGACCAGAGCATTACAGGCCTAGGGATTAGGATTACATTTGTGATGGGCCCTAAATCGGGAGGGAGGAGGATGGGAAGGTGGGTGGAGGAGTAGGAGGAGGAAGAAGGAGGGTGGAGGGGGAAGAGGAGGAGGATGTGGGAGAGCAGGAGGAAGAGGAGGTTGTGGGGGAGGAGGACGAAGGTAGAGCAAGGGCGATAGGAGGAGGAGGGTGGAGGAGGAGGAGGGTGGAGGAGGAGGGTGGGTGGAGGAGGAGGGTGGGTGGAGGAGGAGGGTGGGTGGAGGAGGATGGTGGGTGGAGGAGGAGGGTGGGTGGAGGAGGAGGGTGGGTGGAGGAGGAGGGTGGGTGGAGGAGGAGGGTCGGTGGAGGAGGAGGGTGGGTGGAGGAGGAGGGTGGGTGGAGGAGGAGGGTGGGTGGAGGAGGAGGGTGGGTGGAGGAGGAGGGTGGGTGGAGGAGGAGGGTGGGTGGAGGAGGAGGGTCGGTGGGTGGAGGAGGAGGGTCGGTGGAGGAGGATGGGTGGAGGAGGAGGAGGGTGGAGGAGGAGGGTGGGTGGAGGAGGAGGAGGGTGGAGGAGGAGGAGGGTCAGTGTAGGAGGAGGAGGGTGGGTGGAGGAGGAGGAGGGTGGGTGGAGGAGGGTCAGTAGAGGAGGAGAAGGGAGGGCGAGTGAGTGGAGGAGAAGGGTGGGTGGAGGAGAAGGGTGGGTAGAGAAGGGTGGGTGGAGGAGAAGGGTGGAGAACATAAGGGGCGACCTGCAGTTGAAAGTACACCACAGCAGCACCATCCAACACCACATCAGCACCATCCAACACCACAGCAGCACCATCCAACACCACAGCAGCACCATCCAACACCACAGCAGCACCATCCAACACCACAGCAGCACTCTGCAAAATGATCTGATCCCAAGCCTGCAGAGCAAAGGGGAGAGTTTCTGAACGCTGCGTCCCTTACAGGACATGATGTAATATAATGCACCTTCTAAGAGGAGGGACAGACATGGTAGCAGGGCTTTTAACATTATAGTTGACATCCTGTTATCCTTGTAACAGAAGAGCTGCATACATTTTAGTATGGGTTTTCCCAGCGGTAACGGAACCCACGACCCTGGCGTGGAAAGTGCCGTGCTCGACCAACAAAGCTAAACAAGACCACTAGTCCTTATTGCATGGCTCAAGAAACATCATATCAGCAACACAGCCTTAACAATAGTAAATAGTGAGTGGTAGTCTAAATGTTTTCATGCTTTATAAGTGTGTGAAAGACTGACTGATATAGTCCTGAGGGTGGTGGACTGGTGTATAACATGTATATAGTCCTGAGGGTGGTGGACTGGTGTATAACATGTATATAGTCCTGAGGGTGGTGGACTGGTGTATAACATGTATATAGTCCTGAGGGTGGTGGACTGGTGTATAACATGTATATAGTCCTGAGGGTGGTGGACTGGTGTATAACATGTATATAGTCCTGAGGGTGGTGGACTGGTGTATAACATGTATATAGTCCTGAGGGTGGTGGACTGGTGTATAACATGTATATGGTCCTGAGGGTGGTGGACTGGTGTATAACATGTATATAGTCCTGAGGGTGGTGGACTGGTGTATAACATGTATATAGTCCTGAGGGTGGTGGACTGGTGTATAACATGTATATAGTCCTGAGGGTGGTGGACTGGTGTATAACATGTATATAGTCCTGAGGGTGGTGGACTGGTGTATAACATGTATATAGTCCTGAGGGTGGTGGACTGGTGTATAACATGTATATAGTCCTGAGGGTGGTGGACTGGTGTATAACATGTATATAGTCCTGAGGGTGGTGGACTGGTGTATAACATGTATATAGTCCTGAGGGTGGTGGACTGGTGTATAACATGTATATAGTCCTGAGGGTGGTGGACTGGTGTATAACATTTCATATTGAACTGGGTAACAGTTTGTTTAGCCATCATTCCAGTCATTGGCCAAAGAGTACAAGAAAGTTCTGGATTTCAGGCATAGAAATATAGTTGTATTGACCCCACCCTGACATCATCACTGACCTCATGAGCTCCTCCACCTTGTCATCGATGTCCAGCTCCTCCTCCGTGGCCTCGAACCCGAATGCCCTGGCGGCCGCCGCACTGTTTATTGGGTACCGTGGTGGGGAGAGCTTCCCATTTGGCGTTGCCGCCAGGCTGTCCCGCCCCCCGTTCTGCACCATAGCGACCAGCGACACCGGAGAGGAGAGGATGGCAGAGGGCGGGGGCGGGCCGGGCGGTGGGGAGGTGTCGTAGCTGTTGCTAGGCGAGGGGGAGAGCCCTCCATGTGGAGGGAGGTACTGTGTCTGTGTGGCGGTAGAGTTGGTGGAGGAAGAGGCCAGGGCTGCGTTGGTAACATTACTGATCCCACTACCACTGGTGGCATCATTATTGTTATTACTAGAGGAAGTTGTAGAGGTGGTGGTGGTGGTGGTGGTGGCAGAGGCAGTGTTGTTGTTGGGGGTGTTGTTGTTTGTGGTGGTGCTATTGGGGTCGGACACAGAGCTGCTCGCTCCTCCCCCGTAGGAGGTGCGACGGCCAAACTTGTCCCCGTGCTCGCGGTCCAGTCGGTCTAGGGTGTCCATGGCTTGGAGGATCTCCTGCTTGGTCATGCCCGTACGTCGCAGCCTCTGGAGCAGGTCGATCTGCTCGATGGTGAAGCGAGGCTCATCTGTGTAATGAGACATCCTGGAGGAGAGAGGGGGGGGAAGGGATGGAGGAGGGGGAGAGGAAAAGGGAGAGGGGGAGGAGGACGAAGAGGAGAGGGGGAGTGGAGGTGTGAGAGTGAAAAAAAAGAGGAGGAAGAGGTAATGCATGTAAAGTCACCTTGAAAGCAGCAGCGGATGCTATCTCAATAATTCTACTGCCTTAAGACCAATAATAAATGCACTTCCCCCGCTGCATGCTTTTCCATTTGCTAAACATTTCTCTGTATGGTTTTCCATAAGCATTTCACTGTGTTATAGAAATCAATAGAACCATAAGCAGACTGAGGTACATTTTCCATCTTATGAGACATTGGCTGGTAATGTATGACTATTGACTAGATCCATGCTTGCACTTTACATTGGATTTGCTTTCAGTTCTAGAACCACCGTACTACAGTGAGCTATTACATTTAACTATTTACTATAACTATTTTACTATAGCCTAGTCTTGGCTTCTCAACCCTGACAACTGATCTGCTTTTACATTTGATTTATTTTAAAATAATAACAAATAAATATAAAGTAAACTGCCAATTCCATAGTCTGCTGCTATTTGGGGTATAAGAGGGTTAAGTAAACCATCCCACCATTAATACTGTCCAGTATCTAGTTACAGTCCTAAACTATTTCAATCAGGTAGCCTGACTAACTTTCCTAACCCGTCAACCAGAGTGATAGAATAGGGACAATTCTGAAAAGGTGTCGTCTTTGAACAATTTGTTAAAGGGATTCTTCTCTTTCTCTTAGTTGACAGACAGACAGTTTGACTACCAGCTGAGGCTCAATGTTAACTTCTAGTTAGACCACAATACATGGTGTGTGTGTGAGAGAGACTGTTATAAAACTGTAATTCTCCTCAATTCTGACCAGTGATGTGTATAAAGCCATCAGTGGTTGACACAATCCTTCAGTTTCGTCTCCTCTGACAGATTGCATAGGCCTAGCTCAACTGTGGTGCTGCATGGTTAGGCTCTTTAGGTCTGTACAAAATCTGTTAATGGCACCACCCATACCCACCAACAAATAAGCTTTTTACAGCTATATCTTCGTTTGGTCATATAGGTACATGTGTGCGTAAAGTAGTTGCACATTTCTGTGGAGTTGCACATAACTGCACATCTGCGAAACGCCCAGAAACAACTTCACACATATCATGGGAATTATTTGCCATTAGTCACCACTGCAATGCATTTAGCTTGTCGCTGCTACCGTAACTGAACATAGATCAGATAGTCGTTAGCCTTTCTAGACTGACATATCGAGTAAAAATAGACCGGCATAACGTAACGATTTCAGCCATCTACTGCTTGCTAGGTTATTGTGCTAGCTAACTCAAAATACTAACGCATCGGACTTTTTCCTAGCTCGTTAAATCAGACAACGGGTTTTTATTTTATTTAAATCGGGTGGTTGTTTAACCAAAATGGCAAGATTAGCCAACTAACTGCTAATCCACCGTTGAAAACAGTGAATAGGCTAGCTAGCCGATGAGCTAACGCGTTAGCTTGCTAAATATATCAGATCTTACCTTATGTAGCTAGCTATCTCGACGTGCCTCTGTACACTTGAACCATTAAATATTGCACCACCACAAAAGTGTGTGTGGCAGGGAAATGCCACTTACTAACAGTAGCAACACATCGATCAACCACCGGATTGTAGCAGGAGTGCCCGGCCCTTTCACTAGATTTCAATCACAAGGGGACTGTTTGCCTTTGTCTGACTGACAACAGCCATATTGATAGAAACACATTGATGATAGTTACCTGGGAGTTGTAGTTTAATTGTGGTTAGCGCGATAACAAGGAACTACAAGTCCTACTGACACATGGAGCCATCGGGTTGGAAAGAGTCCTGAGCATTACAGGTTCCTAGACATATGGGTTACTTACAGATGTTATAAAATCCGGCTTCAGAAATAATTCTGCGCACACAATTTGGTGAAGATACACCATACTGATATTAAAAAAAGAGATTAGTCTTCATCCCATCAATTTATTTAAAAAATGTTTGTCAGTTTCCATCTATAAATAAACATTCATAGTCAGATTAGATTGAATGCACGTATAAAACATTTGAAATGTAAATAATTAAAAACAAGCCTTAAACCCCCTAATACATTACATAAATACCTAAATCAGCATACAAAACAGTACCATTAAACAGCTAATTTCCCTCCAACTATACTGAACAGAACCATTAAACAACTAATTTCCCTCCAACTATACTGAACAGAACCATTAAACAGCTAATTTCCCTCCAACTATACTGAACAGAACCATTTAAACAGCTAATTTCCCTCCAACTATACTGAACAGTACCATTAAACAACTAATTTCCCTCCAACTATACTGAACAGAACCATTAAACAACTAATTTCCCTCCAACTATACTGAACAGCAGTACCATTAAACAACTAATTTCCCTCCAACTATACTGAACAGAACCATTAAACAACTAATTTCCCTCCAACTATACTGAACAGTACCATTAAACAACTAATTTCCCTCCAACTATACTGAACAGAACCATTAAACAACTAATTTCCCTCCAACTATACTGAACAGTACCATTAAACAACTAATTTCCCTCCAACTATACTGAACAGAACCATTAAACAACTAATTTCCCTCCAACTATACTGAACAGAACCATTAAACAACTAATTTCCCTCCAACTATACTGAACAGCAGTACCATTAAACAACTAATTTCCCTCCAACTATACTGAACAGCAGTACCATTAAACTACTAATTTCCCTCCAACTATACTGAACAGCAGTACCATTAAACAACTAATTTCCCTCCAACTATACTGAACAGCAGTACCATTAAACAGCTAATTTCCCTCCAACTATACTGAACAGCAGTACCATTAAACAGCTAATTTCCCTCCAACTATACTGAAAAAATAAATATAAACGCAACAATTACAAAAATGTTAGTGAGTTACAGTTCATATAAGGAAATTAGTCAAATTAAATAAATTCCTTAGGCCCTAAAATCTACAGATTTCACATGACTGGGCAGGGGCGCAGCCATGGGTGGGCCCTGGGAGGCCATAGGCCCACCCACTTGAGAGCCAGGCCCACCCACTCAGAATTCAGGTATTCTTTTCCTACAAAAGCGATGTATTACAGACAGAAATACTCCTCATTACAGACCCGTGTTCGATCCCGGGTTGTGTCGCAGCCGGCCACGACCAGGAGATCCATGAGGTGGCGCACAATTGGCCCAGCGTCGTCCGGGTTAGGGGAGGGTTTGGCCGGCCCGGATGTCCTTGTCCCATCGTGCTCTAGCGACTCCTGTGGCGGGCCGGGCGCATGCACGCTGACACGGTCGCCAGTTGTAGCGTTTCCTCCGACACATTGGTGTGGCTGGCTTCCGGGTTAAGAGAGCAGTGTGTCAAAAAGTGCTAACTACCAACTGACTGACGGACCAGACTAACTACCAACTGACCAGACTAACTACCAACTGACTAACTGACCAGACTAACTACCAACTGACGGACGGACCAGACTAACTACCAACTGACGGACCAGACTAACTACCAACTGACGGACCAGACTAACTACCAACTGACTGACAGACCAGACTAACTACCAACTGACTGACAGACCAGACTAACTACCAACTGACTAACTACCAACTGACTGACGGACCAGACTAACTACCAACTGACTAACGGACCAGACTAACTACCAACTGACTAACGGACCAGACTAACTACCAACTGACTGACGGACCAGACTAACTACCAACTGACTGACGGACCAGACTAACTACCAACTGACTAACTGACCAGACTAACTACCAACTGACTGACCAGACTAACTACCAACTGACCAGACTAACTACCAACTGACTAACGGACCAGACTAACTACCAACTGACTGACGGACCAGACTAACTACCAACTGACTAACTGACGGACCAGACTAACTACCAACTGACTAACTGACGGACCAGACTAACTACCAACTGACTAACTGACGGACCAGACTAACTACCAACTGACTAACTGACGGACCAGACTAACTACCAACTGACTGACAGACCAGACTAACTACCAACTGACTAACTACCAACTGACTGACGGACCAGACTAACTACCAACTGACTAACGGACCAGACTAACTACCAACTGACTAACTACCAACTGACTGACGGACCAGACTAACTACCAACTGACTAACGGACCAGACTAACTACCAACTGACTGACGGACCAGACTAACTACCAACTGACTGACTGACCAGACTAACTACCAACTGACCAGACTAACTACCAACTGACCAGACTAACTACCAACTGACTAACGGACCAGACTAACTACCAACTGACTGACGGACCAGACTAACTACCAACTGACTAACGGACCAGACTAACGGACCAGACTAACTACCAACTGACTAACGGACCAGACTAACTACCAACTGGGGAGAAAAAAGGGTAAAAATAAAGAAATCCTCCTCAGTTTCATCACCTGGCTGGTCAGACGATCCCGCAGGTGAAGAAGCTGGATGTGGAGGTCCTGGGTTGGCATGGTTACTGGCATGGTTACACGTGGTCTCAGGTTGTGAGGCAGGTTGAATATACTGCAAAATTCTCTAAAACAAAGTTGAAGGCGGCTTATGGTAGAGAAATTAACATTAAATTATCTGGCAACAACTCTGGTGGACATTCCTGCAGTCAGCAGCCAATTGCATGCTCCCTCAAAACTTGGAATTGTGTGACAAAATTGCACATTTTAGAGTGGCCTTTTGTCCCCAGCAGAAGGTGGACCTGTGTAATGATCATGCTGTTTAATCAGCTTCTTGATATGCCACACCTGTCAGGTGGATGGATTATCTTGGCAAATGAGAAATGCTCACCAATAGGAATATAAACACAATTTGAGAGAAAAACGATTTTTGTGCGTATGGAACATTTCTGGGATCTTTTATTTCAGCTCATGAAACATGGGACCAACACTTTACATGTCATATTTTTGTTCAGTAACCATAAAACACATACAGGTTGCATTCTACCCATCCCATACAATCCCAAAACCTTATAACATAATATCCAAACATAAAATGATCCAATCGAGCAGTTTCATACATACATAATATTTCTTGTTAGCTAAAAATAGATAATCATAACATATTGTTCTTCCATACTGTTCTACTAACATAGTTAATAACCAGGGAAGTTCTACTAACATAGTTAATAACCGGGGAAGTTCTACTAACATAGGTAATAACCGGGGAAGTTCTACTAACATAGGTAATAACCGGGGATGTTCTACTAACATAGGTAATAACCGGGGATGTTCTACTAACATAGGTAATAACCGGGGATGTTCTACTAACATAGGTAATAACCAGGGATGTTCTACTAACATAGGTAATAACCAGGGATGTTCTACTAACATAGGTAATAACCAGGGATGTTCTACTAACATAGGTAATAACCAGGGATGTTCTACTAACATAGGTAATAACCAGGGATGGGGCTTATTGCATTTCAATTTCAGTCAATTCAGAAAGTTTTTTCCAATTCCACATTTTCCTAATTGGAAAGCATTGAAGAGAAATCGGAATTTGTATATTTCCAGAATTGACTGGAATTTAAATGGAATTGACCCCAACCCTTGTAATAAAATAGGGCACATATGTTATTTGAGAACCTGTGAGACCCCATTAGGACTAGTCAAAAATACATTCAGATGATATGAAAGAATGCTCTGATGTGAAGTTTCCCCTTGGTCAGGGGTTCTCAAACTGTTTGGGGACTGGGACCACTTTTGTGATAGCAGATTCAACAAGGAACCCATTATAATCAGAAGACAACTCGAGTGTGTTAAAAACAGCCTACAAGGAGTTTACTATGACGTCTGCAGTGCATGGCTGAACAAACCAAGTTTACTATGACGTATGCAGTGCATGGCTGAACAAACCAAGTTTACTATGACGTCTGCAGTGCATGGCTGAACAAACCAAGTTTACTATGACGTCTGCAGTGCATGGCTGAACAAACCAAGTTTACTATGACGTCTGCAGTGCATGGCTGAACAAACCAATTTCACTATGACGTCTGCAGTGCATGGCTGAACAAACCAATTTTAACTATGACTTCTGCAGTGCATGGCTGAACAAACCTATTTTAACTATGACGTCTGCAATGCATGGCTGAACAAACCAAGTTTACTATGACGTCTGCAGTGCATGGCTGAACAAACCAAGTTTACTATGACGTCTGCAGTGCATGGCTGAACAAACCAAACAAAGTCTAGGGCCCGGAGAAAGAACATTTAAAAAGGCCCGCCTCTTGGCATCGGAGAGAAAATCTTGCAGTTTTCAAGCTAATATCCTGCAATTCTATACATTTTGCCATGAGGCAGAGAGCTTAAGATAATTGGTAGAGTACTGTGGATACCAATATCCCTGTGAGGCTCCAGGGTTAAGAACATAAATGGCACATGAATAACATTACATTGTATTGTATTACACAGTTTAAACTTATTCCACGGATACCTTGGCCAAAAGCAGTTTTATCTTTTAGTAAAAAAAGTAGAGATGTTTTGAGATCTCCGCCCTAAATCACGTGTCAAACTCATTCCACGGAGCGCCAAGCGTGTGCAGGGTTGTGCTCCTCCTTTGTGCTTTGATTGACGAATCAAAACTCAAGACACACCGGGGTGCCTGTCAAACGTTTGCCTGACAGTAGCACCTCTAAACAGTGTGTCGGCAGTCAATCTCTCTTCTGTGTTCACACAGCAAAGACCTTGGACGTCGTCAGCCATTCAGCCTTGTTAAAATACTCCAAACCAGAAGGTGGCAGTAGCGTTGTTTGCAATGCACATCTGTTCGTATTGCTTATGGTCTAGATTCCAAGCTATGTGCGCTAATGTTGTTATTTTGTAGAAAGTAGGGTTGGGCGGTATCCAGATTTTCATACCGTCTCTGTACCATACCAGGGTATACAGTATTACCGAATGTACACACAAGGGGGCACCATACAAATTATTTAAAAAGCAAAAATGCACAAAACAATTTAGGCAACAGGGATCTTGATCCATCCAGGAGGGGATTGAATGTCTCTGCTGTAAACAAGAAGCTTGATCTTGACACTTAGCCACTTAGTTGGCAAGTTAACAAACCACATTCATAGCTGGAACCCTGGGCTGGACATAATTTATTTGACACATTTTAAATTTCTTATTAAAAAAAATATTGGTATTGAAAATCATACCATCAGTATTTTGAAATACCCCGATATACAGTATATCGCCCAAGCCTAGAAGAAAGCCCTTGTTGATACTACCAAGATCGCCACAGCTAGCAAGATTTTTGTCTCGCCTAGGGCGGCAGAAAGTCCAGTGCCGGCCTTGGCTTGGAGGAAGTATTTAGTGTTGTGTGTATTGCGTCTGTGCACTTTTTATTTTATTTAGCCTTTATTTAACTAGGCAAGTCTGTTAAGAACAAATTCTTATTTACAATGACGTCCTACCAAAAGGCAAAAGACCTCCTGCGGGGACGGGGGCTGGGATAAAAAATATAAATAAATACAAATAAATAAAATATAAATATAGGACTAAACACACATCACGACGAGAGAAAAAACAACACTACTAAAAGAGATACCTAAGACAACAACATAGCAAGGCAGCAACACATGACAACACAGCATTGTAGCAACGTAACATGACAACAACATGGTAGCAACACAACATGGTAGCAGCACAAAACATGGTACAAACATTATTGGGCACAGACAACAGCACAAAGGGCAAGAAGGTAGAGATGACAATGCATCCCGCGAAGCAGCCACAACTGTCAGTAAGAGTGTCCATGATTGAGTCTTTGAATCGTTCCAGTCGCTAGCTGCAGCGAATTGAAAAGACGAGCGACCCAGGGATGTGTGTGCTTTGGGGACCTTTAACAGAATGTGACTGGCAGAACGGGTGTTGTATGTGGAGGATGAGGGCTGCAGTAGATATCTCAGATAGGGGGGAGTGAGGCCTAAGATGGTTTTTATAAATAAGCATCAACCAATTGGTCTTGCGAGCTTAGCTAGCTAACATCTCATAGCCTACATTGCATATGAAGTGTGACTGGCTCATCCGTGGATGTATGAAGAAAATGCCTTAATATTTTCATTTTATTTGTTGGTGCTCTCTGATTGGTTCAAAGTCAAGTTGTTGGCCACTGACAAGCATTGCGATTCTACAAATAGAATCGGTAGGTTCGTCGATACCGGGTCGGCATGCAGCATACTGCTTTTGTTCTAGCTAGAGAAGGAACTATGATAAGAACCTATCTGCAGTCTGTCGGCAGTCAGATTGTCGTTGTGTTTCATGCTTCAAGGTCACTGATTAGTGAGGAACTCCCCTCACCTGGTTGTCTTAATTAAGAGGAAAAACCAAAACCCAGCAGACACTAGGGCCCTCCATGGAATGAGTTTGTCACCCCTGCCCTAGGTACAGATCCAGGATCAGCCCCCCCTCTCCCGAACCCAACCATTAGCGGGGAAAATGCTAAACTGACCCAAGGTCATTGCCTAGGGGCTCCTTCACACTACACCATGAAAGAACAGTATGAAAGTTTGGGTACATGGTCTTGGCAGTTGACAACCAGTGACTCCTCCACAGATGGGTTAGTTAGTGTTGACTGGTGAAAACTGGTTCCGGGATGAAGTTACCCCTAGGTACAGATCTAGAATCTGCGTCCCCTCCCCCCAATCCTAACCTTATCCATGAGTGGCGAAAAAGTGAAACTGACCCAAGATCAGTGACTAGGGGTAACTTAACCGTACTCTTTGATGCAGCCAGCACCATAAACGGGGCCTCTCCTCTATCTGTCCATCAGTGGCTGAACATTTAAAACGAGCAAAAGTTGCACCTCTTATGTCTAGATATGTTGGTGAGTTCTCACCTCTACTAGTTGGTTGTGGCTTAGTGTTTGTTCCCACCAGGGATCAGGACAATCTTGTTTCAATTCCAGCAATTCGGTAATTAAACTGACATTCAAATTGAAATATTCCTTAATGCGTCTCTAGTGAAGTATTGAGGGACATTTTAATTGGAATTCCTGTTTCCTTCTTGAATTGACTGAATTGAAATGGAATTGACCCCAACTCTGCTACTCTCTCCTCTCAGCTGTTCCAAGATTTACGGTTGTCTCCTTTGCGACCGGCCCCAGCCCCAGCCCCAGCCCCAGTCCCAGCCCCCTCTCCCTTGTGACCGGCTCCAGCCCCAGCCCCCTCTCCCTTGGTCAGGGCAGTGAGGGCAGACAGGTTAGGGCTGGACCCTGATAAGTTAGCACTGCGACGCTTCTGCTGCTGTCGCCGCTTCTGCTTAGCCCCGCCACCGACTCCTCCACGGCTCACCCTATCAGGACGCACCAACACCCCGTAACCAGGGTTACAGTGGAAGTAGTGGTTTCCACCCACGGACCCGTCGTTTTTCCCTGGATAGAGAGAGAACCAGTGAGACATCCAACACTGGGTATGCTAATTTACTCAAAATATATCACACACACACACACACACAAGACATAGCTAGCCGTCACAGGAACTACAGCAGAATCGTAAAGACACAAGACATAGCTAGCCGTCACAAGAACTACAGCAGAATCGTAAAGACACAAGACATAGCTAGCCGTCACAAGAACTACAGCAGAATCGTAAAGTAAAAAATAAACACAAATCACATGGTAAACTTTTCTACGTACCTGCAGGTAAGTCCAGCTCCACTCCGACCCAGGTTCCTTCTGCGAAGTCCGTAGGTCCCACGTAGCGCACCGTGCCACTCTTACTAGTTCCTACAGTCACAAACTCCCCCTCCTTCAGCCAGTCAGGCACTGCTGTGGCTATGTCAGTAGCTCCTTCGTCTGAGTCGGAGAGGATCTCCAGAGGAAGAGGGAGACCAGCACCAAGACCACTGCTCCTGGCATGGCCCTGGCTCTCATCCTCATGTAAGATGGGATGGAAGGACTTCAGATCGGACATCTTTACTTTCTGGATCTTGAATGGGTTGGCTGCCGAGCTACTGGGAGTGGGAGGTTTGACAACTAGTGCTGGACGAGTGGCTGGGACAAGAGAAGGAGTTACAGCAGTGATTAGAGCTGGAGCTAGGGTTGGAGCTGGAGCTAGGGTTGGAGTTAGGGTTGGGAATGGAGCTGGAGTTTGGGTTGGGACTGGAGCTGGGGTTTGGGTTGGTGCTGGAACTGGAGTTAGGGTTGGAGCTAGGGTTGGGTCTTTGGCTGGCTGGCTAGGAGCAGGCTCGACAACCAGAGGCTCGACAGGGGTAAGTGCAGGTTCAGGCTGATCTGCCGGTGCTAGCTTGTATGTTGGTGCTAGCTGGTCAAGAGGTGCTAGCTTGTATGTTGGTGCTAGCTGGTCTAGAGGTGCTAGCTGGTCTATAGGTGCCAGCTGGTGTTGTTCTTCTGGTAGCTCTGGCTCACCAGGTGATGCTGACTCAGCTGTTGTCTCACGCTGTTTGCGAGGCAGCTTTGGCTCCACTGGTGGTTCTTCTAACTGGACTGGTTCTTCTATGTGGACTGGTGGTTCTGACTGGTCTAATACTACAGACAGTTTTTCTGTTGACCTGTCTGGTGAAGACTGTGTCAGTTGTTCTAGTACAGACTTGACTGGCTGGACTGGTGGTTCAGACTCAGATACTACAGACTGTTCTTGTGTAGACTGTGTCAGTGACTCTGGCTGGATTGATTGTTCTGACTGGTTTGACACTACATACCGTTCTTGTGTAGACTGTGTCAGTGACTCTAGCTGGATTGATTGTTCTGACTGGTTTGATACTACATACGGTAGTAGCCTGTAGTATTCTTGTGTAAATTTGTGTGCCGTGGATTGTGTCAGTGGCTCTGATGGAGTCATGTCTTCAGGTTCTCCTGACGATTCATAGGGTTCTGATACGAAAAGAGGTTCTGCTGAGGTTCCATGTGGTTCCAATTGGAGAGGAGATTCTGCTCTGAGTGTATCAATATCAGTCCTGTCTGCCTGAGGTGTACTAGTATCAGTCCTGAGATTGGCTGACAGAGTGAGGTCTCCACCAATCAGGTAGGCCTCTGACAGGGTTGCCGTGGAGACGCTGGTGGATATGTAGCCGCTGGATGCCTCGCTGACCGGACTGGGGGCAGGGTCTTCTATCTCAGGGATGATGGGCGGGATGATAGGCGGGGGGAGGGGCATGGTTTTCAGGGCCTCTGATTGCCTCTCTGGGGGGATGATTTCCCCAATGGGAACCTGTGGAATTAACCATGGCGACACAAACATTAGACTAGTAATGAATGCTGATGAGCATATTACCGTGCTTCTCAATACTTACTAGGGACAGACGATCAAGTAACTTACCAAGTGACAACTAAGTTTAGCATCCAAGTCCTCTTCAACACTTGCTGACTGCACTACGATACGAGGTAGGCTCTGAGGGAGAGGCTAAAGATGAGAACATATGTTAAAAGAGTATATATTACAGTTAAATCAATCATAGACGTCATTACAGATAACAGGCTCAAGCTCTCTTCCAGCCTCTGATCTCAGATTCCTGTCCCATTTCTATTAAATCATCCTCCATTCTAAATATCATTTCTGACCCGCTTAAAACCCTGGGTATTAAATAAAGAATGATAAAGCCCAGAGCTACTGTATATTTTTCCCAGCATAACAACCGATGGTCGCTTCTATCACTTAGAGCAGGTTACTAAATGAGTGAGATAATGTGAATGTTGGTTATATATAGTGTTTAACGGCAGCATGTGTTTATGCTATAGATAAGAACTTACCACAAAGCAGTTGTTACTGTTAAAGGCAGTAGTGTAAATAGTTGTTGGCAGAGAGGGGTCTGGTCTATGAACTGACCAGAGATCAGTAGTGTTATTAGTTTAGAACTTTACCTGCTGTGGTACATGGGTCAGGTTGCTCTTCTCTTCCCTGGTGGGGAACAGGGACTTGAGCAGTTTGGGGACAGGAGGAACCAGAGCCTTGACTGGGGAGAAATAAGAGGCAACACGAGCATGCCGTGAGAGACCTGGAGGGGGTAAGCGGAGGAAAGAAGGAGGGAGGAAGAGAGGAAGAAGAGGAAGGGGGTACGGGGAGGGAGGAGGAGGAAGAGAGAAGGAAGAAGTGGAGGAGTGGAAGAAGAGAAGGAGGAAAAAGAGGAGGAAAATTTCAAGGAAAGGAGAAACCAGAGTCAAGAGGACAGATCTAATAGAATAACCAACAGAACAGCAGCACTAGTGACAGTTCTAAATGAGGAAAAGGTTAGAGATAGTGACAGAGGCATGGTTTGTTGTTCTCACCACTCTCAGGGTGGATGTTCTGGGCCAGAGGCAGAGCAGAGCTAGGGAGGGAGCGTCTGGAGTTGGACGGTGGAGAGAACACCGACAGGTCCTGGTGACTCTCTGACCAGCCCTGAGGAGACGAGAACCAGACATTATCTACATATAATATATATTGTTAGATATTATTACTGTATTGTTGTTATAAAGGTATCGTCATTGTTCAAACAATTTATCTTATGTTGCAATTCTGCTTCATAGTGAAACTAGGGGCTGAAAATATGGGCTGTGTGAATGGGGACACCTATTTGTATTTCAAACTGAAAATATAGCTGCAAGCAGCAATGAACGGGGTTCACAGGATGACAAAGGACAAGATCAATTGGACAGCAAAACAAGCACTATCATGTAGGAACTATTTCACATTGTTTATCTGCATAATTTAAAACTAACATTCATTTGCATGAGGCAAAATGCACTTGATCAATAGTTATTGATCTAGTATCCTATGATGCCACTGGTGCCAATGACATCTATAGCGCCACCCACTGGCCTGGTGCAGCCATCTAAGGTTGCAGTTTATATTCACACAGCTTCTAAGGACATATACATATGGTTTATATACCAAATTACATGTCCCCATGTCCATAAGTTCAGTTCTTATAGCGCTGGTGTGATATGGTGCCATCTAGTGGTGTAGCGTGGCCGACATTGAATGCAGCAACTAAATCGGTTTCATTCTTTTAGACCAAGTTACTCATGGCCTCTAGTATCTGTGTGTGAAATTAGAAAAAAAAGTTACTAATCTATGTTTGAGTTATTTGGCATAATATTTTATGCCAAATTTATTTTTATTTATTTTTTAAATAATAGAGAATAACTATAGCTTTGCTGTTAAACCCCTAATAAACATATTTATCCAGGTAAGACATTGATAACAATAAGTAAAGTCTCACCTTGCTGTCATCTAGCCTGTGATTGGAGGACAGATCCTGTCTGCTCCAGGATCCTGACAGCTAAAATAGGGGGTTGAAACCAGGGTGAGATCAGTATGGAACATGTTGTTGTAGTGTTACTGGTTAACTAACTAATGAGTTAGTAGTTAATCAGTTACAGGCAGGATGTTACGGGTTTGAGTAATCAGTGAAGGATAGGTAAACCATGTGATGTAGCTTCTTACCCGGTTCACATTAGGAGAGCTGAGAGCACGCCTTGAAGACTTGGCCTTGACAGACAACTGCTCCTTTACGGCTACTTCCTACACACACACACACACACACACACACACACACACACGTTTTATGTTATGTAAGAGTTGAGTATATGTATTTCTTGTATAGAGGTGTGTGCTGACCTGTCGTAGTCGGTCCAGGGTGAGTATATTCTCCACAGCCAGGACACTGCGGAGGTACTTCTCTATGGCAGCCTCACTGTCAGCTGACTGGACATCCTGAACATCTACACTGGCTGCTAGTCTGGCCAGCATCTCTCTGTCCTCTGGACCCTGGACATCCTGAAGAAGGAGAGGAGTGGAGAGGATCAGAGACTTAGATGAGTGTTGGCCTTTTGTAAGAGAGATTGGCAAGCTTTCTTTCATGTGTCAGCGACCTGCAAACTACAGTCCTTCTTTCTTGGAGGACCACTTTCAGTAAAACTAGCACTTAAGAAATTAGTGTCAGTTAACTATCAGAGGGACTGGTCAGAGAACAGCGATATCCAGCACTGGTTCATGGACAGGAAGTTGAAAACCACTGCCATAGATAATGCATACAGAGCTTGGCAAACATATATAGTTTATGGGTGCCATGTTGGCACAGACAGTTCCACTAAACCTCTCTCACCCCAGGTATGTTGGAGACGATCTCGAAGGTGACTCCACAGCCTGGGATGGCGCTGCGATGAGACATCCTCTTAAACAGACTCTGACTCCAACCCTGATATATAACCATGATATTAACATCCAACAACAGCCAATGTAGTTACATCATACAACAATCATTGTTATAGGTTGGATACTAATAATTATACCCAGAAATGAATAAAGATGGAAAAACTAACGCTAAAAACCATGTACAGCTGCATTATACAGGAGGAGCAAGTTACTGAGCAGGTCTCTTACCTGTAGTCCGGTGTCTGACGTCTGGTGTGTGTGTATGTGTGCCTGACGTCTGGTGTGTGTGTGTGTGTGTGTGTCTGACGTCTGGTGTGTGTGCCTGACGTCTGGTGTGTGTGTGTGCCTGACGTCTGGTGTGTGTGTGTGTGTGTGTGTGTCTGATGTCTGGTGTGTGTGTGCCTCTCCCTCCTACCTGTCGTCCGGCTAGGTTAACACAGATGCGTTTTCTGAGGACCAGCTGCATGTTAGCAGGGTGAGAGAGCTGAACTACGACCCTGACAGTCAGGAACACCCTGAGGTCAGCTGACACACTGCGACTCAGCTGGGGACAGTCATGTACCGTAGAGTCCCACGACGCCTCCGCACCAACCTGGGAGGGAAGAGAAGAGATATAAAAGTGTGCACTTGGTTTGCTACAGTAGAGTTCCAGGGATATAAAAGTGTGTACTTGGTTTGTTAGAACAAGCATTGGTGCCTTGAAAAGCAGGGGTTCTCAAAACATTGTCCTGTAACCATCACAATAATCCCAATCAGTGTTTTTATTTAACCAGGTTAGTCTCGATGAGATAAACATCTATTCTTCAAGAGAAACCTGGACCAAGACAGCAGCATCAACAGGTCAGTTCCAGACAGTCACATGACATCCGCCAGACAGACAGTCACATGACATCCGCCAGACAGACAGTCACATGACATCCGCCAGACAGACAGTCACATGACATCCGCCAGACAGAAAGTCACATGACATCCGCCAGACAGAAAGTCACATGACATCCGCCAGACAGACAGAGTCACATGACATCCACCAGATGATAGATGAATATAAAAGCAGGAAGTCAGTCACGACATCCACCAGATATAAAAGCAGGATGTCAGTTCAGAACACATACACAACAATACGTCAAAAGACAGGTACACCTCCAATTTACTCAAATTATGTCAATGAACCTATCAGAAGCTCCTAAAGCCATGACATAATTTTCTGGAATATTCCAAGCTGTTTAAAGGCACAGTCAACTTAGTGTATGTAAACTTCTGACCCACTGGAATTTTGATATAGCGAATAAGTGAAATCTGTCTGTAAACAATTGTTGGAATAATTACTTGTGTCATGCACAAAGTAGATGTCCTAACCGACTTGCCAAAACTATAGTTTATTAACATGAAATGTGTGGAGCGGTTGAAAAATGAGTTTTATTGACTTCAACCTAAATGTATGTAAACTTCTGACGTCAACTATATATGGCCAATATACCACGGCTAAGGGCTGTTCTTAGGCACGACGCATTGCTAATCAAATCCTTAAAGTAAGACATTCTCCTTCCTTCAATAAGGCAACATGACTAGTGCCATCGGGTCACAATCAGAACCAACTACATACAACCTGTTCATCTATTTGTCCATTGAATCAGTGGGCGGAGTAGTGAAAACACTTTTTTCGATAGACTGTTCTAATGTTCATGACTGTTAACATAAAACAAGACTGGGATCTGAGCTGTGTTTTCATTTCCAGATCGACAAAAAGGTGTTGTGTAGAGAGTAGGCCAACCAACAATGCTGTGTTGTGTAGAGAGTAGGACAAGCCCAAGGCTGTGTTGTTGTGTAGAGAGTAGGACAAGCCCAAGGCTGTGTAGAGAGTAGGACAAGCCCAAGGCTGTGTTGTTGGGTAGAGTAGGACAAGCACAATGCTGTGTTGTTGTGTTGGTCTCTCTATGGTCTTCACCTCTCCATCAATGTGCTTGACTATGTGCAGGTCAAAGAACGCATCCTCATCCTCCTGGTTAAGCATGGCATCTAGACCCCCAGCCAGTGGAGCAGATAGGTTATCCTGGAAATCATCAGCTGGAAGGGGGGAGAGAGAGGTTATGTAAGTTCAGTCAAAACAAATATTTCTATCAGTAACAAATATGAAAAATAGGAGAGGACAGAGGGAACAATAGAACATACCACTGAGGTAGGGGAGGACAGAGGGAACAATAGAACATACCACTGAGGTAGGGGAGGACAGAGGGAACAATAGAACATACCACTGAGGTAGGGGAGGACAGAGGGAACAATAGAACATACCACTGAGGTAGGGGAGGACAGAGGGAACAATAGAACATACCACTGAGGTAGGGGAGGACAGAGGGAACAATAGAACATACCACTGAGGTAGAGGAGGACAGAGGGAACAATAGAACATACCACTGAGGTAGGAGAGGACAGAGGGAACAATAGAACATACCACTGAGGTAGGGGAGGACAGAGGGAACAATAGAACATACCACTGAGGTAGGGGAGGACAGAGGGAACAATAGAACATACCACTGAGGTAGGGGAGGACAGAGGGAACAATAGAACATACCACTGAGGTAGGGGAGGACAGAGGGAACAATAGAACATACCACTGAGGTAGGGGAGGACAGAGGGAACAATAGAACATACCACTGAGGTAGGGGAGGACAGAGGGAACAATAGAACATACCACTGAGGTAGAGGAGGACAGAGGGAACAATAGAACATACCACTGAGGTAGGAGAGGACAGAGGGAACAATAGAACATACCACTGAGGTAGGGGAGGACAGAGGGAACAATAGAACATACCACTGAGGTAGGAGAGGACAGAGTGAACAATAGAACATACCACTGAGGTAGGGGAGGACAGAGTGAACTATAGAACATACCACTGAGGTAGGGGAGGACAGAGGGAACAATAGAACATACCACTGAGGTAGGGGAGGACAGAGTGAACTATAGAACATACCACTGAGGTCTAGGAAGAGAACAGGAATGTGTGCTTCCATCCCAGGAACAGGAACTCTGTGGGGAAATAGACCAATAAGATGCACAGCTTGGCTTACAACCCGCAGTCCCTGTTGTTAACTCCGCAGGGCAGGCAGGTTAAAGGTCATGAAATATTTTAGCGGGTGGGTTAAATGAAGACAATAAAATAAAAATGCATAAATGTATAATTCTGGTGCACTTCATATCTATAGGCTACACTGAGGTTATTTCATTATTCTTATCTGGCCCTAAAGCTTAGGATACGCACTAACTGTAACGTGCCAAACACACACCAATAGCCAAACGATTTTGGGAGAAAAGCTGGAGTTGAAAATGAATAGAAGGGAGGGTCAGAACAGTAGTCTAATGTTATAGAAGGGAGGGTCAGAACAGTAGTCTAATGTTATAGAAGGGAGGGTCAGAACAGTAGTCTAATGTTATAGAAGGGAGGGTCAGAACAGTAGTCTAATGTTATAGAAGGGAGGGTCAGAACAGTAGTCTAATGTTATAGAAGGGAGGGTCAGAACAGTAGTCTAATGTTATAGAAGGGAGGGTCAGAACAGTAGTCTAATGTTATAGAAGGGAGGGTCAAAACAGTAGTCTAATGTTATAGAAGGGAGGGTCAGAACAGTAGTCTAATGTTATAGAAGGGAGGGTCAGAACAGTAGTCTAATGTTATAGAAGGGAGGGTCAGAACAGTAGTCTAATGTTATAGAAGGGAGGGTCAGAACAGTAGTCTAATGTTATAGAAGGGAGGGTCAGAACAGTAGTCTAATGTTATAGAAGGGAGGGTCAGAACAATAGTCTAATGTTATAGAAGGGAGGGTCATAGAAGGGAGGGTCAGAACAGTAGTCTAATGTTATAGAAGGGAGGGTCAGAACAGTAGTCTAATGTTATAGAAGGGAGGGTCAGAACAGTAGTCTAATGTTATAGAAGGGAGGGTCAGAACAGTAGTCTAATGTTATAGAAGGGAGGGTCAGAACAGTAGTCTAATGTTTCTGGAAATCTGGACACTGACTAAGTCTATAACCTCTCACATAGCCTAATAAAATATTAACTCCTGCAGAATTAAGCATTTCTTGAATTAAAATGAAACCAAATGCACGTTTTGACTCGGGAACCGGAGTAGAGAAATCTGACTTCTTTCTTTAAGCATCTTGAGAGAATGAATGCACGGTTAGGGACCGTCTGTAAAGGTGCCATCTTTCTCAGCATCATAAAGGCTGATAGTATTTCAACCACATAAAATAGGCCTCCAAGCTGAACAGAAATCTTATCAGAAACATGTTAGATAGTTGTCACAGCTTAAAAAAAAAGAAAAAGTCAAACTGATATTTTGCAACAAACATATTTAGTTTTGGGGTTTTTGCATTTTCTCTCCAGTACCTAAACGTCTTTGCTGCAAGAGAGAAGCAGAGATGAAAGAGAAAGCTTTACCAACTAGATTGATGCATGAATTTGATCGATGTGGTGAGCAAGGGTATATTTAGTATTCTAGGGCAACAAGTAACGACAGAAGAGAAAATGCATGTAGGCCTATCAAATAAAATAAAAATTGCATTCATCACATGCTTCATAAACAACAGGTGTAGACTAACAGTGAAATGCTTACTTACTGGTCCTTTTCCAACAATGCAGAGTTAAAGATACACAAAAATAAACAATTTTAAATAGTGACACTAGGAATAAATACAGAGTGAATAATGACAAAATAACATTGCTATATACAGGCAGTGCCAGTATCGCAGGGGTACAAGATAATTGAGATAGCCTTTACTAAGTATTACCACCCCTTCACTTTTAACTACATTTAGTTTTGTTACAGGGATTTAAATGGTACTTTTTTGTCAACGATCTACGCAAAATATTCAAATGTCAAAGTGGAAGAACAATTCTGAAAAATAAAACAAACCTTGATTAGGCAAGTATTCATCCCCCTGAGTCGAAACATGTTAGAATCACTTTTGGCAGCGATTACAGCTGTGAGTCTTTCTGGATAAGTCTCTAAGAGCTTTCCAAATTGTTTTCAAAATTCTTCAAGCTTTGTCAAATTGGTTGTTGATCACTGCTAGACAAGCATTTGCAGGTCTTGCCATAGATTTTCAAGCAGATTTAAAATCAAAACTGTAATTTGGCCACACAGGAACATGATGCTGCCACCACCATTCTTCACCGTAGGGATGGTGCCAGGTTTCCTCCAGACGTGACACTTGAGTTCAATCTTGGTTTCATCCGACCAGAGAATCTTGTTTCTCATGGTCTGAGAATCTTTAGGTGCCTTTTGGAGAACTCCAAGCAGGCTGTCATGTGCCTTTTACTTAAGAGTGTCTTCTGTCTGGCCACTCTACCATAAAGGCCTGATTGGTGGAATGCTGCAGAGATGGTTGTCCTTCTGGAAGGTTCTCCCATCTCCACAGAGGAACTCTGGAGCTCTATCAGAGTTACAATTGGGTCAGTTTTGCCAGGCGGACAGCTCTAGGAAGTGTCTTGGTGGTTCCAAACTTCTTCTATTTAAGAATGATGGAGGTCACTGTGTTCTTGGGGACCTTCAATGCTGTAGAAATGTTTTGGTACCCTTCCCCAGATCTGTGCCTCGATACAATCCTGTCTCGGAGCTCTATGGACAATTCCTTCGACCTCATGGCTTGGTTCTCCCTCTAAAATACACTGTCAACTGTGGGACCGTATATAGACAGGTGTGTGCCTTTCCAAATCACATCCAATCAATCATGTCCAATTACCACAGGTGGACCCCAATCAAGTTGTAGAAACATCTCAAGGATGATCAATGGAAACAGGATGCACCTGAGCTCAATTTCGAGTCTCATAGCAAAGGGTCTTAATAGTTATTTCAGTTTCTTTAAAAAAATACATTTGCTACAATTTCTAAAAGCCTGTTTTCACTGTGATTACGGGGTATTGTGGGTAGATTGATGAGGGGGAAAAAACTATTTAATACATTTTATAATAAGGCTGTAACGTAACAAAATGTGGAAAAAGGAAAGGGGTCTGAATACTTTCTGAATGCACTGTTTACAAAATAATATATGTCTGAAATTAGTTTTGATTTAGAATGGACCGTTATAATTGGTTGGAACTGGGGCAGGGGAAACAAACACATGTAATCTATGCACTTACTGTAAACAGTGAATCTGACTGCGGTCATGACTCGTGACCGCCGGTGTGGCGGTAATATGTTCGCCATAACAGCCCTAACACTACCCTCTGTAGCGCCTTGTGGCGGTGCCTTGCAGTTGCCGTACCAAGCGGTGACGCAGCCAGTCAAGATCCTCTCAATAGTGCACTTGTAGAACGTTTTGAGGATCTGAGGGCCCATGCCAAACCTTTTCAGCCTCCTGAGGGGGAAGAGGCGCGGTCATGACCTCTTCACAACTGTGTGGGTGTTTGTGGACCATGTTAATTCCTTAGTGATGTGGAAACCTAGGAACTTCCCTACAGCCCCATTGATGTGGATGGGGGCGCGCTCGCCCCTCAGTTTCCTGTCATCCACGATTAGCTCTTTTGTCTTGCTGACATTGAGGGAGAGGTTGTTTTCCTGGCACCTCACGGCCAGGTCTTTGACCTCCTCCCTAGCGGATATGTTGTTGCTACCCTCACCGCCTGGGGGCGGCCCGTCAGGAAGTCCAGGATCCAGTTGCAGGGGGAGGTGTTCAATCCCAGGTTCCCTAGCTTAGTGATGAGCTTGGAGGGAACTATGCTGTTGAATGCTAAGTTGTAGCCAATGAATAGTATTCTTATATTAGGCATTCCTTTAGTCCAGGTGGGAGAGGGCAGTGTGGAGTGCAGTAGAGATTGCGTCATCTGTGGATCTGTTGGGGCGGTATGTGAATTGGAGTGGGTCTTGGGTTTCTGGGATAATAGTGTTAATGTGAGCCATGACCAGCCTTTCAATGCACTTCATGGCTACAGACGTGAATGCTAACGGGTCTGTAGTCACTAAGGCAGGTTACCTTAGCGTTCTTGGGCACAGGGACTATGGTGGTCTGCTTAAAACAAGTTGGTACTACAGACCAGGTCAGCGATAGGTTGAAAATCTAATTATAGACATGTTGACTAACAAATAGATACATTATAAGTAGAAACATTGGTCTAAATGAGGCTTAAAAGAAAAACATGCACCCTGTCCAAAAATTGTTCCGGCATCTCTGACTATATGCTACAGCGCATTTTCTATATTAGCGGGTTAGGGTCAGGTGCGGTTACAGATGGGTTATTAGCAATCAGGGGCATGTGAACATACAGCTGACCCGCGCATCACTAACGCACGCACAAACACACACACACACACACACACATCAAACACACCAACCTACCTCTCAGCGGGGGCTCCAGGGATGCCGCTATCAGCTGAAGGTACCAAGACAGCGTTACGTTCCTCTGTCAGGGTCAGACGACACTCCAACAGCTGGGCCTCCCTCTCCACGTCATCCTCTGACTTATCTACACACACACAATACTATTTTAGTTGTAAAACACACATTATTACTAAGATTCTGGGTCAAATACAAGTCATGAATATGCTCTGTGTGTAATGTAATGTAATGTGGGGCCGAGAGACTGAAAAACAGCTTCTATCTCAAGGCCCTTAGACTTAAATAGCCATCACTAGGCATCTTCCACTCAGTTACGTAACCCTGCACCTTAGAGGCTGCTGCCCTATATACATAGACTTGAAATCACTGGCCACTTCAATAATGGAACACGGGTCACTTTAATAATGTTTACATATTTTTGCTTTGCTCATCTCATATGTAAATACTGTATTATATACTACTGTATTTTAGTCAATGCCACTCCCCCATTGTTTGTCCTAATATTTATACATTTCCATTCTTCTACTTGTACATGTGTGTGTATTGTTAGATATTACTGCTCTGTTGGAGCTAGAAACACAAGCATTTCACTACACCCGCAATAACATCTGATAAACGTTTGTATGTGACCAATACAATTTGATTTGATTTGAATGTGTGTCGTGAGAAGGTCATGGTGTGAGTGTTAGTCAGTCTGACCTGGCTTTTGGACCATCTTCTGTAGGTGCTGGTCCAGGTATTGTTGCCTCTTAGTGAGGGTGGTCAGCCATTGGTCCCTCAACCTCTCCAGATCCCCTATCTACACACACACACACACACACACACACACACACCTCAGCCCTGGTACTATCTGAACTTGTCCAATAAGAGCAAAGTTCAGTTTTGCTATGGTGTGCCCTACTCAACACAACCCCTGTGACTACTCTGCTTCACTCAACTCAATGGGAGAATCTCAATAGCATTTTCTTGATTCCTCACGCCCTCTTTCCTCACCTCCTAAAAACCTCTGACCTTCTAATGCAGTGGTTTTTGAGGAGGCGTCGAGGAGAGGGGATTCGAGGAATCAAGGAAATGCAATTGAGATTCTCCCAATGTCTCAAACTACTATAAACTAATTATTTTATTTGTTATTTCAATTTTTTACTTAACACTTATTTTTCTTAAAACTGCATTGTTGGTTAAGGGCTTGTAAGTAAGCATTTCACTGTAAGGTCTACACCTGTTGTATTCGGCCCATGTAACAAATAAAATATGATTTGATTTAATCGGATTCCAGTCAGTATTACCTGATAGCTGTCCATGTCCTCATCCCAGGGACAGGCCTGCCGTACCTCCACGTTGCCAATGGAAACAGAGAGGACGTTTGTGGCGATGAGGGGCATGGTTCCTGAGTCCTGTACGGACCGTACCTCCACCTGCAAACGACGAGACTGGCCCTGGGTGGGGAGGGGGGGGTAGAGGGGGCGGGACAGAGTTAGGGTTAGAGGCATGGTTCCTGAGTCGTGTGCGAACCGTACCTCCACACGACAAGACTGGCCCTACTAAACATCTATTTCACGTCCATATGACATCTTTAGATGATCTATAACACAGAAACAGTCACCAGGGCAACACACACACAAACAAACCCCTAGCAGAATGTCATCAAGTATAGAAGAAAATACACACAAACACTGGTACCTGTTTGAGCTGGAAGATGCCCCCGGTGCCTACGCCCTTGGGTGGTAGGACCTCTACAGGGGTAAACTCTCCTGCTTCATTCAGCTCCAACACCTGAACCCAGAGCTCCAGCCTACGAGTCACCTCACTCCACCTAGACACACACAGACCAGTCATTAAACCAGACCAGTCATAGATTAGATTGATAGATTGATTACATCAGACCAGTCATTACACCAGAGTCTTATTCATTAGTGTACAACTAGCAAAACATTTAGCAACAGAACAAGTTTTGCCATGAAAAATAGAGTTTCTTATTGGACAAGTCCAGGTAGTCCCTCTTCACAACCCAGTACACACCAACCCATATGTCCCATCTACACCAGTAGACTCCTAATCTCTTACTATTTCTCACCTCTCTCTGAGGGTTCGTGTCTTGGCCTGAATGACCCCCAGGTCCCAGAGAGCCAGGTTCCTGCGGTGGTTCACCTGCTTATGTCCGAACACCTCGATGGCCACTGCCCCCTCAGCCGCAAACTCCACAAACTCCTCAGACACACACACCTCCAGCTCCTGGGAACACGCACAACACGTTCCACACATCTTGCTTTACTCGGAGTAGGTTTGCAAAATTCTGGAAACTTTACTAAAATTCCCAGATTTTCCAAAAATCGGGTTTGGAGGATTATTTGAATCAAGAGGGAATAAAGACTAACCTGGGAACTAGTTCTGAGTTGGAGTGCCTGTGTCATCATGTCTAATGCTATGGTTAACAAACATACAGCACATATGGCTTTCAGTCGTCTTTATATGTGGTCAGAGAGCAGCAGTGTGTACAGCTTATAAAAACATAGAAAGGGAAATGTCTTATTGAGGCCTTTTTATATATTTACACTGATGACTTCTCCTCTGGCCCATATTACTAAACCTGTTACAGGACACCTGTCATGGCCTCTCTGTTACAGGACACCTGTCATGGCTTCTCTGTTACAGGACACCTGTCATGGCCTCTCTGTTACAGGACACCTGTCATGGCCTCTCTGTTACAGGACACGTGTCATTATGTTGTACTGTTCAGGGAACCGTAGTTATAGTCATGTGGTGAGAGACTCCTCTTTGGCTAATAAAAACAAAGGAAATAGGCCTCTCTATATGTGGCTAGTGACTACCCCATTCAGGGCCAGACTACCCCACCCAGGGCGTGGGGTAGTTACTGTCTCATCTCCAGGACGGTGGCTAACATTTTGCAGTTTTAAAGCAAATTATCTGCAATTCTAAACCTTTTGCCATGGCTAATGACGTGTTCATATGCTGGGAGGTCAGGACCTCCAGGGGGCCCCGTTTGGTAATCTGTCCGTGACTCCATTGTCCCACCTTGCTACTGTGGAACAGCACGTTGCAGAGGGCCTCTCTGCTGGTGGCTGAGGGGGGCGAGGGCTCCACCTCCGGGGCGATGAACACAGGCTCATCCTGCCCCCAGAAGTGGTACTGGCAGAACACAAAGTTACACAGGTGGCGAGGAATACCTGTAGCCTGTAGGATCCTCACCTGAAGGCAGAGAGGGAGAGAGATGGAGAGGGGAGGAGAAGGGAGGAGACAGGGAGAGAGAAGACAGGAGGAGAGAGAGGAGGAGACAAGGAGAAGACAGGAGGAGAGAGGGAGAGGGGAGGAGACAGGGAGAAGACAGGAGGAGAGAGGGGAGGAGGAGACAGGGAGAAGACAGGAGGAGAAGGGAGGAGACAGGGAGAGAGAAGACAGGAGGAGAGAGGGGAGGAGACAAGGAGACAGGGAGAAGACAGGAGGAGAGAGGGAGAGGGGAGGAGACAGGGAGAAGACAGGAGGAGAGAGGGGAGGAGGAGACAGGGAGAACACTCAGCGTATATATGAAACCATAATACACACGTAACTATATATTGTGAATGATCATTTCCATGAGCACCTCTCAGAAAGAGCCAATCATCTGAACACACTGCACATAAATTATTACCATATTTTAAATTCAATTCTTAGCATCCAAGGATTCATTGGGTATAATGTGGTGGGAACTGATTTTGGACTGTTTACAGAGGACAGGCTGAGGATGTCTCTTACCACACACTCCATTTTGCGTTCCTGTGTCTCTCCTTCTGGACTGGTCTGGGTGGTCTCTACTTCCTCCAGCCCCTCGCTCCCTCGCCACACCTCGACATGTAGACGGCCTGCAACCTAACAGGGACAAACAGACAACATCTCAGTCAAACCCAAAAACACGGCCGTACCTCTCCATTCTGGGTGATGATAGGTACAGCGTATCGCAGCTTGACTTCATAGAACAAACACACGGCCGTACCTCTCCATTCTGGTTGATGATAGGTACAGCGTATCGCAGCTTGACGTCGTGGAAGAGACAGGCCAGAAACACGTTGGCCACTCCTATCAGACTGTGGTTCTCCTGCTCGTCAAAGAACGGGTCGGCACGCTTGAAGTAGGAACGCATCACCTAGACAGAGACGAGGGGAGAGAGGGGGACAGTGAGGGTAGGGTGAAGAGAGAGAGACGGGGTGAATTGAGACAGGGAGACAGGGGGTGAGGGAAGGGGGAGAGAGGGAGATGGGTGAGGGAAGGAGACAGGGGGTGAGGGGAGACCGTGGGTGAAGAAAGGGGGAGAAGAGAAGAGATGAGACAGTAACCCGGTAGAAGAGATGAGACAGTAACCCGGTAGAAGAGATGAGACAGTAACCCGGTAGAAGAGATGAGACAGTAACCCGGTAGAAGAGATGAGACAGTAACCCGGTAGAAGAGATGAGACAGTAACCCAGTAGAAGAGATGAGACAGTAACCCGGTAGAAGAGATGAGACAGTAACCCGTTAGAAGAAGCCGTTGGAGCCATATCACTCAGGTTCAATCTCAGCTCGTCAAAGTTCTTCTCTCCACACACACACACACACACGGTTGTAAACTCACAGGGTTGTCTTCATCGTAGCCTTTCCACTCCTGGTAGAGTTCTCTCATGTCCACCAGTCTGTTCTCCATCTTCTCCAGAGCCCAGATCTGTTTCCCTTTGCCCTTACGTCTCACCTGCACCGCGGGCTCACTTAGCACCGCATCACGCTGGAGAGAGGGAGTGAGAGAGGGAGCGAGAGAGTACAGGTTCACTCATCACCCAGCCTCACGCTGGAGACACACTAAACACACTAGAGACACGCTAAACACACACGCTGGAGACACGCTGGAGACACGCTAAACACACTGGAGACACACTAAACACACTGGAGACACACTAAACACACTAAACACACTGGAGACACACTAAACACACTGGAGACACACTAAACACACTGGAGACACACTAAACACACTGGAGACACACTAAACACACTGGAGACACACTAAACACACTGGAGACACACTAAACACACTGGAGACACACTGGAGACACACTGGAGACACACTGGAGACACACTGGAGACACACTAAACACACTGGAGACACACTAAACACACACTAAACACACTGGAGACACACTAAACACACATGGCAAGGGGCCAACACATCACATGGACACAATGTAGACCAGACTTGACAGTGTTGTTTAGGTAGGCACACCGTACTGTATGTAAAGCTGATAATGTTATCATGCAGCCACACACACCCGACACCTACCTTTCTGTTGGCGTTGAGGTTAGCAGCAGGTATTTGCAGTGTGACCAGGTACTCTGTCCTCTTGTTGAGTTCCTCAGCTATGAACCCTGCCTCCTGCACCAGCAGGTTAGCTCTGATGATCTGTTCTCGCAGTCTACGCAGGCTACGAGTCATCATCGCCTCTCTACGGGGGGAGGCAGAGATAAGACAGAGAGAGAGAGAGAGAGACAGTGTGCAGTCACAGCAGCAAGGGCAACCAGTGGAGCTCCAACAACATGGTAAACACCATCTATATGTATCTGTTTATGTATCTTTTATCCAATACTACAACTATTTGCACATTGCTAAAAACTGTACACTAACTGCACACAGCTGATATTATGAACGGGGTGGTTGGAGCCCTGAATGCTGATTGGCTGAGAGCCATGGTGTATCAGACCGTATACCACGGGTATGGCAAAATATGTATTTGTATTGTAACCAGTTTATAATAGCAATAAGGCACCTCGGGGGTTTGTGGTATATTGCCAAAATACCACGGCTAAGGGCTGTGTCCAGGCACTCCGTGTTGTGTCGTGCCTAAGAACAGCCCTTAGCCGTAGTATACTGGGTATATACCACAACCCCTCAGGCCTTATTACTTAAAAATAACACTGGAGTGGCGCAGCGGTCTAAGGCACTGCAACGTAGTGCTAGATGTGTCACTACAGATCCTGGTTGGATACCGGGCTGTCACAGCCGGCCGCGACCGGGAGACCCATGAGGCGACACACAATTGGCCCAGCGTCGTCCGGGTTAGGGGAGGGTTTGGCCGGCCGGGATGTCCTTGTCCCATCACGCTCTAGCGACTCCTGTGGAGGGCCGGGTGCATGCACGCTGACACAGTCGCCAGGTGGACAGTGTTTCCTCCGACACGTTGGTGCGGCTGGCTTCCGGGTTAGGCAGGCATTGTGTCAAGAAGCAGTGCGGCTTGGCGGGGTCATGCACGGTTGGAGCGATGGGACAAGACTGTAACCACCAATTGAGGTACCAGATGATTATCTGGATGGTAGTCAGGTACCACATCATTATCTGGATGGTAGTCAGGTACCAGATGATTATCTGGATGGTAGTCAGGTACCAGATGATTATCTGGATGGTAGTCAGGTACCAGATGATTATCTGGATGGTAGTCAGGTACCACATCATTATCTGGATGGTAGTCAGGTACCACATCATTATCTGGATGGTAGTCAGGTACCAGATGATTATCTGGATGGTAGTCAGGTACCAGATGATTATCTGGATGGTAGTCAGGTACCACATCATTATCTGGATGGTAGTCAGGTACCACATCATTATCTGGATGGTAGTCAGGTACCAGATGATTATCTGGATGGTAGTCAGGTACCAGATGATTATCTGGATGGTAGTCAGGTACCAGATGATTATCTGGATGGTAGTCAGGTACCACATCATTATCTGGATGGTAGTCAGGTACCACATCATTATCTGGATGGTAGTCAGGTACCACATCATTATCTGGATGGTAGTCAGGTACCAGATGATTATCTGGATGGTAGTCAGGTACCAGATGATTATCTGGATGGTAGTCAGGTACCACATCATTATCTGGATGGTAGTCAGGTACCACATCATTATCTGGATGGTAGTCAGGTACCAGATCATTATCTGGATGGTAGTCAGGTACCACATCATTATCTGGATGGTAGTCAGGTACCACATCATTATCTGGATGGTAGTCAGGTACCACATCATTATCTGGATGGTAGTCAGGTACCACATCATTATCTGGATGGTAGTCAGGTACCACATCATTATCTGGATGGTAGTCAGGTACCACATCATTATCTGGATGGTAGTCAGGTACCAGATGATTATCTGGATGGTAGTCAGGTACCAGATGATTATCTGGATGGTAGTCAGGTACCACATCATTATCTGGATGGTAGTCAGGTACCACATCATTATCTGGATGGTAGTCAGGTACCACATCATTATCTGGATGGTAGTCAGGTACCACATCATTATCTGGATGGTAGTCAGGTACCACATCATTATCTGGATGGTAGTCAGGTACCACATCATTATCTGGATGGTAGTCAGGTACCACATCATTATCTGGATGGTAGTCAGGTACCACATCATTATCTGGATGGTAGTCAGGTACCACATCATTATCTGGATGGTAGTCAGGTACCAGATCATTATCTGGATGGTAGTCAGGTACCAGATGATTATCTGGATGGTAGTCAGGTACCACATCATTATCTGGATGGTAGTCAGGTACCACATCATTATCTGGATGGTAGTCAGGTACCAGATGATTATCTGGATGGTAGTCAGGTACCACATCATTATCTGGATGGTAGTCAGGTACCACATCATTATCTGGATGGTAGTCAGGTACCACATCATTATCTGGATGAATAGGTGTGAGTTCATTCATGAAATGTCTGTGATCCAGTGTTTCCAGATACAAAGTACCAAGACATACGGGTCGATATGGACGTCCTGACCCCTCACCTGTCCTCACTCCACCTTCGCATGCGTGTCTGGGTGCAGGGTGATGCTGCTGATGGTGAGGGTCCGGCTGGCTCCAGGCCTGCAGTCCCAGGGGTCAGCTGTTTCTCTGCAGGGGGGAGCCACTTCCTCAGCTGCTGCAGCTCCTGCTCGTACATCTGTCTCTGGCGCTCTAGAGCCGTCCTCTTCTCCTCCTCGTGCTGTCGCTCCAACGTCTGGAGGACAGACTGCATGGGGTCTGAGAGGGGGAGGCAGGGATATGGAGGGAGAGTGGAAGAGAAGCACATAGCGAAGGAGAGAGAGAGAGAGAGAGGGGATTAGGGTTAGTTATAAATGCTGGTATAAGTGAATGGATGTATGAAAGCACCAGGTTCTTGACTAGAGCTGCTGAGTTGAAAAGTGTTCTTCATTTTGAATGCGACCTCTTCCTCTGTATCCCTCAGAAGAGGAAGATGAGGAAAAGGAACTCACCGTTGTTTCCCATGGCCTTCATCATGACCTCTGTCTGCGCAAACTCGTAGCCAAAGCAGACCTCACTGGACACATTGCTGGCCGTATCAAAGTCCACTTCCAACTGGTCAGTACTGAGACAACTCTTTATTACACTGCCTTCCTCATCCTCACCCCCCGCACGGGCTAGGTGTCTGGGTAGGTTGATCCTGTGGGGTGGAATGGAGAGAAAGAGAGAGAGAGAGAGGGTGAGAGAGAGGGACGAGGTATACATTTCAGACATGCTTACAGACATCAATAGGTTAATAACAGCTCAAGTACATATAGATGTGTTTTTAAACAGTACACAGGTAAACCCATCCCCACAGCGTGAACAGTACATATAGATGTGTTTTTAAACGGTACACAGGTAAACCCATCCCCACAGCGTGAACAGGCAGACCTGAAAAAGTGGTTGTTTCCCCACAGGATCCGGTCTCCATGGTGAAGCAGGACTGGGTTGGTGACTGAAGAGCCATTCACACAGGTACTGGAGAGAGAGAGAGAGAGAGAGAGAGAGAGAGAGAGAGAGAGAATTATTACTACTTGGAATGATCATTACTGACTACAGAATTGATACAGTACTGTAAGCATTGTACAGTGTGTTACATTTCCAAGCCACAAATACAGGTCAGAGAGAGAGACTTGTGTACTGTGTTGCGATGTGTGTGTGTGTACTATGCGTTGCGGTATGTGTGTGTGTGCGTTGCGGTATGTGTGTGTGTGCATTGTGGTGTGTGTGTGCAGTGTGTGTACTGTGCGTTGCAGTGTGTGTGTATATATTAGTGCCGGGACGATCCCAGTATCACCAAACTCATTATTATGTGACAAGGAAACAAAACACAAAGCAGATATAACTTCTTTAGGAAAACAGTCCTAATGTTGGAAACAAACATCATTATGTTGTTATACAGAGTCACATTTATTTATTTTCCAAGATAAAGAACACAATATTTTACATACAGCAGGTTATTAAAAGGACCAAAGACTTCGGTCTACTTCCTGTTTTTTATTTTTGCCATGGAAAAAAATATGGCGATTCTGGTATCATCCCGGCCCTAGTGTATGTACCGTGCGCTGCGGTGTGGGGTGAGCACCCCTCCAGTCTCAGCAGTGATGTTGATGACACAGTGTTCAGGGTGGATGGCCATACCACACAGCTGAATATCCTGAGAGTCTGCTGAGCCAACACGCGTGTGCTCCTTCACACAGGACACAAACACACGGGACAGAGATGAAATGTGTCAAAATAGATAGGATATTGTCCAACCAAGCCTACATTGGGACGCAATCAGAGAGTCAGTCAGAGAGTCAGTCAGAGAGTCAGGTTCTCAATCCCTTGATAAAGAGTGAAATGGAGAGATAGAAGTCTATAAGATGTGTGATTGTTAAGTTGCTGACCGTACCTTTAGGTAGTAAACCAGCAGCTCGTTGAGGGCGGGGTCAGCGTTGAGGTTGACAAGAAAACACTTGTCGTCTACCACTCTGATGCCCGACGACTGGAGAGAGATACCTAGAGACTCCAACTGTTTCTGACGTTCCTAGAGAAGACATACCACAACATAGAGGACTGGAGAGAGATACCTAGAGACTCCAACTGTTTCTGACGTTCCTAGAGAACACACAACATAGAAGATAGAAGACAGGAGAGAGATACCTAGAGACTCCAACTGTTTATGTCTCTCTTAGAGAACACACACCAGAGAAGATAGCAGACAGGAGACTGGGGAGATCCATGCATACCCCACAAGACATGCCACCAGAGCAGACTATGAGGTGCACAGTACTACATAGAGCCATGACGACATGGAACTCGATTCCACATCAAGTAACTGATGCCAGCAGTAAAAAAAACGGATAAAAATACACCTTATGGAACAGCGGGGACTATGAAGTAACACAAACATAGACACGTGCATACACACACACACGATAATATACACACACACGATAATATACACACTATACACACATGTACACATGGATTTTGTGTTAGATACGTGGTAGTAGACTAAATCTGTTATGAATGTACTGTAATGTTTTTAAAATGTATAAACTGCCTTAATTTAGCTAATAAGTACAAATACCTTCTTGCGTAGTTTCAGCTCCCAGGTGTGTGTGTGTTTTTTTGGTTTTACTATCCTTGTGGGGACCAGAAGTCCTCACAAGGATAGTAAAACAAGGTACATTTGGACAAGTGGGGACATTTCATCGGTCCCCACAAGGAAAAATACTATTTTAGGCTTAAGGGTTAGGTTTAGGGTTAGAATTAGGGAAAATATGATTTTTAATGGGTATCAATTGTTTGGTCCCCACTAGGATAGTAAAACAAATGTGTGTGTGTGTGTGTGTGTATCTACCTGGGCGACTGCCTCAGTCTTGCGTAGTTTCTGTTCCCAGGTAACAGTCATCTCCTGAATGAGTTTCTCAGACTCCTCCAGCCTCTCCTTCAGATCTGGAGCCTTCATAGACTGACAGGGAGAAGAGACAGACAGACAGACGCACACACACCCATTAAAGCAACAAGACTGTCCCTGAAACAAAGACAGTTCTGCCAGTTGTTCTGTGGGAGTTAGTCGAGGAAGGTAAGTGAGGGAGGCTCCGCTCTCTCTCTTGTCCATATGTTTAGTTCATTTTATTCTGATCTCTTTTGCATTATTATAGCCTTCTCTGTAGCCTGTCAACTCTGTGTCTGTCTATCCCTGTTCTCTCCTCTCTGTACAGGCCATACAAACGCTTCACACCGCATGGCTGCAACCACTCTAATCTGGTGGTCCCTGCGCACACGACCCACGTGGAGTTCCAGGTCTCCGGCAGCCTTTGGAACTGCCGTTCCGTGGCCAACAAGGCAGAGTTCATCTCAGCCTATACTGCCCTCCAGTCCCTTGACTTCTTGGCGCTATTGAGAACATGGATTACCACAGAAAACACTGCTACTCCTACTGCTCTTTCCTCGTCTAATCATGTGTTCTCACATACCCCGAGAGCATCTGGTCAGCGTGGCGGTGGCACAGGAATTCTAATCTCTCCCAAGTGGACATTCTCTCTTTTCCCCTGACCCATCTGTCTATCTCCACATTTGAATTCCATGCTGTCACAGTCACTAGCCCATTCAAACTTAACATCCTTGTCATTTATCGCCCAGGTTCCCTTGGAGAGTTCATCAATGAGCTTGACGTCTTGATAAATTCATTTCCTGGTGATGGCTCACCCCTCACAGTTCTGGGTGACTTTAACCTCCCGACGTCTGCCGCCTCCTTTCCACTCCTTTCCTCTTTTGACTTCACCCTCTCACCGTCCCCCTCTACTCACAAGGCGGGCGATACGCTTGACCTCATCTTTACTAGATGCTGTCCTTCTACTAATCTCACTGCAACTCCCCTCCAAGTCTCCGACCACTACTTTGTATCCTTTTCTCTCTTGCTCTCCTCCAACACTACTCACTCTGCCCCTACTCAGATGGTAATGCTCTCCTCCAACACTACTCACTCTGCCCCTACTCAGATGGTAATGCTCTCCTCCAACACTACTCACTCTGCCCCTACTCAGATGGTAATGCTCTCCTCCAACACTACTCACTCTGCCCCTACTCAGATGGTAATGCTCTCCTCCAACACTACTCACTCTGCCCCTACTCAGATGGTAATGCTCTCCTCCAACACTACTCACTCTGCCCCTACTCAGATGGTAATGCTCTCCTCCAACACTACTCACTCTGCCCCTACTCAGATGGTAATGCTCTCCTCCAACACTACTCACTCTGCCCCTACTCAGATGGTAATGCTCTCCTCCAACACTACTCACTCTGCCCCTACTCAGATGGTAATGCTCTCCTCCAACACTACTCACTCTGCCCCTACTCAGATGGTAATGCTCTCCTCCAACACTACTCACTCTGCCCCTACTCAGATGGTAATGCTCCGTCACAACCTTCACTCTCTCCTCTTCCATCCTATCATCTCTTCCCTCTGCTAAATCCTTCTCCCTCCGGTCTCCTGATTCTGCCTCCTTGACCCTCCTCTCCTCTCGTTCTGCATCTTGTGACTCTCTATGTCCCCTATCCTCCCGGCCGGCTCGGTCCTCCCCTCCTGCTCTGTGGCTAGACGACTCATTGCGAGTTCACAGAACCGGGCTCCGGGCAGCCGAGCGGAAACTGAGGAAAACGAAACTCCCTGTGGACCGGTCATCTTTTCACTCTCTCCTCTCTACTGTTTCTTCCTCTGTTTCTGCTGCTAAAGCCACTTTCTACCACTCTCAATGTCAAGCCTCGGCCTCTAACCCTAGGAAGCTCTTTGCCACCTTCTCCTCCCTGCTGAATCCTCCTCCTCCCCCTCCCTCTCTGTGGATGACTTGGTCAACCATTTTGAAAAGAAGGTTGACGACATCCGATCCTCATTTACTAAGCCTATTGACACCACTGGTCCTGCTCACACTGCCCAACCCTATGCTTTGACTTCTTTCTCCCCTCTCTCTCCAGATGAAATCTTGCGACTGCTATCTCTCTCAGAATTACCTTCTTGATCCTTCAAGAAAAGTCAGGTTTCAAGACTGGTCATTCAACTGAGACTGCTCTTCTCTGTGTCACAGAGGCTCTCCGTACTGCCAAATCTAACTCTCTCTCCTATGCTCTTATCCTTCTAGACCTATCTGCTGCCTTTGATACTGTGAACCATCAGATCCTCCTCTCCACCTGAGTTGGGCATCTCCAGCACTGCACACTCTTGAATTGCATCCTACCTGACAGGTCGCTCCTATCAGGTGGTGAGGTGAGAATCTGTCTCCGCACCACGTGCTCTCACCACTGGTGTCCCCCAGGGCTCAGTTCTAGGCCCTCTCCTATTTTCTCTATACACCAAGTCACTTGGCTCTTTCATGTCCTCACATGGTCTCTCCTATCACTACTACGCAGACAACACTCAATTTTCTCCTTTCCCCCATTCTGATAACCAGGTAGCGAATTGCATCTCTGCATGCCTGGCAGACATATCAGTTTGTATGTCTGCTCACCACCTCAAGCTGAACCTCGTCAAGACGGAGCTGCTCTTCCTCCCGGGGAAGGACTGCCCGCTCCATGATCTTGCCATCACGGTTGACAACTCCATTGTGTCCTCCTCCCAGAGTGCCAAGAAACTTGGTGTGACTCTGGACAACACCCTGTCGTTCCCTGCTAACATCAAAGTGGTGACCCGATCCTGCAGGTTCATGCTCTACAACATTCACAGAGTACGACCCTACCTTACACAGGTCCTAATCCAGGCACTTGTCATCTCCCGTCTGGATAACTGTTCAACCTTCCCAAGTTCTCTCATGTCACCCCACTCCTCCGCACACTCCACTGGCTTACAGTTGAAGCTCGCATCTACTACAAAACCATGGTGCTTGCCTACGGAGCTGTGAGGGGAACGGAACCTCCTTACCTCCAGGCTCTGATCAGACCCTACACCCAAACGAGGACACTACGTTCATCCACCTCTGGCCTACTAGCCCCCCTACCTCTACGGAAGCACAGTTCATGCATAACTGTTCAGTACCTCAGTGAGCTGGTGATGCTTGTTATAATATATAATGCATAACTGTTCAGTACCTCAGTGAACTGGTGATGCCTGTTATAATATATAATTCATAACTGTTCAGGACCTCAGTGAGCTGGTGATGCTTGTTATATTATATAATTCATAACTGTTCAGGACCTCAGTGAGCTGGTGATGCTTGTTATATTATATAATTCATAACTGTTCAGTACTTCAGTGAGCTGGTGATGCTTGTTATATTATATAATTCATAACTGTTCAGTACTTCAGTGAGCTGGTGATGCCTGTTATAATTCATAACTGTTCAGGACCTCAGTGAGCTGGTGATGCTTGTTATAATATATAATTCATAACTGTTCAGTACCTCAGTGAGCTGGTGATGCTTGTTATAATATATAATTCATAACTGTTCAGTACTTCAGTGAGCTGGTGATGCTTGTTATAATTCATAACTGTTCAGTACCTCAGTGAGCTGGTGATGCTTGTTATAATATATAATTCATAACTGTTCAGTACTTCAGTGAGCTGGTGATGCCTGTTATAATATATTATTCATAACTGTTCAGTACCTCAGTGAGCTGGTGATGCCTGTTATAATTCATAACTGTTCAGTACTTCAGTGAACTGGTGATGCCTGTTATAATATATAATTCATAACTGTTCAGTACCTCAGTGAGCTGGTGATGCCTGTTATAATATATAATTCATAACTGTTCAGTACCTCAGTGAACTGGTGATGCCTGTTATAATATATAATTCATAACTGTTCAGTACCTCAGTGAGCTGGTGATGCCTGTTATAATTCATAACTGTTCAGTACCTCAGTGAACTGGTGATGCCTGTTATAATATATAATTCATAACTGTTCAGTACCTCAGCCTCAGTGAGCTGGTCTCGTAGTTTCTCCACCTCCTCCCGTAGCTCTCTGATGATGCGTGCGTTGGGGTCTTCGTTGACAACGGCGTGATTGACGATGCTCTTAGCCCGGTCAGCGTAGCGCAGCGTGGACAATGTCTCGTCATAGTTATCAGCTGCTGGACTCACTGTGGCCACCATGGCTGTCCTGCTGTTACCACCCAGACTGTCCTGGAGAGGGAGGGAGGAGAGAGGAGGGTACTCTGTTAGAAAAGACAGACTGCTACCTCCCGGACTGTCCTGTATAGGGAGGGAAGAGATTGAATGAGAGATGGGGTTAGTCCATTTAAACAGACTGCTTTACCACATATTCAGTGTGGAAGGAGAGACCAGGCGATACTGTTATAGTTGCAGAATGTTGAATGATAATAACCCATGGTAATATGGCTAGGCCTACCTTGAGTAGCCAGGTGAGAACTGAGTCTCTGTAGGGAACAAACTTGGTCTTGTTCTTCCCTGCTCCTTGCTCTGCCAGCGCTGATATCACCAGGCCCAGCGTGCTTAGAGACCTGACGAAGAGTGGTTATGAATGAAGTGAAGACGTTTCAAAGTGTGAGACATTTTGAGAGACTGTGTATTTTTATTGATGGACATAAAAGACTAAAAACACCAGCAAATCATTGCCAAGTGATTTTAATTTAGAGAGATGTAAAGTACTTGTTGATGTTGCTTCCCTCCGTCATTCTCTCTCCAGTAGCTCCAGTCTTAGCAGCTCTCTCACTGCCGGCCAGATCCACCAGACTCAGCTTACTGACCTTCTCACCACTCGTCTACACAACAACACAACAACATGATGCTATATAGAGCAATATGAAACAGTCTGGTTTCTTAGCAACACAAGAAATGGAGGCAGCGATATTAAAAGTAAAGCCTCCAGTGATTGTGATGTCATCACATGATGTACTCACAAAACCATCAAAGCAATAACTTGATACTGATTTTGAATGTGTAAAAAGTAACTCGTAAATAAACTATTTCTCCTGTCCTACCCAATAGCCCAGGTCCGTGAGCGTGTGTGTATTGGTCCTACCCAATAGCTCAGGTCCGTGAGTGTGTGTGCGCTGGTCCTACCCAATAGCCCAGGTCCGTGAGCGTGTGTTGGTCCTACCCAAGAGCCCAGGTCCGTGAGCGTGTGTGTGTTGGTCCTACCCAATAGCTCAGGTCCGTGAGTGTGCGTGCGTTGGTCCTACCCCAGAGCCCAGGTCCGTGAGTGTGTGTGCGCTGGTCCTACCCAATAGCCCAGGTCCGTGAGTGTGTGTGTGTTGGTCCTACCCCAGAGCCCAGGTCCGTGAGTGTGTGTGTGAGGATGATGTTGAAGACAGCGTGGGATCTGCTGCTCTCCTCGTTCATATTGGTGGCTGCTACTGTACGAGACTTGTTACCCTCTGACATCAGACACTCTATGTCCTGTAGAGAGACAGAGAGACAGAGAAACAGAGCGAGAGCAAGAGAGACAGAGAGAGAGAGAGAGAGAGAGAGAGAAAGAGAAACCGAGAGAGATACAGGGATTGGCTGGTCTTTCTAATGTAAGCATTCATACAGATGACTTTATTCACCCATCTACACATACAACTCCTAATGACAGTCAAAACATGTTTTTTGCAAATGTATTAAATTAAATAGAGAAATGTAATTTATGTATGCATTCACATCCCCAAGTAAATACTTTGTAGAATCACCATTGGCAGTGATTACAGCTGTGAGTCTTTCTGGGTAAGTTGATCATGGTAATTGGTTGTTGATCATGGCTAGACAACCATTTGCAGGTCTTGCCATAGATTTTCAAGCAGTTCTAAGTAAAAAAATATAACTTGGCCACTCAGGAACAGTCACTGTAAGCAACTCCAGTGTATATTTGGCCTTGTCTGTTAGGTTATTGTCCTGCTGATAGGTGAATGTCTCCCAGTGTCTGTTGGAAAGCAGACTGAACCAGGTTTTCCTCTAGGATTTTGCCTGTGCATAGCTCCATTATGTTTATTTTTTATCCTGAAAAACTCCCCAGTCCTTAACGATGACAAGCATTCCCATAACATAATGCAGCCACCACCATGTTTGAAAATATGGAGAGTGGTAATCAGAAATGTGTTGTATTAGATTTGCCCCAAACAAAACCCTTGTATTTAGGACAAAAACTTAGTTGCTTTGCCACAGTCTTACTTTAGTGCCTTGTTGCAAACAGGATGCATGTTTTGGAATATTTTTTATTCTGTACAGGCTTCCTTCTTTTCACTCTGTCAATTAGGTTAGTATTGTGGAGTAACTACAATGTTGTTGATTCATCACTGCCTTGTATGGCAACTACTCGGGCATCTGACCGTAAAGGCACTACAGAGGGTAGTACGTATGGCCCAGTACACTATGCATAGTCACTTTACCCCTAACTACATGTACACATTACCTCTACTAACCTGTATCCCCACATTGACTCAGTACCGATAACCCCTGTATATAGCCTCGTTATTGTTATTTTATTGTGTTACTATTTATTTAGTAAATATTGTTCTACTTTAGTTTATTTAGTAAATATTAACTCTTTCTTGAACTGCATTGTTGGTTAAGGGCTTGTTAGTAAGCTTTTCACGGTGAGGTCTACACCTGTTGTATTGTTGGTTAAGGGCTTGTTAGTAAGCTTTTCACGGTGAGGTCTACACCTGTTGTATTCCTCTCTTGACAAAGTAAATGTATTCTAATGAGACCTACCTGGGCCAATAGAGGTCATCTAAAGACAGTTCTATACATTGGATAAGAAAGTACCTTATAGCAGGCTACAGCCAGACGGGACAGACCATCAACGTAAGGCCCGAACACCTTGTGTTCTCTCACTCTCAGAGCCTGATTACTTCTGAGGGCAGAGACAGGGAGAGAGGTTTCATCAGGAAATACTTTTGGATTTCCCACCTTCATCGTTTGGAATAACCAAAGAATTGAGTTCCTGTTCTGCTCACCCTTTAGGGTCCAGTAGGTCCCGGACCTTCTCGTTGTATATCTCCATAAAAGAGACCTCTACAGTGAAGCTCTCTCCCTCCCTATGTTCCTGTAGGGTCCGGTCAAACAGAGAGCTGCACAGCCGGGGGATCAGACCTGGCTGCTCTGATGAACCCATCATGGTGTACGACTTCCCTGAGCCTGAGGGGGGGACACAGCCAATCAAAATCAGAGGATCAGGAGGGCTCAGCCAATCAAATCACTGGATCAGTAAGGCTCAGCCAATCAAATCACTGGATCAGTAAGGCTCAGCCAATCACTAGTACTCAGATACCAACCTGTCTGTCTGTCTGTCTGTCTGTCTGTCTGGGTCACTACTCAGATACCAACCTGTCTGTCTGGGTCACTACTCAGATACCAACCTGTCTGTCTGGGTCACTACTCAGATACCAACCTGTCTGTCTGGGTCACTACTCAGATACCAACCTGTCTGTCTGGGTCACTACTCAGATACCAACCTGTCTGTCTGGGTCACTACTCAGATGTCTGTCTGTCTGTCTGGGTCACTACTCAGATGTCTGTCTGTCTGTCTGGGTCACTACTCAGATGTCTGTCTGTCTGTCTGGGTCACTACTCAGATGTCTGTCTGTCTGTCTGGGTCACTACTCAGATGTCTGTCTGTCTGTCTGGGTCACTACTCAGATGTCTGTCTGTCTGTCTGGGTCACTACTCAGATGTCTGTCTGTCTGTCTGGGTCACTACTCAGATGTCTGTCTGTCTGTCTGGGTCACTACTCAGATGTCTGTCTGTCTGTCTGTCTGTCTGTCTGTCTGTGTCACTACTCAGATACCAACCTGTCTGTCCATAGGCGAAGATACAGGCGTTATAGCCCAAGAAGGCATTGTCCAGAAGACTCTCTCCAAGGCACTGGAACACAACGTCTTGACCTGACACACACACACACACACACACACACACACACACACACAGACGGAGACACACACACACAGACAAACATGCATTACATTCCAATTGAATTGCATTAGAATATGTGGATCTTTCTCAAAGGCAGAGATTTCTCTTAACCCTAACCCTGAAACCAAGAGTTTTTTTTTTTTTCTGTTTCTTTCTTCAGGTGTATGAGTACATTTAACCCTGGGAGTGCTTATCCTTCCCTGCAGCACTCTGGAACCAGGAAACATAGTGCTTCCAGTCCCTCCATGCAGTAGACTGTACCATAGCCCAGGGGAAAGAGAGAATCTTAAGGGGAATTCATACAGTGACTGATTAGACTGTGTGGATATTGTATGAGAGTTAGATATGTTGATATACTAACCTGCAAACTTGTCTGTGTTTGCCGGGTCCATGGACCAGAAGCAGTGGTCATAAGCAAAGACCTGAGGGGAAAATGACAGCCAGTTGAAGAACACATAAAACCTTAAATTCACAGTAGTGGTGAAATAGTTTGTAACCTCAAAACACTGTCCTGGTTAAGGGCTCACCTTAGGCTGATTCCTGGACAGGACAACATAGAGGAGAAATGGAAAGACTCAGTTAAAACATCTTCACTCCAAACAAAGTGGGCTAACTATTACTGGCAGTGTGCGGTAGCATCCTGGTACAGGGTAAAACAGTAAATATATGATGCTATTAATAATAACACAATCCATTAAGTCAGAAGGTGATATGAAAAGGGTGTAAAAAACAACAACATTTTTAATCATCATTATCTTAAAAACAAGCTGTCAAGGCAACAAGCTGTCAAGGCAACAAGCTGTCAAGGCAACAAGCTGTCAAGGCAACAAGCTGTCAAGGCAACACGCTGTCAAGGCAACACGCTGTCAAGGCAACAAGCTGTCAAGGCAACAAGCTGTCAAAGGAAGGGGGAGATTTTGGTGCGTAGGCTAAAACAGCGTTTACCACATCCTATGCCCCCCCCAAAAAATATATATACAGTGCCGTGAAAAAGTATTTGTCCCCTTTCTGATTTTCACTATTTTTTATACGAAATGTTATCAGATCTCATCCGGCCGTGATTGGGAGTCCCATAGGGCGGCGTACAATTGGCCCAGCGTCGTCCAGGTTTGGCCGGGGTAGGCCGTCATTGTAAATAAGAATTTGTTCTTAAATGACTTGCCTTGTTAAATAAAATATCTTCAACCAAAACCTAATATTAGATAAAGAGAACCTGAGTGAACAAATAACACAACAATTACATACTTATTTCATAAACAAAGTTATGCAACACCCAATGCCCCTGTGTTAAAAAGTAACTGGCCCCTTACACTCAATAACTGGTTGTGCCACATTTAGCTGCAATGACTCCAACCAAACACTTCCTGTAGTTGTTGATCAGTCTCTCACGTCACTGTGGAGGAATTTTGGCCCACTCTTCTATGCAGAACTGCTTCAACTCAGTGACATTTGTGGGTTTTCAAGAATGAACTGCTAGTTTCAAGTCCTGCCACAACATCTCAAATTGGGATTAGGTCTGGACTTTGACTAGGCCATTCCAAAACCTTTTAGCCATTTTCATGTAGAGTTGATTGTGTGTTTTGGATCATTGTGTTGCAGCATGACCCAGCTGCTCTTCAGCTTCAGCTCAGACTGATGGCCTGACATTCTCCTGTAGAATTATTGGTTCCTTCTATTAAGGCAAGTCATCCAGGTCCCGAGGCAGCAAATAATACCAAACCATCACACTACACCCACCATGCTTGACCGTTGGTTTGAGGTTCTTACTGTGGAATGTAGCGTTTGGTCTTCGCCAGGCATAAATGGGACCCATGTCATCCAAAAAGTTGACTAAAATTTTCCAAAAACCACCTGGATGATCATCAAGACTCAGAACATTATTCCATGAGTCTTGATAATCATCCAGGTGATGTTTGGCAAACTTGAGTCAACTTAACTAGTTGCAACTAAACCACAGAGTAGCTTGGCTAAGCCGTGAGTTGCCAGACTCTAAACAAGATCAGGTCCTCCGGATGGCTGGGATCCTCCACTAGCTGTTTACCAGCCTTGTGATCTCCTAAACTACACTGAACAAAAATACAAACGCAACATGTAAAGTGTTGGTCCCATGTTTCATGAGCTGAAATAAAATATATAAAAGCACAAAAAGCTTATTTCTCTTAAATGTTGTGCACAAATTTGTTTACATCCCTGCTAGTGAGCATTTCTCCTTTGCCAAGATAATCCATCCATCTGACAGGTGTGTCCTATCAAGAAGCTGGTTAAACAGAATGACTATTACACAGGTGCACCTTGTGCTGGGGACAATAAAAGGCCACTAAAATGTGCAGTTTTGTCACAACACAATGAAACAGATGTCTCAGGTTTTGAGGGAGCGTACAATTGGCCTGCTGACTGCAGGAATGTCCATCGGAGCTGTTACCAGAGAATTTAAGGTAGAGAATTCCTTTCTCTACCATAAGCTGCCTCCAGCTACGTTTTAGAGAATTTGGCAATACGTCCAACTGGCCTTACAACCGCAGATCACCTGTAACTAGCCCAGGACCTCCACATCCAGATTCTTCACCTGTGGGATCATCTGAGACCAGCCAACCGGACAGCTGATGAAACTGTGGGTTTGCACAAGCAAATAATTTCTGCATAAACTGTCAGAAACCGTCTCAGGGAAGCTCATCTGCGTGCTCGTCGTCCTCACCAGGGTCTTGACCTGACTGCAGTTCGGCGTTGTCACCGACTTCAGTGGGCAAATGCTCACCTTCGATGGCCAGTGGCACGTTGGAGATGTGTGCCCTTCACGGATGAATCCTGGTTTCAACTGTACCGGGCAGATGGCAGACAGCATGTATGGCGTTGTGTGGGCGAGCAGTTTGCTGATGTCAACATATGGGCAGGCATAAGCTACTGACAATGAACACAATTGCATTTTATTTGATGGCAATTTGAACGCACAGAGATACCGTGACGAGATCCTGAGGCCCATTGTCGTGCCATTCATCCATCGCCATCACCTCATGTTTCAGCATGATAATGCACGGCCCCATGTCGGAAGGACCTGTAAACAATTCCTGGAAGCTGAAAATGTCCCAGTTCTTCCATGGCCTGCATATTCACCAGACATGTCACCCATTGAACATGTTTGGGATGCTCTGGATCTACGTGTACAACAACAACATTCAGCAACTTCGCATAGCCTTTGAAAAGGAGTGGGACAACACTCCACAAATCAACAGTCTGATCAACTCTCCGCTGCACGAGGCAAATGGTGGTCACACCAGATACTGACTGGTTTTCTGATCCACGCCCCTGCCTTTTTTGTAAGGTAAGGTATCTGTGATGCATATCAGTCTTCCCAGTCATGTGAAATCCAAAGATTAGGGCCTAAAGAATTTATTGCAATTGACTAACTTCCTTAAATTAACTGTAAATCTTTGAAATTATTGCATGTTGCGTTTATATTTTTCTTCAGCGTAATATAAAAACAAATATTATTATAAGAGCTTAATAGAATACTTCAATAATTCCAGAGCCTGATGCTGTGCAAAGATGGTCCCTTAATAACCCAAATGCAATCTGGGAAGTGATTCAGTCTGAAGCCTGTAAAACCTGTTCATATATAGCCCAGGGGACAGACAGAAAGACTGCACTGCTGCGTGTCTGGGCAAAATCAAAGATACAATGTCCTACTGTTTATTGTAAACCATAGAAAAAGGGCCCCATATTATGGATCAGAAATCTAGCAGTCTAACAGAGAGGACAGGTATTTGTTTGTTGGCGAATACCTGCTGAAAGAGCATCCATCCCACCTGCACACTGACTGACTGAACACAGAATTAAACAGAACAGACACGCCCTTTAAAAAAAAAAACACAGGCCAGGCCAGGCCAGGCCAGGCCAGGCCAGGCCAGAGCAGGGAGGAGGGTTAAGGGAGGGTAGCGGTGTGGAGGGGTGTTAGGAGTGTTGGAGGTAAGCAGTGAGTTGCCAGACCGGTTTGACTCTCTGTGACTGAGTCTACATACACAGCAGACCAGGCAGCTGTAGGGTTCCGAAATAAAAGTCATTTACTATAGATTGTTTAGGCTGATGGGTTGATTCCTACTCTGCAATCAGCACCATGTCCTTTGAGCATTGAACCAATAAGGTCTATGCATGTGTGATCCTCCGTTTGACAACATCTGAGAGGATATGACTTGGTGAATAACTGACACACACAGCGCATGCAAAGTGAGCATGAACAATGACTATGGCACAAATAATGTTTGGTGGCAGCCACAGCACACCACAAAAGTTACTAATTTCCAATATCCTCCCTGCACTTGAACCTTCTGAACAAAAACTAAATGTACGTTATTCTGTTGCTTTTCAATAACAAGGTGTGACTGGGATATGATTCCTCATCCGTTTCTAAATGTGTCAAACCTTGAAGAAAAGTCTAACATATGAAAGTCAGATTCCTAAGCTAGTAGTCCATGATAAGTCTTGACCTGAAACTGATCCCCACCCAGTTACTACAGTATAATTAAAAAGGGAGTATTTGTTGAACACTGAGGAGTAGGCAGACACATGGATGGCACATGGGATGGGAGGCCTATGCCGCAGAGATACATGTTCCATTGTAAAATGATGGTCTGAATGAATGTGTGTATATATGCCTGCACTCTTACCGGGGGTCTCCCTTGCTGAGGTTCTGACCAGCAGGGTTCAACACTGTCTGGTTCCCCTCCATCTCAACCACACATTTGGTATTCAGATCGTTTTCTGGTGGAACAAGTAGACACACAACACGTACATGTTATTATACAACGGGAACAACCAACAGGAACAACAATAGACTCAAGACAGGTTGTATTTCTTTGATGGGTCCAGGAATAGCTGATGGTTCAAGGGAGCCACATAGTGTATCAACAAAGCAACACATACATTTAACCATTTGACAGTCTGTCTTATGTGGTGGTCAAATGAGAGGGTGGAGTCCAGGATGACGCCAAGTTTGCGTGCGTGGAGGGAGGGAGCGACAGTGGTTTCGTCAATGGTGAGGGTGAATTTGCCCTCAGGTCAAGGAGAATCAGGACGTTGAGGGAACCATCATCAGCAAAGGTGAGGAGGTCATTGACAACTTTAAAGTGTGCAGTTTCATTACTGTGGCGGTAACCAGAATGGAGGGGCCTACAGCTCCCTTGACGACCAATTTTGAAGTCCCCGTCTTGTGTCAAATTTGTACAGCTCCACAATCAGCACACATAGCCTAACATAGCCTCGTTTAACACTTCACCAAATCTTTCCCAAACACTACTGTTCTGACCCTCCCTTCTATAACATTAGACTACTGTTCTGACCCTCCCTTCTATAACATTAGACTACTGTTCTGACCCTCCCTTCTATAACATTAGACTACTGTTCTGACCCTCCCTTCTATAACATTAGACTACTGTTCTGACCCTCCCTTCTATAACATTAGACTACTGTTCTGACCCTCCCTTCTATAACATTAGACTACTGTTCTGACCCTCCCTTCTATAACATTAGACTACTGTTCTGACCCTCCCTTCTACAACATTAGACTACTGTTCTGACCCTCCCTTCTACAACATTAGACTACTGTTCTGACCCTCCCTTCTACAACATTAGACTACTGTTCTGACCCTCCCTTCTACAACATTAGACTACTGTTCTGACCCTCCCTTCTACAACATTAGACTACTGTTCTGACCCTCCCTTCTATAACATTAGACTACTGTTCTGACCCTCCCTTCTATAACATTAGACTACTGTTCTGACCCTCCCTTCTATAACATTAGACTACTGTTCTGACCCTCCCTTCTATAACATTAGACTACTGTTCTGACCCTCCCTTCTATAACATTAGACTACTGTTCTGACCCTCCCTTCTACATTAGACTACTGTTCTGACCCTCCCTTCTATAACATTAGACTACTGTTCTGACCCTCCCTTCTACATTAGATAACCTGCCCTTCATTCACACAATATTCCATGACCCTAACCCCTTCTCGGATGTAACTGCTGGGAGTGCAGGTTGAGTCAACCCATGCATCATTCACTCACACCAACATATGAAACTGCATGGAAGGAAAGAGCGACTCATGAAATGAATGCCAAGGTATGTGTTATGAACGTACCTCTTCTGTTCATTGGTCGGACGCGAAGTGCGACCTTCACATTGGAGTTACTCAAGCGGTCATCCATGGTTCTCTGTGGCGGGACTGAATGGTGAATCACATTAATTCATCATGCATAACGTTATTGTACATGCATGTATCGTGCTACCTCATTCGTGGCATACAGTATAGTACTTATATCTTCATCTCGCCAAATGTCCAAACTCTGAATGATTTATCTGTAATCACAGGTTATTAATCAAACGAAGAGATAGGAAGTGTGCTGTAGCCAGCACAATGTCAAAACTGTCTTGGTTGTATCGAACCTAACACACACATAACTGTTTGCGTGTCCTGTTCAGCTCAAGGACAAAATACAACTTTGGCAAAGTAAAAAAAACTGGAAAATCTGAAATGATTTTAGCTGACGGAGCAAACTGTCAACTCACCGTGCGACGAGTTCTTCCAGAAGTGTACCTTCCTTCGCTAGCTTGCGTGCTAGCGGGATAAACCCAAACAAATAATATATGGTGATATTGGTGGACAAAATTATCCAGCAACAACTAAACAGTTCAGGTAGCAAGTTGTCTTGGGTTATAGTTATTACAAAACATTCTCAAAAACACAATTTACCAACATGTCACAACAACAGCTCATTGCGAGAAAGAATAGTTTTCCACCTGTTGCATTTCCTGATACCGCCCGTAGAGATCCCTGAAGGCATTATCCCAAACCTGTCCCAAACCTGTCCCAAACCTTAACCGGGTTTAGTTGCGATACACAGATTTGCGTTCTTCATGAAAAAACTGTTGGAGAGTATACTGATTTATTGTAGATCTGTTTTTATTTTTATGTGTATCAGAAAATATACATATACAGTATTTATATAGTAACAATTTGTGGAAAATATTATAATTATTGACGTCTGGTGCAGTTTTCAAAGGGCCATTTCAATTGAGACAACGTCCAACATTATTTTATTATTGACAGGGAATTTCTTGGAATAAAAAAGAAGCGCTGGGTTTTTACGTTATTTTACGACCGTTTTCAGGCGCCGTACGGCAGGAGTGGTACACGCGTAGTGTTGTTTACAAAGTTCTCTCCTTTCTTCCAGTTATTGTAGACAGTTTATAACACGTTTCATATTGTGAATTCACAGAGTCGACGTAGCTGAAGATATGGGGAAGCAAAAGAAAAAGAGTAAGCTTGTGGAACTATCCTCTGCATACTTTTCTGCTTGGTTAGCTAGGGGTTGAGGTTAGTCGTCGGCTAGCTAGCCAGATTAATTAGCCATCCCATCATGCTAAATTACCATCCAGACAGCTAGGCAAAACTACATTCCTCTATAAACTACCAACCAACCAACCCTGTCTCCATTTATGTAGGCTCCATTTACTAAAAAGTGACTAGGCTTGAGATGGATTGAGTATCTATGAAGTTAGCTAAGGTAGTTATTAGTAACCCGACTAAACACGACCGAGGTAAAACAGTTTTATATTGGATATTCGGGTTTCTCTCGTCAATAGCTATTGAACCAAGCATAACATGACCATCACAGCTGTCATTATTGATTTACTTTATACGATATGACTTTACTCGGATAAAAACTGTGGGTGGAAACGTGGTTACTGTATATCATCTTCATAGTCATGGCACGCTTGACTGTATATCGTTGAGTTTACTCGGCAATTACTGGTAGCTATGTTCATTTAGCTAATGTTGCCTGACTACTTTGGCAGGTGATCTGAGCCGTGCAGAGTTAATGATGATGACCATTGCTGATGTCATCAACCAGCTGGTTGAGGCGCACGAAGAGGGAAAAGACATCAACCTCAACAAGTAAGAACCTAAAAACCTAATCTAAAGCCCTTGTCTGGTGACCCACCAAGTAAACAAAGCATTATTTATTGCCAGAAACCTGTCTTATTGTCAAATGTACTTGGGCTGCAACCATCATTTGGGAAACATTGTGTTGTGTGGAATGATATTCTAAGCCAATGGGACGAAATAGGGATAAACCTACCAGAATTTGTCCAATATTAACTGCAAAACATTTATCTACGGTTTACTGCGCAGTGCAATATTGAATACACCCCTGAATGGACTTGCACTAACCTCTCTAACACTCCTTTACACGTTGTCATCAGGTTGAAGACCAAGTGCTCCGCTAAATATGGTCTCTCAGCCCAACCCAGGCTAGTAGACATCATAGCCGCTGTTCCACCCCACTACCGCCGTGCCCTGGTGCCCAAACTCAAGGCCAAGCCTATCCGCACTGCCAGCGGGGTACGTACCATTCTGTCTGTCTGTCAGCTTCCTGCTACTTCGAATGGACAAGCAATAAAAATGACCGTTCAGTTTCTGACAAGACATGTGTGCTTGTATCTCTTTGTCCAGATTGCAGTAGTTGCTGTGATGTGCAAACCCCATCGCTGCCCTCACATCAGCTTCACTGGAAACATCTGTGTGTGAGTGCATAGTAACATATCATCTGTGTGTGAGTGCATAGTAACATATCATCTGTGTGTGAGTGCATAGTAACAGATCATCTGTGTGTGAGTGCGTAGTAACAGATCATCTGTGTGTGAGTGCGTAGTAACAGATCATCTGTGTGTGAGTGCGTAGTAACAGATCATCTGTATGTGTGCGTGTGTAGTAACAGATCATCTGTGTGTGTGTGTAGTAACAGATCATCTGTGTGTGAGTGTGTAGTAACAGATCAACTTCTTTCTTCAGACAGTAAAACTAGAAGAATTCTGATCATAATGTTGTATTGATTATAAAGAGGAACCAATCTGTTTCTGCTGTGACAGATACTGTCCAGGTGGGCCAGACTCAGACTTTGAATACTCCACACAGTCTTACACTGGCTATGAGGTAAATCAGCATTATTCCTGTAGTCCAGAACCTCAACATCCCTATGTGTTGTCTAAAAATAATGATTTCTCTCTGTCAGCCGACATCTATGAGAGCCATCAGAGCACGTTATGATCCCTATCTGCAGACCAGACATCGAGTGGAACAGGTCAGTGACACAATAAAATAAGATTGATGATAATAATAATATTGGAAATGGGGAAACTCACGTAACTCACCACTGCACTACATGTGTAGCAAGGTAACCCGCTTTTGGCTCTGCCCCTATACATCACTGAACTTTATGTTTTACTGTCCAGTTGAAGCAGCTGGGCCACAGTGTGGACAAGGTGGAGTTCATAGTGATGGGAGGGACCTTCATGGCCCTGGCTGAGGAGTACAGAGACTACTTCATCAGGAACCTCCATGACGCCCTGTCAGGGCACACCTCTAACAACGTAGCTGAGGCTGTCAGGTGATACTACTACCTCCTAATTAACCCTGTCAGGACACACCTCTAACAACGTAGCTGAGGCTGTCAGGTGATACTACTACCTCCTAATTAACCCTGTCAGGACACACCTCTAACAACGTAGCTGAGGCTGTCAGGTGATACTACTACCTCCTAATTAACCCTGTCAGGACACACCTCTAACAACGTAGCTGAGGCCGTCAGGTGATACTACTACCTCCTAATTAACCCTGTCAGGACACACCTCTTAACAACGTAGCTGAGGCCGTCAGGTGATACTACTACCTCCTAATTAACCCTGTCAGGACACACCTCTAACAACGTAGCTGAGGCCGTCAGGTGATACTACTACCTCCTAATTAACCCTGTCAGGACACACCTCTAACAACGTAGCTGAGGCCGTCAGGTGATACTACTACCTCCTAATTAACCCTGTCAGGACACACCTCTAACAACGTAGCTGAGGCCGTCAGGTGATACTACTACCTCCTAATTAACCCTGTCAGGACACACCTCTAACAACGTAGCTGAGGCCGTCAGGTGCTTTCAACATCTTTTAGAGTCCACAGGCTGACAAATTGAGGCTGTTCTGAGGGAAAGGGGGTGAAACTCAATAGTAGGTAGGTGTTCTTAATGTTTTGTCCACTCAGTGACAAAACATGGCAGTGACCACCCCAAAAAAAAAAACTAAGTACGTGATGCAGATATTATCTTTGTAAACATTGTGGCTTGAGGCCTACAAAAAAATATCTTTATATAAGGGTAAAAAAAAGTATACTACTGACAGTATCTTTTTAAATTTAATTTAATATAAAAATATATTATTATTTTTTCATTGCATTTAGTATTTTGAATGTGGAATACGTGCATTTATCTGTAATTAAACCCTGTACTAAGGATAATAGGATTATTATTCCATGCAGAGTGTTCTAAATGGAGCAGTCAGGGGATTGATCTGAAGCTTCTCTGTAGTCGATAGTATTGCTCCATGGAGGCTTGGTAGGAGATCTAATCACACAGAACCCTTTCCCCTCACTTACTCACACCAGACTCTCTTCAAGGGTTGTGTCCTAAATGACACCCTATTCCCTTTACAGTGCACTACTTTTGACTGGTAAAAAGCAGTGCATTATGTAGGACATAGGGTGTCATTTTGGACCGACCCTCTACTACTGATGGCCCTTTAAGGAGTGTTTCTCAATCTGTTTTATAACAGGGACTGTGTGCCAGTCAGTTTTTGCTAAAATGTCAACTCCTTGTCACTCATTAGTTTGAGCGATGAGCATTAGGGTTAAGACCAGGCTAGGACTGGCAATCTGAGACCAGGCTAGGACTGGCAATCTGTGGACTGGCAGGCTGTGGACTGGCAATCTGAGACTAGGTTAGGACTGGCAATCTGAGACCAGGCTAAGACTGGCAATCTGTGGACTGGCAGGCTGTGGACTGGCAATCTGAGACCAGGTTAGGACTGGCAATCTGAGACCAGGCTAGGACTGGCAATCTGAGACCAGGCTAGGACTGGCAATCTGAGACCAGGCTAGGACTGGCAATCTGAGACCAGGCTAGGACTGGCAATCTGAGACCAGGCTAGGACTGGCAATCTGAGACCAGGCTAGGACTGGCAATCTGAGACCAGGCTAGGACTGGCAATCTGAGACCAGGCTAGGACTGGCAATCTGTGGACTGGCAGGCTGTGGACTGGCAATCTGAGACCAGGCTAGGACTGGCAATCTGAGACCAGGCTAGGACTGGCAATCTGAGACCAGGCTAGGACTGGCAATCTGTGGACTGGCAGGCTGTGGACTGGCAATCTGAGACCAGGCTAGGACTGGCAATCTGATACCAGGCTAGGACTGGCAATCTGAGACCAGGCTAGGACTGGCAATCTGAGACCAGGCTAGGACTGGCAATCTGATACCAGGCTAGGACTGGCAATCTGAGACCAGGCTAGGACTGGCAATCTGAGACCAGGCTAGGACTGGCAATCTGAGACCAGGCTAGGACTGGCAATCTGAGACCAGGTTAGGACTGGCAATCTGAGACCAGGCTAGGACTGGCAATCTGTGGACTGGCAGGCTGTGGACTGGCAATCTGAGAGCAGGCTAGGACTGGCAATCTGAGACCAGGCTAGGACTGGCAATCTGATACCAGGCTAGGACTGGCAAACTTTGTTTTATTCCTCCTGGGGTGCCGCTTGCATCAAAACTAGCACTCTCGCATCTCAGGGACCGGAAAGCAATACCCCACGGACCGGGACTGGTCCAGGAGTCGGAGGTTGAGGAACACTGTTTTAGAGTTGAATAACAGAATATGGACAGAACACAAGGATCATTTAACTCAGTTAATTACAAGTTATTTTATACTATATTCTCATACTGTACAACTGCACTTATCATGTCATTCATTTAATTGAATGTTCCAGTCACTGTCCGTACTACAAAGGGTTGGCATTGGAAAGGAATGTTATTCAACACATCAAAAGAGCCATGTTCTACTCTAGGGCAGTGGTTCCCAAAAGGTGGGGAACCATATTAACCTTGACTCCCCACCTTCCGAGGGGCTGGAAGAAAACGGAAGCATCAGGTTTTCAGAAAGCAGAGAGGAAGCGCTGGTGAAGCCTGAAAATGCTTCAGTTTTCTGCCAGCTTCACTCAGGTTAGTTTGTTCCACCAGATGGCAATGTTCTCTGTGTTTTGAGATCTGCCAAACGCTGTTGACCAGGGACGGGCAACTTTGATTGGGGTAGGGGCCACAAAATATCTGAACTCGTCATGAGGGGCCACAGTTGCAATGGGGCGGAGAGAAGATTTAGCAATTTTATAATTAATTTCCTGCCATTCTACTGATTTTGCCGTAAGTTGGAGAAAAATGTTTGCAGTTTTTAATATGATATCTGAGTGAGACTTACAAAAAAAATCAATGCCCCCCCCCGGCCAGTAATTCAACCATTATAACAAGTTTAGATAGCTAGCCGCCAAACTAACTTGGCAATCTAAAAAAATGTTAGTCAGTCAATTAGCCCACGTCAGCTATCAGTGACTGACATCACAAGAGAAAGCTGCTGAGGCACAACCTCATTTAGAAGTTGCACCTTGTGTTTTCTAACTTTGATCCGAGGGCCTTCCAATCACATCCCTGCTGTAGATATCCAATCACATCCCTGCTGTAGATATCTTCTCAGAAAAAAATCCTTATACCTTTTATTAACCTGTCTGACAAAGGAAGACCTGGAAGAAGGGCACATTTGACCTGATAGTTGTTTAGTTGTTATGACTCATGCTTTGGCCCATCTCTACAGTCGGTGGGAGAAGTTGTGTGACTTTTGGGAGGTTAATAGAAGATGGAGGGATGAGATAGAAGAGTGGGGGAATGGAGGGCTGGACCCTGAGGGCTTGTTAGCCAGGGTATTAACTCCCTAGTGGCTGATAAGACATGTGGGTGTGTGTTTTCCTGTATTGCTCATCCAGTGGTGTTATCAGCAGGTTTTTTATTTTATATTTTTTCCATTAAGGCACGATTACGGTAATTGTTACGGCAGCTAATCGGCCTGAGACGTGGTGGGAGATCCTTATCGCTGCCGTGTGTGTCTGCCTGTGGCTATCACGCTTCTCTGAGTCCCTCTGTGCCTCCGTTTGCTTGATGAGAAAAGCCTCTGCATGTGACCTGCGGATAACCATCCAGATAATAGCATTTTTATTGACTAATTTCAGCCAATCTGATGTGTCCTCTGGGGCAATAACTTGTGTGATTGTTTTAAATCAGACTGTTAGAATGGACATTATGTTCCCAGTAATAGTTTCTAGGAATATGAGCTGAGATGACTGGTCTAGATGATGATGATGATGATGATGATCAGACCTGTCCAAGTGGAAAGAATGACAGCCAGACTGATGTGGTAGATGATGTCTAATTTCAGCTCAATACATCCTCAATCTGCTCTCCTTGTTCCTACAGTTTCAATACATCCTCAATCTGCTCTCCTTGTTCCTACAGTTTCAATACATCCTAAATCTGCTCTCCTTGTTCCTACAGTTTCAATACATCCTTAATCTGCTCTCCTTGTTCCTACAGTTTCAATACATCCTCAATCTGCTCTCCTTGTTCCTACAGTTTCAATACATCCTCAATCTGCTCTCCTTGTTCCTACAGTTTCAATACATCCTCAATCTGCTCTCCTTGTTCCTACAGTTTCAATACATCCTCAATCTGCTCTCCTTGTTCCTACAGTTTCAATACATCCTCAATCTGCTCTCCTTGTTCCTACAGTTTCAATACATCCTCAATCTGCTCTCCTTGTTCCTACAGTTTCAATACATCCTCAATCTGCTCTCCTTGTTCCTACAGTTTCAATACATCCTCAATCTGCTCTCCTTGTTCCTACAGTTTCAATACATCCTCAATCTGCTCTCCTTGTTCCTACAGTTTCAATACATCCTCAATCTGCTCTCCTTGTTCCTACAGTTTCAATACCTCCTCAATCTGCTCTCCTTGTTCCTACAGTTTCAATACATCCTCAATCTGCTCTCCTTGTTCCTACAGTCTCAATACATCCTCAATCTGCTCTCCTTGTTCCTACAGTTTCAATACATCCTCAATCTGCTCTCCTTGTTCCTACAGTTTCAATACATCCTCAATCTGCTCTCCTTGTTCCTACAGTCTCAATACATCCTCAATCTGCTCTCCTTGTTCCTACAGTTTCAATACATCCTCAATCTGCTCTCCTTGTTCCTACAGTCTCAATACATCCTCAATCTGCTCTCCTTGTTCCTACAGTTTCAAGGGGGCAGAAGTTATGTGCTGTGTTATGATTTATTATGTCTCAGGTTTTCCTGCCAGTGATGGAGTGGGGTCGTCCAGGTAGTTGTTCTTGAGTTTCCCCTAATATAATCACAGATCTAATCAGATTAAGAGAGTAAGATTACTTTATTGTCAAATTTGTACACGGTCCAACATAAATTAGTGTTCTGCTTTACTCCCAAGTGGCGCAGCGGTCTAAGGCACTGCATCTCAGTACTAGAGGCGTCACTACAGACACCCTGGTTCGATTCCAGGCTAAATCACAACCGGCCGTGATTGGTAGTCCCATAGGTTGGCCGGTGTAGGCCGTCATTGTAAATAATAATTTGTTCTTCACTGATTTGCCAAGTTAAATAAAGGTTAAATAAACAATATATACTCAGCAAAAAAAAAAAAACTGTGTTTATTTTTCAGCAAACTTAACGTGTGTAAATATTTGTATGAACATAACAAGATTCAACAAGTTCCACAGACATGTGACTAACAGAAATGGAATAATGTGTCCCTGAACAAAGTGGGGTCAAAATCAAAAGTACCCGTCAGTATCTGGTGTGGCCACCAGCTGTATTAAGTACTGCAGTGCATCTCCACCTCATGGACTGCACCAGATTTTCCAGTTCTTGCTGTGAGCACTGATGGAGGGATTGTGCGTTCCTGGTGTAACTCGGGCAGTTGTTGTTGCCATCCTGTACCTGTCCTGCAGGTGTGATGTTCGGATGTACCGATCCTGTGCAGGTGTTGTTACACGTGGTCTGCCACTGCGAGGACGATCAGCTGTCCCTTCTGTCTCCCTGTAGCGCTGTCTTGGTCGTCTCACAGTACGGACATTGCAATTTATTGCCCTGGCCACATCTGCAGTCCTCATGCCTCCTTGCAGCATGCCTAAGGCACGTTCACGCAGATGAGCAGGGACCCTGGGCATCTTTCTTTTGGTGTTTTTCAGAGTCAGTAGAAAGTCCTAAGTTTTCATAACTGTGACCTTAATTGCCTACCATCTGTAAGCTGTTAGTGTCTTAATGACCGTTCCAGATGTGCATGTTCATTAATTGTTTATGGTTCATTGAACAACATGGGAAACAGTGTTTAACACCTTTACAATGAAGATCTGTGAAGTTATTTGGATTTTTACGAATTGTCTTTGGAAGACAGGGTCCTGAAAAAGGGATGTTTCTTTTTTTGCTGAGTTTATATACAGTATATTGACACATGCATACATACACAGAGGTTGGAGCAGGGGCCTGGATAGATTACCCATACCCTCAATCAGCCATAGAAATATGATCTAATTCTAGTTGTTTGGAATCAGCGGCCTGTTACTGACAACTAACTTCTCCCTCTTCTTTCCTGTTTAGGTACTCAGAACGCAGTAACACCAAGTGTGTTGGCATCACCATCGAGACGCGTCCTGACTACTGTCTAAAGAGACACCTTAGTGACATGCTGGGGTACGGCTGTACCCGGCTGGAGATAGGGGTTCAGAGTGTATACGAGGATGTAGCACGGGACACAAACAGGTCAGAGGGCAGTCGTCATAGCGACTGCTAGTGTTCTTATTCATAGCCTCTAGTCATATGACACTAATCTAAGGGGCAGAGACCCAAGGGTCATAGATACTAATCATATGTCCCTAGTGTTAGTCATGACTCGCATGTCACTAGTGTTAGTCATTAGTCATCTGTCACTCATATGTCAGTAGTGTTAGTCATAGCCACTGGTCATATGTCAGTAGTGTTAGTCATGGCCACTGGTCATATGTCAGTAGTGTTAGTCATAGCCACTGGTCATATGTCAGTAGTGTTAGTCATAGTCACTGGTCATATGTCAGTAGTGTTAGTCATAGCCACTGGTCATATGTCAGTAGTGTTAGTCATAGCCACTGGTCATATGTCAGTAGTATTAGTCAGTACAATGTTGTGTGTATGTGCGTGTTACATGCTCACCATGTAATCAATTGTGGGTGATTGTATGTGTTACATGCTCACTGTGTGTGTGTGTGTGTGTGTGTGTGTGTGTGTGTGTGTGTGTGTGTGTGTGTGTGTGTGTGTGTGTGTGTGTGTTCAGAGGTCACACGGTGAGGGCAGTGTGTGAGTCATTCCACTTCTCCAAAGATGCAGGTTTCAAGGTGGTGTCCCACATGATGCCTGACCTCCCTAACGTCGGTATGGAGAGGGACATCGAGCAGTTCATAGTGAGTAACACACACACACAGCGGGCTAGTATATAGTAACACACACAGCGGGCTAGTATATAGTAACACACACAGCGGGCTAGTATATAGTAACACACACAGCGGGCTAGTATATAGTAACACACACAGCGGGCTAGTATATAGTAACACACACAGCGGGCTAGTATATAGTAACACACACAGCGGGCTAGTATATAGTAACACACACAGCGGGCTAGTATATAGTAACACACACAGCGGGCTAGTATATAGTAACACACACAGCGGGCTAGTATATAGTAACACACACAGCAGGCTAGTATATAGTAACACACACAGCGGGACGTGGAGCAGTATACTGTATATAGTAACACACACAGTGGGCTAGTATATAGTAACACACACAGCGGGCTAGTATATAGTAACACACACAGCGGGCTAGTATATAGTAACACACACAGCAGGCTAGTATATAGTAACACACACAGCGGGACGTGGAGCAGTATACTGTATATAGTAACACACACAGCGGGCTACTATATAGTAACACACACAGCGGGCTAGTATATAGTAACACACACAGCGGGCTAGTATATAGTAACACACACAGCGGGACGTGGAGCAGTATACTGTATATAGTAACACACACAGCGGGCTAGTATATAGTAACACACACAGCGGGCTAGTATATAGTAACACACACAGCGGGCTAGTATACAGTAACACACACAGCGGGCTAGTATATAGTAACACACACAGCGGGCTAGTATATAGTAACACACACAGCGGGCTAGTATATAGTAACACACACAGCTGGCTAGTATATAGTAACACACACAGCGGGCTAGTATATAGTAACACACACAGCGGGCTAGTATACAGTAACACACACAGCGGGCTAGTATATAGTAACACACACAGCGGGCTAGTATATAGTAACACACACAGCGGGCTAGTATATAGTAACACACACAGCGGGCTAGTATATAGTAACACACACAGCGGGCTAGTATATAGTAACACACACAGCGGGCTAGTATACAGTAACACACACAGCGGGCTAGTATATAGTAACACACACAGCGGGCTAGTATATAGTAACACACACAGCAGGCTAGTATATAGTAACACACACAGCGGGACGTGGAGCAGTATACTGTATATAGTAACACACACAGCGGGACGTGGAGCAGTATACTGTATATAGTAACACACACAGCGGGACGTGGAGCAGTATACTGTATATAGTAACACACACAGCGGGCTAGTATATAGTAACACACACAGCGGGCTAGTATATAGTAACACACACAGCGGGCTAGTATATAGTAACACACACAGCGGGCTAGTATATAGTAACACACACAGCGGGCTAGTATATAGTAACACACACAGCGGGCTAGTATATAGTAACACACACAGCAGGCTAGTATATAGTAACACACACAGCGGGACGTGGAGCAGTATACTGTATATAGTAACACACACAGTGGGCTAGTATATAGTAACACACACAGCGGGCTAGTATATAGTAACACACACAGCGGGCTAGTATATAGTAACACACACAGCAGGCTAGTATATAGTAACACACACAGCGGGACGTGGAGCAGTATACTGTATATAGTAACACACACAGCGGGCTACTATATAGTAACACACACAGCGGGCTAGTATATAGTAACACACACAGCGGGACGTGGAGCAGTATACTGTATATAGTAACACACACAGCGGGCTAGTATATAGTAACACACACAGCGGGCTAGTATATAGTAACACACACAGCGGGCTAGTATACAGTAACACACACAGCGGGCTAGTATATAGTAACACACACAGCGGGCTAGTATATAGTAACACACACAGCGGGCTAGTATATAGTAACACACACAGCTGGCTAGTATATAGTAACACACACAGCGGGCTAGTATATAGTAACACACACAGCGGGCTAGTATACAGTAACACACACAGCGGGCTAGTATATAGTAACACACACAGCGGGCTAGTATATAGTAACACACACAGCGGGCTAGTATATAGTAACACACACAGCGGGCTAGTATATAGTAACACACACAGCGGGCTAGTATATAGTAACACACACAGCGGGCTAGTATATAGTAACACACACAGCGGGCTAGTATACAGTAACACACACAGCGGGCTAGTATATAGTAACACACACAGCGGGCTAGTATATAGTAACACACACAGCAGGCTAGTATATAGTAACACACACAGCGGGACGTGGAGCAGTATACTGTATATAGTAACACACACAGCGGGACGTGGAGCAGTATACTGTATATAGTAACACACACAGCGGGACGTGGAGCAGTATACTGTATATAGTAACACACACAGCGGGACGTGGAGCAGTATACTGTATATAGTAACACACAGCGGGATGTGGAGCAGTATACTGTATATAGTAACACACACAGCGGGACGTGGAGCAGTATACTGTATATAGTAATACACAGCAGGACGTGGAGCAGTATACTGTATATAGTAACACACAGCAGGACGTGGAGCAGTATACTGTATATAGTAACACACAGCAGGATGTGGAGCAGTATACTGTATATAGTAACACACACAGCGGGACGTGGAGCAGTATACTATTTATAGTAACACACACAGCGGGACGTGGAGCAGTATACTGTATATAGTAATACACAGCAGGACGTGGAGCAGTATACTGTATATAGTAACACACAGCAGGACGTGGAGCAGTATACTGTATATAGTAACACACAGCAGGATGTGGAGCAGTATACTGTATATAGTAACACACACAGCGGGACGTGGAGCAGTATACTGTATATAGTAATACACAGCAGGACGTGGAGCAGTATACTGTATATAGTAACACACAGCAGGACGTGGAGCAGTATACTGTATATAGTAACACACAGCAGGATGTGGAGCAGTATACTGTATATAGTAACACACACAGCGGGACGTGGAGCAGTATACTATTTATAGTAACACACACAGCGGGACGTGGAGCAGTATACTGTATATAGTAACACACAGCAGGACGTGGAGCAGTATACTGTATATAGTAACACACAGCAGGATGTGGAGCAGTATACTGTATATAGTAACACACACAGCGGGACGTGGAGCAGTATACTATTTATAGTAACACACACAGCGGGACGTGGAGCAGTATACTGTATATAGTAACACACAGCAGGACGTGGAGCAGTATACTGTATATAGTAATACACAGCAGGACGTGGAGCAGTATACTGTATATAGTAACACACAGCAGGACGTGGAGCAGTATACTGTATATAGTAATACACAGCAGGACGTGGAGCAGTATACTGTATATAGTAACACACAGCAGGACGTGGAGCAGTATACTGTATATAGTAATACACAGCAGGACGTGGAACAGTAAACTGTATATAGTGCCAAGTGTTTTACAAGACAGGATACATTCTAAGACGTGTTTGTAGTTTGTCAGGATTTGTAAAGATGATCTAAACCTATTTGCACCAATATACATTTATTTCAACAAAATGTGAATTGAGAGACAAAGCTGTAGTTTATAACACCGATATGAAGAGGTAGTTAGTACTAACTACCCCTCCTACAGTGGTCTGTCCCTGATTGACAGAGCTCCATCATTTTAATGTGTTGTTGCTAGGTTCCACCACATGCTGACTGGACCCAACCCACTGTGTTAATGTGTGGTATCTAGTAGGGTTGGGCGATATTACGATATAATTGTAATATCGTCGATGGCAATGACATCGTGATGTGACAGACGATTAGTTTTTATATATTAAATTTGACAAACAATAATCCTGCACTAAATAAAAATGTAATTCAATCAAATTTGCAGTAAACGTTACTTATACATGTTAAACTTTTAATTAAACATTACAGAAGCTCCCACAGCAGCGGGTAACTGCTAAGGTTAACTGCTAGGCTACCGCATCTGGCCCATCGTTCTTAACTGCTAGGCTACCGCATCTGGCCCATCGTTCTTAACTGCTAGGCTACCGCATCTGGCCCATCGTTCTTAACTGCTAGGCTACCGCATCTGGCCCATCGTTCTTAACTGCTAGGCTACCGCATCTGGCCCATCGTTCTTAACTGCTAGGCTACCGCATCTGGCCCATCGTTCTTAACTGCTAGGCTACCGCATCTGGCCCATCGTTCTTAACTGCTAGGCTACCGCATCTGGCCCATCGTTCTTAACTGCTAGGCTACCGCATCTGGCCCATCGTTCTTAACTGCTAGGCTACCGCATCTGGCCCATCGTTCTTAACTGCTAGGCTACCGCATCTGGCCCATCGTTCTTAACTGCTAGGCTACCGCATCTGTGAATACATGCTTTGAAAATTAAAGCAATAACAAGTGCAAAGAAGAACCATTTGAACTATTTCTCTTTTCATTATATTAGCCTCCTAAAGGAACACATGCATGTTCACCTGTTCTGGCTTTAGACTGCGGAGTGGGCTAACACGCTTTTTGCACAGATGCAGAGGTATTTGCAGGAGGAAAATGACCCTCATTCCCTCTCCACCATGCCAGTGGGTCAAAATGACCCTCAATCCCTCTCCACCATGCCAGTGGGTCAAAATGACCCTCAATCCCTCTCCACCATGCCAGTGGGTTTAAATGACCCTCAATCCCTCTCCACACTGTTTAATGTGTGGTAGCTAGGTTACACCGCATGATAACTGGACCTATCCCACTGCCGTGGTTCTCCATCTCTCTTTCGGGCTGTGTCCCAAATGGTACCTTATTACCTATTTAGTGCATTACTTTAACCAGACACCTATGGGCCCTACATAGGAATAGGGTGCCATTTGGGACACACCATCTGTCTCAGTTCTTTTATGACCCAGGTAGTCATCTTGCCAGCCAGTCAGCGTGTGGTGACTCATAGCTTCACATTACAGAGGAGAAGTGGTTGAGTTAATAGAGAGAATAGAGGCGGTTCATTACTAGGTGGAGTGATACTTAAGCAGGCCAGACAATCTGCTTCACTACTTTCCCCATGCTAGGCTCTGCTCTGTGTGTGTCTGTGTGCAGTAGTTTGAGGGAAGGTGCATGCCTACTTCCCACCTGCTTGCAAGCCTGTAGCTTACAGCTCGCTGCCACTGGCTAGACCTTGTGGTGAACTGGGAAGCAGCTCTCTGCGTAAGCCTTACCTTGACAGTATTCAGCCTCACCAAGACTCCTGCTGGGCCTCCTCGTATCAACACACGTTAACTGGGCGGACCCATCCTAACTCAGCAGGGCTAAAGCCTCCTGCAGCTGTGGAGAGGTACTGGTCATCTTGGATTTTTTTCCTTGCCACCTAGACTCCCTGTACCATTAAGGTCTACTGGCAACAGGCTGCTTGGTAATGGGCAGGACTGGATGGAATGTCCTAGCCAGGCCCCTGTACGGTAGCGGCACAGGGCTATTGGTCCTCAGCAGCTGGGATTTGAGTGGCGGCTACTCCCAGCAGACCCCTGTACATCTGAGCAGTCCTATATAGGAACCACACTGGGAAAAGGCCTAGAAAAGGTGGCTGAAACATTGCCCACTCTAACCTGGATAGGCTACCGCACCTATCAGGACATTCCGCTTCAGCGGTCGCAAACTAAGTAAAACAAAATGTCCCCTAACCAATGAATTAACTCTATATACTGTATCTCTCTACCTATCTATCTCTAATCATTCATGTCATCATTACACACCAGGGCCCATATTCAGTGTTTTTCACAGTAAGAGTTAGGATTAGTTTATCTTTTTTTAAAGGAGCTGTCCAGTGAAAATCAAACTTCTTAAAAGTTTGTATTCCGTTAACTCATACCCAAATAATGTTGTTGACTTATCCTATACTCGCATTCGTTGCCAACGCATAAATTGAAGAAAAAACACTTAAAACCCCCCCACTTAAAACCCCCTGCCTCTTGGCTGAGTTGGCCAATCAGCAGTCTTCTCGTGTGAATATTTTTAATAACTGGTATACGCCCACACCATTCTGTGGTTGGGGTATGCCCACACCATTCCAACACAGAAAAGCTGCCTTTTGACATTCTTAATTACTGTTTTTGGGAAAATAAATGTATTTGACTCGTATTGCAATTAATTATAGGTCTTATTTTATAGAAATCTGGAAACACCGGACAGTTACTTTAATATCATAATAAATAATATTCCATGAATGTGGGAGACCTAATCCTAGATAAGCACTCCTTCTCTAAAACGCTTTTATTAATATAATACCCAACCTACTATCAGACGTTACCCAACCTTCTATCAGACGTTACCCGACCTTCTATCAGACGTTACCCGACCTTCTATCAGACGTTACCCGACCTTCTATCAGACGTTACCCGACCTTCTATCAGACGTTACCCGACCTACTATCAGACGTTACCCAACCTACTATCAGACGTTAGCCGACCTACTATCAGACGTTAGCCGACCTTCTATCAGACGTTAGCCAACCTACTATCAGACGTTACCCAACCTACTATCAGACGTTACCCGACCTACTATCAGATGTTACCCGACCTTCTATCAGACGTTAGCCGACCTACTATCAGACGTTACCCAACCTACTATCTGACGTTACCCGACCTACTATCAGATGTTACCCGACCTTCTATCAGACGTTAGCCGACCTACTATCAGACGTTACCCGACCTACTATCAGACGTTACCCGACCTACTATCAGATGTTAGCCGACCTTCTATCAGACGTTAGCCGACCTACTATCAGACGTTACCCGACCTTCTATCAGACGTTACCCGACCTTCTATCAGACGTTACCCGACCTTCTATCAGACGTTACCCGACCTTCTATCAGACGTTAGCCGACCTACTATCAGACGTTAGCCGACCTACTATCAGACGTTACCCGACCTACTATCAGACGTTAGCCGACCTACTATCAGACGTTAGCCGACCTACTATCAGACGTTAGCCGACCTACTATCAGACTTTAGCCGACCTACTATCAGACTTTAGCCGACCTACTATCAGATGTTACCCGACCTACTATCTGACGTTACCCGACCTTCTATCAGACGTTACCCAACCTACTATCAGACGTTACCCGACCTACTATCAGACGTTAGCCGACCTACTATCAGACGTTACCCAACCTACTATCAGACGTTACCCGACCTTCTATCAGACGTTACCCGACCTACTATCAGACGTTACCCGACCTTCTATCAGACGTTACCCGACCTACTATCAGACGTTAGCCGACCTACTATCAGACGTTACCCAACCTACTATCAGACGTTACCCGACCTTCTATCAGACGTTACCCGACCTACTATCAGACGTTACCCGACCTACTATCAGACGTTAGCCGACCTACTATCAGACGTTACCCAACCTACTATCAGACGTTACCCGACCTTCTATCAGACGTTACCCGACCTACTATCAGACGTTACCCGACCTACTATCAGACGTTAGCCGACCTACTATCAGACGTTACCCAACCTACTATCAGACGTTACCCGACCTTCTATCAGACGTTACCCGACCTACTATCAGACGTTACCCGACCTTCTATCAGACGTTACCCGACCTACTATCAGACGTTACCCGACCTTCTATCAGACGTTACCCGACCTACTATCAGACGTTACCCGACCTTCTATCAGACGTTACCCGACCTACTATCAGACGTTACCCAACCTACTATCAGACGTTACCCGACCTTCTATCAGACGTTACCCGACCTACTATCAGACGTTACCCGACCTTCTATCAGACGTTACCCGACCTTCTATCAGACGTTACCCGACCTACTATCAGACGTTACCCGACCTTCTATCAGACGTTACCCGACCTACTATCAGACGTTACCCAACCTACTATCAGACGTTACCCGACCTTCTATCAGACGTTACCCGACCTACTATCAGACGTTACCCGACCTTCTATCAGACGTTACCCAACCTACTATCAGACGTTACCCGACCTACTATCAGACGTTACCCAACCTACTATCAGACGTTACCCGACCTTCTATCAGACGTTACCCGACCTACTATCAGACGTTACCCGACCTTCTATCAGATACTCTGGGTCCTGTATCCCAGGGATATTTCTGGATATTGGTAATGAAGCCATTTATCTACTTCCCCAGAGTCCGATTGACTCATAGATTTTTATGTCTCTGCATCCAATATGAAGGAAGTTAGAGGTAGTTTAGCGAGCCAATGCTAACTAGCATAAAAAAGTGTATCCACTAGTTCATCTGACTCTGGGGAAGTGGATAAACCAAAATCCTGAAGTATCCCTTTAATGATAGCTCTCACACCGTGTGTGTAATCGTAGTAATTGGAGCGTGTCGGTGTGTGAGAGCAGGAGATGGTGTGTTTGGCCAATGGTCTCTTCCAAGTCACTGTCATGTTCTCCTATCGTACTGACGCACACACACACACACCTGCGTCACTAGAAGCTCTTGTTCTTTATCAGCTCTCAAACCTGCTTCCCCTTTCTTCCTCCCCCATCCTCCTCCTCCTCCCCTATCCGCCTTCTCCTCCTCCCCCATCTCCTCCTTCTCCCCCTTTCTCTGCCCTCCAGGAGTTTTTTGAGAACCCAGCGTTCAGGCCGGATGGGTTGAAGCTGTACCCCACCCTGGTGATCAGGGGTACAGGTCTGTATGAGCTGTGGAAGACTGGTCGCTACAAGAGCTACTCCCCCTCTGCACTGGTAGACCTGGTGGCACGCATCCTGGCACTGGTGCCACCCTGGACCAGAGTCTACCGAGTCCAGAGGTCTGTGTCTGTCTGTCTGTGTCTGTCTGTCTGTCTGTCTGTGTCTGTCTGTCTGTCTGTGTCTGTCTGTCTGTTTCTGTCTGTCTGTGTCTGTCTGTCTGTGTTGCTTGCTATGACAATTTAAACACATATTTCCGATAAAGCCCCTTTGAATTGAATTGGTAGAGGATCTAAAACCTGAAACCCTGTATGTACAGCAGTGGTCACCAAGATCACTTTCTAAGTCATAATGCAAACCAAGATCTACATCATTAAGAACATGAGACTATGCAACATTAACCAAAAAAAACCAGCTCTGTAACAATGAGGTTTGTGCTGTAGGCTTTAAGCCCAAGCCATTATCACTGCATATTGGCTATGCTTGAGTTGCACTGCCAATGTTGTTCTTAGACCGTTTTGAAATTGTATATGATCACACTGGTAGTAGATCATGTGTTATATTATATGTGAGGCACAGCTGAGTGAGTATAATAATTAGCTTTTTTTTTTTTTTTTTACTTGACTGATGGCCTGCGTCTAAGAGGAGGGAGGGAAGGAAAGAAGGAGGGAGGGAGGTTGGGATGAAGCAGTGGTGAGGCCTGCCTCTCACCTGACGTTGCTTCCAGAGGCAGTTTGGGACTTGGTAGTGAGTGTTCCACTTGAGGACAGACGATTTTTACACGCTACATGCTTCAGCACTCGGCGGTCCCGTTCTGTGAGTTTGTGTGGCCTACCACTTTGCGGCTGAGCAGTTGTTGCTCCTAGACGTTTCCACTTCACAATAACAGCACTTACAGTTGACCGGGGCACCTCTAGCAGGGTAGAAATTTGACGAACTGACTTGTTGGAAAGGTGGCATCCTTCAGTAAGGCCATTCTACTGCCAATGTTTGTCTATGGAGATTGCATGGCTGTGTGCTCGATTTTTATACACCTGTCAGCAACGGGTGTGGCTGAAATAGAATCCATTAATTTAAAGGGGTGTGTCCACATACTGCTGTATATATACTGTATAGTGTATTCCTCAATATTAAAAAAGACAAATAAAAGCAACTCAAGCTTATCGAAAAACCCTGCTTTACTTATTCATTGCAGCTGCAGTGCTGGATATGTAGCGTGAGTGTGAGTCTCTCTCTAGTCATGGTTTTAAACGTTTTTAAATCTCACATTATCAACTTTTGTGCGTTCAAGGCTTCTTTTTACACCATATGGTGCCAAGAAATTGCAGACACAGTGATCTGAGCTATCTGATTGGCCAGAGGTAGGCCAATAGGTGCACTTGATTTGCTCTCTGGGCCTGCCGGTTAGGCAGAGTTCTAACTTCAGACACATTAAATTGTTAAAAATGGGAACACTTCCAGGTGCTAGGGCTGCTAAATCAAGTGCACCTACTGCCAACAGCAGTATGTACCCTTTTTAATCCATATGTAGTCAGCATTTCAACTTGGAAACTATCATACTTAGTATGAAGTATTGTACTGCATTAGACATGCATTCTAAGTGGTATGTTGGTATGGACATTGAAACATGGCTACCATGCAATACCAATGCATGTTGTATGATAAGTAGTATGCTATTTTGGAACACAGCATAAATACAGTCCTCTCTGTGTGTGTGTGTGTGTGTGTGTGTGTGTGTGTGTGTGTGTGTGTGTGTGTGTGTGTGTGTCTCAGGGACATCCCCATGCCTCTGGTAAGCTCTGGAGTGGAGCATGGTAACCTCAGAGAGCTGGCTCTGGCCAGGATCAAAGACATGGGGACGGAGGTGAGTGAATGGACTGCAAATAGCAATAATGCAATAACGCCAGAGGGGGGTGTGGCGTTCACTCAATTGTATTATTGTTCTTTTTATTTAACTTCGCAAGTCAGTTATACTAATGTTTATATATGTCAGACTGTATTTATTCTCAATACTTTCTTAGATTTATGTGTGTTATTTGATGTGAAACCCAGGGGGTGTAGTATATTGAAGCAACAAGGCCCCAGGGGGTGTAGTATATTGAAGCAACAAGACCCCAGGGGGTGTAGTATATTGAAGCAACAAGACCCCAGGGGGTGTAGTATATTGAAGCAACAAGGCCCCAGGGGGTGTAGTATATTGAAGCAACAAGGCCCCAGGGGGTGTAGTATATTGAAGCAACAAGGCCCCAGGGGGTGTAGTATATTGAAGCAACAAGGCCCCAGGGGGTGTAGTATATTGAAGCAATAAGACCCCAGGGGGTGTAGTATATTGAAGCAACAAGACCCCAGGGGGTGTAGTATATTGAAGCAACAAGGCCCCAGGGGGTGTAGTATATTGAAGCAATAAGGCCCCAGGGGGTGTAGTATATTGAAGCAACAAGGCCCCAGGGGGTGTAGTATATTGAAGCAACAAGGCCCCAGGGGGTGTAGTATATTGAAGCAACAAGGCCCCAGGGGGTGTAGTATATTGAAGCAACAAGGCCCCAGGGGGTGTAGTATATTGAAGCAACAAGGCCCCAGGGGGTGTAGTATATTGAAGCAACAAGACCCCAGGGGGTGTAGTATATTGAAGCAACAAGACCCCAGGGGGTGTAGTATATTGAAGCAACAAGGCCCCAGGGGGTGTAGTATATTGAAGCAATAAGACCCCAGGGGGTTGCTGTCAGCCGTGGTATATCAGACCGTATACCACATGTATGACAAAACATCTATTTTTATTGCTCTAATTACGTTGATAAGCAGTTTTATAATAGCAATAGGGCACCTCTGGGGTTTGTGGTATATGGACAATATACCACAGGTAAAGGCCTAAGAACAGCCTTTAATCGTGATATATTGGCCAATCACTACAAACCTGAGGTGCCTTATTGCTATTATAAACCGGTTACCAACATACATAGAACAGTAAACAAGTTGTTTTGCTTCATACCCGTGATATATTATCTTATATACACACGGCTGGAATGCTGTTTCAGCCAATCAGAATCCATGATCTAACCTACCAGGTTTATAATAATGTGTATATATAAAATGTAATTACAGTACAATGTTAGGCCATACATAGCGCTAGTTAGCTAGTCAGAATACATGATAGCAATGTCTTTCTCTCATCCGTAGTGTCGAGATGTGAGAACAAGAGAAGTGGGCATCCAGGAGATCCATCACAAAGTGCGTCCCTACCAGGTGGAGCTGATTCGTAGAGACTACGTGGCCAACGGTGGCTGGGAGACCTTCCTGTCCTACGAGGACCCAGAACAGGACATTCTGATTGGTCTACTGCGTCTGCGACGTTGTTCCGCCCAATCGTTTCGCCCTGAGCTCAAAGGGGGCGTGTCCATTGTGCGTGAGCTGCATGTCTACGGCAGCGTGGTTCCTGTCAGTAGCAGAGACCCCAGCAAGTTCCAACACCAGGTACACACACACACTTTCCCTTGTCCTGGACAACGGTAGAACTACAGTTCAAGCTTTTGTTCCTGCCAGCACTATTCAAATATTACTAGCTACGCAACATCTTCATGACCTTGTTAAGTTGAATCAGGTGTTTTAAAATGATCTGAATCACTGTCTCTATTGTGTTTATATGCAGAGTCTAATGAGTTCTTGTTAATAAGCTCAGTGCTTGATCTGTCTTTAATTTGTTCCTTCTGTTTGCAGGGCTTTGGGATGATGCTGATGGAGGAAGCAGAGAGGATCGCCAGAGAGGAACACGGCTCTGGGAAACTAGCCGTCATCTCAGGTTGGTTTCTTATCTCCCTCACTCCTCCTAGGAGCACTAGACATATGGTCTTATCCCACTCCTCCTAGGAGCACTAGACAGATGGTCTTATCCCACTCCTCCTAGGAGCTCTAGACAGATGGTCTTATCCCGCTCCTCCTAGGAGCACTAGACGGAGGGTCTTATCCCGCTCCTCCTAGGAGCTCTAGACAGATGGTCTTATCCCGCTCCTCCTAGGAGCACTAGACGGATGGTGGTAGGAATGAACAGGGATGTTCTGTTGATAAGTGTGTAAATTGGACCATTTTCTGTCCTGCTAAGTATTCAAAATGTAACAAGTAAAATGTATGGAGTAAAACTTACATTATTTTCTTTGGTAAAGTAAAGGTAGTCAAAAATATACCCCAAAAAACAGCTTACACCACTGTACATTACACCACTGTACATTACACCACTGTACTTTACACCACTGTACATTACACCACTGTACATTACACCACTGTACTTATTAGTATACTTAGCATTTCATCATATCTTATTTAACTGTTTAATTTATTTTGTAAAATCATTAATAAATATTGCAAACAGAGTTGGTGATAAAGTGTCTCCTTGTTCCAGAAAGTAGAGCTCTTGGGGGAGTGTTTCTACATCTGCATTGCTTGCTGTTTGGGGTTTTAGGCTGGGTTTCTGTTTAAGCACTTTCGGACATCTGCTGATGTAAAAAGGGCTTAATAAATACGTTTGATTGCTTAATTAGTTTTTTTTACACCCGAGGATGTGGGAAACCACTCAGTATGATATTCATTAACACACACACAGGCAGTTGGTGCTTTGTTGAGAGACTGGATTGTGTGATAACATTTCCCATCAACCCAAGTCTTTATCAAACTTTATCAAACGTCTGTGTTTCAGGTGTGGGGACTAGGAACTACTACAGGAAGATGGGTTATGAGCTGGAGGGACCGTATATGGTGAAACACCTGGAGGTGTGTCTGTAGAAGGACCGTATATGGTGAAACACCTGGAGGTGTGTCTGTAGACGGACTTGGGAATGAAAACCTGATTTAGTATCGTTGTTTTACCAAGACACACCCAAGACATATGTTTATTTGTTAGTAGTACATGCTTGTTACTTTGGAGACGTTGCAGAGTACATGAATGACATACACTGTTGTTTTGGGTATGCTCGTGGTATCAGACGGCGTAGTCAGTTTGGGGTAAACTGGTCCTAGATCAGTGCATAAGAGTCACTTTCTTACCCAGAGTGAGTCTAAGCTCACCTTGATGGACCAGTGGTCTGCACGTCCTCGATCATTAAGCCGTAGTTCAGGAATACTTTGAGAGAGTCTCCTCCGGCTTCATGGGATATCTAGGAGGCTGTTTTAACTTTTGTGGTTTCATTAGATGAGGAAGACATCCAGCCTTAATGGCACCTTTATAAATGGGCAGTCAGAAGGGAAAGCCCTCTCTCTTTCTCTCTCTCTCTCTCTCTCTCTCTCTCTCTCTCTCTCTCTCTCTCTCTCTCTCTCTCTCTCTCTCTCTTTCTCTCTCTCTGAAGAATAATCTCAGTTTTATAGTGCAGGAAATTGAATAATAGTGTTGTGTAAGTTTTCCTGTTTTGTTTTTATTTAGAACAAATGTTACTTTTGTTTTGGTGTTGGATTTAAGATTTCAGTTAATCCCTTTCGTCTGCGCTGAAAGCTGTTTTTGTTTCATGGAATAAAATATTTTAACAGTTCTATAATTTCTTCACTTTTTGCCCTTGCTTTGTTATTGAATGTGTTCACTCTTGATAAGAGCTTCTGCTAAGTGGAAGGCGGGGAAAAAAGACAAATGTACTTGACTGTCAGAGAACGCCTGTGTTGATAAGATAAACACTTTTCAAATTCTACTGCATTAGTGTCCTGTAACAAACAGTCGAGAAATATCAACTGTAAAGTTGTTCAGCTGTCCGAAAAGAATAGAAAGTTTCTTAAGAAATCTGCCGTTGTCTCCGACTCTGAAAAGCCATTTGAGGTAAAATAGCTGGCTCCGTCACCATGGCAACACTTCCTGATGATGATGTTCTACAATCTAGATAGCCTATCAGAGGTTTTGTTCGGTGCTTGTCAGGAGACCCCAGATGATGAGGCTTTTACTGCTTCATTTGACACACAGAGCCAGTCCAATTACATCTCTATCAGTCCTCAATCAACTGAGCACTGACTGAGTGGCCTGATCAGTCCAACTGACTGCTTCCCAACTGGCACCCTATTCACTATATAGTGCACTACTTTTGACCAGAGCCCTATTGGGAACAGGGTACCATTTGGGATGTAAAATGACTAACAATAAACTGACCCTCTTTGTAACTGGGAAACCTCTTTTTATGTGGAGACCATGGGCACGTTTAAGTGGTAAGCAACCGGCTGTAGACGATGGTGCAGGAGTGAATTCGGGGAGGTGCGTATGCGACAGCCGAAAGCAACGCTCAGATCAGTGTTGCCATTGCTTATAAAAGTGTTGCTTTATATAATGTTGAAATAAACGTGTCTCCGACACTGATATCACACACTCACAAACTGACATCGTGTGTGTACATTGTACAGACAAATAGTGAGAGAGAGTCTCAAACATCCCATTAATTTGTATATATCCACTGTATACGTGAATCATGGCAAAGTTGGTTCCTGTTTCATTCATGTCTTTTGTCACCTTTGCATGAGTAACTGATTGGTTGACAATGGAGCCTCCCACAATGCAGGCGAAGGCTGTAGGATGAAGTTGGTGAAGAGCACCTGCAGAAACATGCAGTAGACCGCAGTCAAAACTTCATGACCTTTGATCACATGGTTTATGTAAAGTTCATGCTGTTGACATGTAGGCGCTAGTAGGACTATTTCTTTCCCCATAATGCAACACACACAAAAGTGGTCAACTCGAACGTGTCCCACAATTCTTCAGACAGTGTGGTGTTGGTGGAGTCGAAGATTAATAAGTCCGAACGGGAAAGCTATATTGTGCGCTGCGTAATTTCCTGGAACCAATGTCGTGACTTTACTGTGAGTTACTGTTTCTCTTTCAACACTGATGTAATGGGACCAATATTGCTTCTCTCACCTTAAGCTCCCACTCTCTCTCTGTCTGCTATTAGCTGTGAAATCTAAAACTACTCCCTTCCAACTGCCAATTGTCTCCCCAACTGTGCATTCTCCACGCTTCACAAAGGTCTCATCTGTTTCATCTCCAGTTAATTTGTCAACTTGCCGGGAGGCTACAGAAGTCTGGAGCAAACAGAACGGTAGCCTGGGGTCCAAGCTGATTTTGATTAGAGTTCAATGTTATAAAACGTAGCGAAAACAGGTTAAATGTAGCAAAATACATCTGTCAGGCTAGCTCAGACCCTATTTGACCTCAGCTCAGTTCTCGGGCTCACCATGGTCATCTCCAATTCGTCTTCATCAGGCTGGGAAGCCACAGAGGTCTGGAGGAAACAGAGTGGTAGCCTTGGATCCCAACAGATCGCTAAAACGCAGTGAAAATTAGGTCAGTAAGATTACTGTAGCTAAAGATGAAAATGAGTTTGAGATCCCAGGTTACCAATCTGTTTCCTCCAGACCTCTGTGGCCTTCCTAGCTTAATGAAGATGACATGAAGCACCTAAAAGCTGTCCTCACTGAGCCGAGCTCAAACGGTGGGCACGTCCCAAATGGCACCCTATTCCTGACCTAGTGCACTACTTTTGACCAGATCCCTATGGGCCCTGCTCAAAAGTAGTGCACTATACAGGGAATAGGGTGCCATTTGGGACATATTCTGTTTGAGTGTTTTATTTAGCAGCCAGCCAGGCGTGAAGGGAAAGGCCAGGAGTCTCTGAGAGGAGGAAATGGAACAGACCTGTCCCAAATGGCACCCTGACCCTCTTCCCTATATAGGGCCTATAAGAATCTGGTCAAAAGGAGTGCACTAGGTAGGGAATAGAGGGATGCCAACCACATATAAAATGTGTTTAAAAGACTGTGAGCAGAACTCTATCTCATTCTACAGGGAGCCAGAGTGTTGGTTACCCTCCCTGCTGCTGGGTGCGTCCCAAATGTCACCCTATTACCTATACAGTGCACTACTTTGGACCAGGTCCCATAGGGCTTTCGTCAAAAGTAATGCACTGCATAGAGAATAGTGTGCCATTTAGGACCCACCCCTCCATTATGGTAATGAGGCCGTATTTCAGGAGCCTAGATTTCTGATCTGTTACCTTTTACGAGAGTCACTCCCCCTGGGCTGAGTGAGTGATTGGAGGAACATTCAGGGAGCCCTATAGGTTAATACAGAGCAAGTCTCAAGTGTACTGAACAAAAATAAAAACACAACAAGCAACTATTTCAAAGGTTTTACTGAGTTACAGTTCATATAAGGAATTAAATTAATTAGGCCCTAGTCTATGTACTTCACATGACTGGGAATACAGATACAGTGGGGAGAACAAGTATTTGACACACTGCCGATTTTGCAGGTTTTCCTACTTACAAAGCATGTAGAGGTCTGTAATTTGTATCATAGGTACTCTTCAACTGTGAGAGACGGAATCTAAAACAAAAATCCTAACATGGATGTAAACATATTAGTGCACAACATTTTAGAGAAGTAAGCTTTTTGTGCTTTATGGACAAAAGACCTAAGGGTGGAAACGTTGTTCTAAATAAATATCACCTGGGAACATGAGTAGCAGTCTGCAGCGTTTTCCTTTCTGTTTTTCATGAGTTTGCCTACGACTCCAGCACCTGCAGAAAGTACCTGGATGTGCGCATGTTCTTCCGTTTTTGTACATCTTTCGTTTCAGCTCATGAAACATGGGACCAACACTTTACATGTTGGGTTTCTTTTTTGGTTCAGTATATATTTTCCATAAATACATTAGAAACATTATAGCCTGGGTACCGGTCTGTTTGTGCCGTCACGCCACTTGTCATGTTTGGCATGAGGAGGAGGGGCAAAGTGTAGAATGATGGCACAGAAAGATCTGCGACACAGCTTGGATCATGGTAGAACTGTTAACATGAACAGCATGGTAATACAGAATGTGTGACTGGTGACTTGGAGAATTCCCCATGTCATTTCCTCATTGAACATGCATTTACTATTCAACTCTGCTTCCAAAGCTTATCCATCTGAAAGCATGCACCGTAAATGGAACCATTAATTCTAGGAACATGAAAGGAATGGAAAAATGTTTGTATGAAAAGTGTTGTTTTTACATGAGAATTCAGTAAACAATTTAGTGTTAACGTCAACAACTGTGTTTGCTACATGGTAATCCCCCCCCTGATTTTAGCACCAAGACTCCTTAATAGCATCTCTAGTCACAAAACAGATATATCAGAGAATGCCTGTGTTGATGAAATTTAAAAATATATATATAATCATTTTGCATGAGTTTCCTGTGAAGAACAGAGTAGAGAAATTTCAAGTGTAACGTTTTTCATCTATCCGAACAGAATAGTATAGTTAAACCTTTCAAAAAGAATCTTGACTTTGTCTCCGACTCTGAAAAGCCATTTGCAGTAAAGTACTTGGCTCCATCACCATGGCAGCACTTCCTATGATGATGATAGGTTCTAGAATCTAGAGTAGCCTATCAGAGGTTGTATTCCTCAGGAGACCCCAGATGATGAGTACTCTGATGGCTTTTACTGCTTCATTTGACACACAGAGCCAGTCCAATTACATCTCTATCAGTCCTCAATCAACTGAGCACTGACTGAGTGGCCTGATCAGTCCAACTGACTGCTTCCCAACTGGCACCCTATTCACTATATAGTGCACTACTTTTGACCAGAGCCCTATTGGGAACAGGGTACCATTTGGGATGTAAAATGACTAACAATAAACTGACCCTCTTTGTAACTGGGAAACCTCTTTTTATGTGGAGACCATGGGCACGTTTAAGTGGTAAGCAACCGGCTGTAGACGATGGTGCAGGAGTGAATTCGGGGAGGTGCGTATGCGACAGCCGAAAGCAACGCTCAGATCAGTGTTGCCATTGCTTATAAAAGTGTTGCTTTATATAATGTTGAAATAAACGTGTCTCCAACACTGATATCACACACTCACAAACTGAAATCATGTGTGTACATTGTACAGACAAATAGTGAGAGAGAGTCTCAAACATCCCATTAATTTGTATATATTTTTTCACCGAAATCGTAGAGAGAGAAAACAGTTCAGGAGTTGTGTAAATTGGTGTGTAACCTCTCTCAGGCTTGCTGTGATTGGCAGCATCATATACATTATAGAGTATAGCCTGGAGGTTGATGACAATAGCCCATGAAACAGTGTTGGACTCTCACAATGTGTTAGTTGCTCAGAAACAAGTTTATGACAGGACCCCAACTCACCCAAAATGTACTCGATCCAAACTGAAAAAGATACATAAAAAGTCTCACCTGCTCGATTGACATAAAGCCAATCTAAATACTTTACATGACCAAATGTATGTGGACACCTGCTCGTTGAACATCTAATTTCAATATCATGGGCATTAATACAGAGTTGGTCCCCCCTTTGCTGCTATAACAGCCTCCATGGCAGGTGGCCTGGAGGGTAGGATTGTTGGGTCAGTAACTGAAAGGTTTCTGGATCGAATCCCTGAGCTGACAAGGTAAAATCTGTTGTTCTGCCCCTGAACAAGGCAGTTAACCTACTGTTCCCCGGGCGCTGTGGATATCGATTAAGGCAGCTCCCCGCACCTCTCTGATTCAGAGGGGTTGGGTTAAATGTGGAAGACACATTTCAGTTGTACAACTGACTAGTATCCCTCCTTTCCCTCTTCTGGGAAGCCTTTCCACTAGATGTTGGAACATTTCTGCGGGGACTTGCTTGCGTTCAGCCACAATAGCATTAGTGAGGTTGGGTGATTAGGCAGATGGTGAAGCGTGATTCATCACACCAGAGAACGCATTTCCATCGCTTACAGTCCAATGGCAACGGGTTTTATACCACTCCAGCAGACGCTATGCATTGTGCATGTTGATATTAGGCTTGTGCGCGGCCGCTCAGCCATGGAAACCCATTTCATGAAGCTCCAGAGGAATAGTTATTGAGCTGATGTTTCCAGAGGCAGTTTAAAACTCGGTAGTGAGTGTTGCAACCGAGGACAGATTTTTCCGCGCTTCAGCACTCGGAGGTCCCGTTCTGTGAGTTTGTGTGGCCTACCACTTCGCGGCTGAGCCGTTGTTGCTCCTAGACGTTTCCACTTCACAATAACAGCACTTACAGTTGACCGGGGCAGCTCTAGCAGGGTAGAAATTTTATGAACTGAGTTGTTGGAAAGGTTGCATCCTATGACGGTCGGTGCCACATTGAAATTCACTGAGCTCTTCAGTAAGACCATTCTACTGCCAATGTTTGTCTATAGAGATTGCATGGCTGTGTGCTCGATTTTATATACCTGTCAGCAACGGGTGTGGCTGAAATAGCCAAATCCACTAATTTGAAGGGGTATCCACTATATACACACACACACACAAAAGTATCTCAAATGCAAAAATGAACTGAGCATCATATTGATTAAAGTCACTACAGACAGACATAAATATGTATTTATTAAATCGTATTCCCTTAAAATAATATTTTACAGTTTAATACATGTATATACATCAAGTGGTATGTTCAAGTAGCACTACAATAATTCAAGTAAATTCCACTATTAATGAAAGAATACATATTTGGTGGACCATTTCTGACCACAACGTAGACCTTTAGGCTGGTGAACCAAACAGTGAAAGCATGTAACGTACTGTTTGTAGCATCAGAGACAAAATCCCACTCACTCCTTAACCCAGTAGGTCTGTTGGTGTGGCTAAAATATAGCTAGCTTCCCTTAGTAGACTAGGGCCTGGTTTCCCAAAATCATCTTAAGGCTAAGTACATCTTAGAACCATAGGTTCCTATGTTGTAGTGGTAGTTCTGTTCCTGATGACCTGGTGCATGCATGGTGCCTGGCATGTTAGCACAAGTTGCTTTTGAGCATTGGATGGCTAGAGCATTGGTCACCAAGGTTGTGGGTTCAATTCCTGCAGGGACCACATAAGACTGAATATATTGATAAGAAAAAGGGCACCAGTGGTTCGCATGGTACTGACAAGTGACAACATCAACCCAATGTTGTGGGTTTGACTCCCTCATACAGGCTGAATATGAGTGTTCAGTACATATACACCCCATTCCCTATCTAGTACACTTCTTTTGACCAGGGTCCCTATCACTAAGTAGTGAAGTAGTGCACTATGACGACGATAGGGTAACATTTGGGACGCAGACTGTGTGCATGTCACTGTGCGTCCTCCTCCATGGCAGAGCGGACCCTGTCTTCCAGCTGGGCGGCAGTGGGCCGGGTGTCAGGGTCTGAGGCCAGCATGTCCAGTAGCAGGGTGCAGACAGCCTGGCCAGGAGGGGGCGGTAGAGGGGGTGCACGGCGGGACTTCATGGGGATACACACCTGGAGGTCTGGGTTCTCACACAACGCCTCGCCCAGGGGCATCAACCAGCGGGCCTTACACACATACGCACCTGTAGAAACACACACAGGAAAAATACTGTACATCAGTACTAACACCCTTATGGAGTCCGCATGCTTCCCAGCCGAAACAGTTCGTTAGAGTTTGTGCATATATTATGACGACATTTTGTGACGTTTTTGTGAGTTTTGGACTGTTTTGTCCGGGCACACAACATTTTTCCGGGAGACAAGTTTGGAGCCGAAGTCTACGCTCCTTTGTCAATGATTGGTCAGGATTAGGGATTCTTCAATAAAGTCATTCAACGAGACGTTCATTTTCAGGCACATTTTACTTGAAAAATAATGCACCAAACATCTGAGTTAGACGTAAAATTGCAGAACTAAGATCTCTTCTGCAAAATTAATGACAGATTTCTTGAGTCATTTTAGATTAATTCAGACTATTTTGAGGAAGTGTTTGTTGGCTACAGCATTTAAAAATGGACAAACATTAATATTGACACATTTTTCTCGTTTGTCAAGTGAAGGTCTATTAAGGGGAGTATGCAGACACACACACGTTGGGTTCGGCTAGCAGGGTTCAGCTAGGAGCCAGCTGACGCCTTTACACACATACGTACCTACAACTATCAACAACAAGCCCTCATCTTGGTCCTTCAACCAGGAGAACATGGCCAACTGTAATAATTACTGTTGTACAACTATCACCCATCCATGGGCCCTGGGAAGACCAAACAAAACTTTACTGGCCTGGGAAGTCTCCCTCCCTCCCTCCCTAACTCACACCATCCCATCCATTCACCCACCAGACCATTGACAACATAATGGAGCCTCAGTTTCCTGTTTTATATTCAAATGGAGTATTGTCTCTGGTAACATTTTCATTCAGGTTGATTACCCACTTCAAACGAGGTGGAGAAGGAAGATATGTTATTGTAAACCTGTAGCAGAGTGTTTCCCTCCAACAGAGCTGCTTGTGGCGCCAGACATTTTAGAGAATTAAATCTGACAGTCTGTATTATTACTACTTCATCATCCGCTGACTCTGAAGTGTGAAATGAAGCCGGAGCATTCCTATTCAGGGGTTAGCGTAACTAACCCCTCTGAATCTGTTCACAGAGAGTCAACATAGATTTGTTTTACATAGGCCGCCACAGGTCGAGACAACACACACACCCTCCCTCAGTTATTCCTGTGTGGAGGCCTCCCTCCCCTCCCGCTCTACTCTAACTCACCCAGTTGTTCCTATGTGGAGCACTCCCTCCCTCACCCAGTTGTTCCTATGTGGAGCACTCCCTCCCTCACCCAGTTGTTCCTATGTGGAGCACTCCCTCCCTCACCCAGTTGTTCCTATGTGGAGCACTCCCTCCCTCACCCAGTTGTTCCTATGTGGAGCACTCCCTTCCTCACCCAGTTGTTCCTATGTGGAGCACTCCCTCCCTCACCCAGTTGTTCCTATGTGGAGCACTCCCTCCCTCACCCAGTTGTTCCTATGTGGAGCACTCCCTCCCTCACCCAGTTGTTCCTATGTGGAGCACTCCCTCCCTTACCCGGTTGTTCCTATGTGGAGCACTCCCTCCCTCACCCGGTTGTTCCTATGTGGAGCACTCCCTCCCTCACCCGGTTGTTCCTATGTGGAGCACTCCCTCCCTTACCCGGTTGTTCCTGTTTGGAGCACTCCCTCCCTTACCCGGTTGTTCCTATGTGGAGCACTCCCTCCCTCACCCGGTTGTTCCTATGTGGAGCACTCCCTCCCTTACCCGGTTGTTCCTGTTTGGAGCCCTCCCCCCTCACCCAGTTGTTGCTGTGTGGAGCCCTCCCTCACCCAGTTGTTCCTGTGTGGAGCCCTCCTCCAGGAAGGTGAGTCTCTCCAGGACGGCCCAGAACATCACCCCCAGGGAGAAGATGTCTGCCTGCGCCGTGTAGCTGAGGCCGGCCCACACCTCTGGAGCCATGTAGAAATCAGAGCCACACGTAGAGGAGAAGTGCTGTCTGGTCAGACTAGAGTCTCCCATCCCCTGGCCCCCCTCAACGCTCATCTTACTCAGGCCAAAGTCAGCCACCTAGATGAAGGAAGTGTAGAAGACAGTGAAAACTATTACATTATCAAGCTCAGGATTTAAATGAACTATGTGTTTGGCTGTTTAAAAAAAACCTAGCTAATGAACCTTTCACCCTTTTAGTAGAACTTTTTTAACACTTTGTCTATGTACTTTTCAGTTAGGATCGTAGTTACACTGAAGTGTTCCGTTTCTTAGCACTCACACACCCCTTTCACTTCCCTTTGCATTTCGGTGCACCTACCTTGACAAGAGGCCCGTTAGGGGTGAGAGAGACCAGCACGTTGTCTGGCTTCAGGTCTCTGTGTACGATGCGGAGGCGGTGGAGGAAGGCCATGGCTGAGCTGAGCTGTTGGACCACGCTGTGGTTCCTCTGGCTGTCTGGAGGTCTGGACAGCAGGTAGTGGTTCAGGTCTCCCCCATCACAGTACTCCATCACCAGCCACAGGGCCAAGCAGCGCCTGGGACCACGGTTCTCCTTGTCTCCTGTGGGGGCTGGTCTCTTTCTGGGCCTGGAGAGGCCAGAAATTGTCCTCACAGGCGTTTTGGACATTGACAAGTCAGGGTTAGTTCTTTCCTGGGATTTGGACCTGAAGAAGTCTGACTCTGAGTTAGTTCTCAATCTGCTCTTGGTTTTGGATCTGAAGAGACCACCTGAGTTAGTTCTGTTCTTAGTTTTAGACCGGGAGGAGTCCGACTTAGTCCTTTCCTCCTCTTGGTTCTGCTCTACGCCCACCACGCTCCCCTTCAGGGCGCTCTCCACCAGGTCCAGAGGCAACCTGCCTGGCCTGAGGGGCTGCAGGGTCCTGGGTCCGGTCTGCAGCAGGCAGCCATGGAGGGCGATGACGTTGGGGTGGTTCTTGGCCGTAGCTCTCATGGCCCACAGCTCCTGGAGGTAAAGCTCGATGCACTCTGGGCTACTGCAGGGCAGGCGTTTTATGGCAACCCGCTGGCCTGTTTTGGCCATGTGGCCCTCGAAGACCACCCCGTAGCTGCCTCGACCAACCTCCCTCTCAAGGGTGTACAACTCCTCCATCTTCTGACTCACTATATCAACAGGAACTTGGATTGTTCTTAGATTCTTGGTTTGGAGTCAGTGTTGGAGTTTACCATGTCTACAAAATTACAAAATATTGTTAGCTAGTATCTATCATGAAATTGATGAGACGTGATATGATCTTAGGTCTTCTGAGATCTCTTTTGTTCGAGGCATGGTTCACATCAGGCAATGCATCTTGTGAATAGCAAACTAAAATGTTCTCAGTGTTTTTTATAGGGCAGGGCAGCTCTAACCAACATCTCCAATCTCGTCTCATTGATTGGACTCCAGGTTAGCTGACTCCTGACTCCAACTAGCTTTTGGAGAAGTCATTAGCCTAGGGGTTCACATACTTTCTCCAACCTACACTGTGAATGTTTAAATGATGTATTCAATATAGACAAGAAAAATACAATAATGTGTGTGTTATTAGTTTAAGCACAGTGTGTTTGTCTATTTTTGTGACTTAGACAAAGCTCAGATAAAATTGTATGACCAATTTATGCAGAAATCCAGGTAATTCCAAAGGGTTCACATACTTTTTCTTGCCATTGTAATCCTCACTTGCGATACGTTTTTGGAAACATTTGGAACTTTCATAACAGCGAGAAAGAATCTTTAAAATACAAAAGATACAGTTAATGTACTCAGTTTAACAAAGTTGCATCCTGGTTGCACCCGGCAGAATTTTCAAAACATTATATGAAACTTAATCCACAGTTATGCTCCATTGGTGAGAATCTCAATTTCATTTCCTTCATTCCTCACGTTCCCTTTCCTTTCCAAAATCCATTCGGTGATAAGGCCGGAGGTCCTTCCCCTCTGACCTTCTCCTCCAATGAGTTTTGAGAAGGAGACTAGGAAAGAGGGCGCATGGAGTATACAATTGAGATCTTCCCATAGTCACTAAGAGGGGAAAGTCTAAACGGGATCATTGGGACATCACCCCATTGAAGTTGAAATGTAAAACAGTTAGTTAAGGGTTATGGCTAAGGTTAGGGTAGGAGTTAAGCTTAGGGTATGGATGTCCCAAGGATTCCGGACAGCACTAACCCATAAAGGCGTTACATGATCATTCAGATGTCTGCATTGGCCATGCATCGTGATATGGCCTCTGCAGAAGTCAGGGTACTCATACTTCTTGCGCTTCTCCGAGCAGAGCAGTTGTGAAGGAAGTAAGTTTGTGTTTATACAGGGCCTGCCGCCCCCACCTACCGTCAACCAATCATGTCGATGCGGAGCACTCAGCATTGTTATCATATGAGACGCGCACAGCGATGCGGTAAGGCCAGAGGCGCACAGCGATGCGGTAAGGCCAGAGGCGCACAGCGATGCGGTAAGGCCAGAGGCTTCGATCATCCATACTGCGCCTTCGTTTTCGGATAATGTCTAAATTGTCTCTTAGAGAAATTATCTCTGAGGAGTGTAGTCTCAGTTAGGCAGGTGCAACCGGGAAACAACTTTGCTAAACTGCGTACATTAACTGTATCTTTTGTACTTATATATGTGTATATGAATGTCAAGTTACAAATGTTTCCAAAACTGTATCGAGTACGAGGCTGAGGACAGCTTCATGAAAAGCCCAAAGCCCGGCAGATGGCGATAGTCATTTCATTTTACGGTACAAAGGCAATGTATTCAAATGGCTGCATACTTTATGAAACACAATATTCCACCACCATGCAAGTAGAGTGGCTGCATTACAACAATGCATTTGGATGGTAAAATGAAAATGTATTCACTCACTACTTATAATGTTAAATAACATTTATCATCTATTTGAATGGGCAAATGTTAGAAACATCTCGCGGGCTTCCTAGGTAACTAACGTTACAACATGCTGTTGACTAACAGTCATTAACAGTCCTAAAGTAGTTAGCTAACTAGCTACCTACATTTGGTCAACTTTACTTAACAGTAGTAATGTTCTTTCAACTGAAAGATAATTTACCAGAATTGCACATTTAAATCGCTTGCCTTGGCAACCATTGAGCGTCCTCGGCTTGGCAGTTACAGTTGGCTAACTGGTTAGCTTGCTAAACCTAGAGGAACTTTTTAATTTAGCTACGTTATGTAAATGACACTTACCCGTGGAGTTGATATTTTTTTTCACTAACAGTAAATTAAAGCTATGTGTATATGTTTACTTGGCTAATAGATTAATCTGAAACGGAAAACACCATCGTCGAGTCGAACAAAAACAAAGATGGATTTGCAGAACTTCCGTCTCCCCTTGGAACGTCCCGCTCTTAGACAAACGTGCGCTGTGATTGGCTACAGAACCGTACGTAAAAACGTTTACTTGTATCATTGGCCAATCAACGAAGATGCATTTTTGATATAATTCGAAATGTCCAATGTCGGAACGTTTCATATAATTTCATCAAAATGGTGGATAAATGAAGATAGTTCACGCAGGCCGTTTGCCATTGAAAAAAAAAAGTGTCAGTTGCGTTCTGCTTAACATAGACACCAATGCAATAGCAGCTGGATGGTCTACTTCGTTCATTGACTGTCAGTTTCCATCCACTGTTTTTATGCGAGTAAAGTCATAATGTGTATATATATATATATATAAATCACGACAGCTGTGATGGAAACAGGTCGTTTCGGTACAATTGTATATATGCCGACATATAATTTATTGAGTCTACGGGTGCGTTCGTAAATCTACTCCGAATTCAGAGCATTCTCGTCTTACTGTGCCAGAGCGCAGAATATAATTTACAAATGCTCAACACCAGTTGAATATGGCCGGTGTCAGTAAACGTCTGCAAAAACACGTATTAAATAAACAGCAACAATTCACCAGCACTGGATAACGCGAAAACAGCCTAACCAGCTCTGCTAGGGCGAGTAAAATGGTCAGAGTGAGGTGTTCTCATTTTTGTTTGGAAGTAGCTTGCAAGATAGCCAACGCTAGGATCAACCCTACTCCTCAGCCTGAGCGTCCGGTGTGCGCTCGGAGAGGGTGGGATCTTTTCGTGTCAATAAAATGAATTATGCAAGAAAATGTGGTGGGTTTTTTTGCCGACGTTTTCTGACACCGGCCATATTCAACAGGTGTTGAGCATTTGTAAATTGGCACCAGTTGCGAGCCGTGATTCAGGCCACCCACATATTTAACATGCTTGTTTTGCATGCTATTTTATCATTAATATGTGTCAGCAATTTGCAAACAATGTAAAAAAAGAATATACAATCCAATACCTTCATTAGGTAAAGCTTTTCAACTGCTCGTTAACGCAAATATCTAATCAGCCAATCACGTAATAGCAACTCAATGCATTTCGGCATGTAGACATGGTCAAGACGATCTGCAGAAGTTCAAACCAAGCACCAGAATGGGGAAGAAAGGTGGTTTAAGTGACTTTGGACGTGGCATGGTTGTTGGTGCTACTGGGATTCTCCCGCACAACCAGCTCTAGGGTTTACAGAGAATGGTCCGAAAATGAGAAAATATCCAGTGAGCGGCAGTTCTCTGGGCGAAAATGCCATGTTGATGGCAGAGATCAGAGGAGAATGGCCAGACTGGTTCGAGCTGATAGAAAGGCAACAGTAACTCAAATAACCACTCGTTACCACCAAGGTATGCAGAAGAACATCTCTGAACGCACAACACGTTGAACCTTGATGCAGATGGTCTACAGCAGCAGAAGACCACACCAAGGGCCACACCTGTCAGCTAAGAACAGGAAACAGGCTACAATTTGCACGGGCCCACCAACATTGGACAATAGAAGATTGGAAAAACGCTGCCTGGTCTGAAGAGTCCCGATTTCTACTGCGACATTGATGGTAGGGTCAATTGATAACTTGTTGGTTAACTAAACATGGCCATTAATAATTGCATAAAACCACAAGGCTACAACAGAGTTCTAGACTATTTATTAAATCCGTTTGCCAGCTCCAGGTAGCACCACTCCAGCAGACGCTAGGCATTGTGCATGTTGATATTAGGCTTGTGTGTGGCCACTCAGCCATGGAAACCCATTGAGCTGATGTTGCTTCCAGAGGCAGTTTAAAACTCGGTAGTGAGTGTTGCAACCGAGGACACATTTTTCCGCGCTACTCGCTTCAACACTCGGAGGTCCCGTTCTGTGAGTTTGTGTGGCCTACCACTTCGCGGCTGAGCCGTTGTTGCTCCTAGACGTTTCCACTTCACAATAACAGCACTTACAGTTGACCGGGGCAGCTCTACCAGGGTATACATTTTATAAACTGACTGGTTGAAAAGGTAGCATCCTTCAGTAAGGCCATTCTACTGCCAATGTTTGTCTATGGAGATTGCATGGCTGTGTGCTCTATTTGTATACACTTGTCAGAAATGGGTGTGGCTGAAATAGCCGAATCCACTCATTTGAAGGTTGTCCACATACTTGTGTGTATATATAGTGTATTTCTGTAAATGTGCTAACATTTCTAAAAACATGTTTTTACTTTGTCATTATGGGGTATTGTGTGATGGGTAATATTTAAAAAAATGTAATCCTGTGTGGAATAAGTTCAGGGGTATGAATACTTTCTGAAGGCACTGTAAATAATTGGTCGTGACATGTTTATCTGACATACTTTACTCTCATAAAAAGGTTGGATGGTAACCTGGTTACAAAAAGATCCCCACCATGTCAAACAGACAACTTAAGTATTTAACAAATTTTTTTTTTTAGCATATGTTTAGGACTGAGATGTGGTTGTCCCACCTAGCTATCTTAAGATGAATGCACAAACTGTCACCCTGGATAAGTCAGCTAAATGAATGTAAAATAATATGCTCCCAGAGATCACATAGAATCCCATTGTGCTCGGAGTAGAGACAGACAAGGATAAATACAGAGGCAATTTTTTATTTTTGTCATACAGAATATATGCATTTAAAGCCGAAGCAACTATGCTGGGGTAAAATCACATTGTCATTTCATTTCTCTGTTATGAGTGTCAACAAAAACAAAAAAGCTGAAAAACATTGATTTCATCTAGATATCAAAGCAAAAGATAAGGTTAAAAAAAGGTTGTCATTTGCTCAGACATTCACCTCAAAGGATCTAAATCCACAACTACCTGGCGACCGGATGACTCCTACGATATGAAAGTCTCCCAATTTAGAATCAGTAGAGCTAGCCAATGCACGGTCTGTCTGGTGCTAGGACACAGAATGGAGTGCAGTCATAACATAGGGACAACAAAACTCAACACAGATCATTTTCTACACATTATTTTCCTTAAAGTAGCTAGGTTTCCATCCAATTGGGACAGATTTTTAATGTGGATATTCTAAAATCAGCATAAAAACATACATATTTCCCCACCAGGGATGAGTTTCCATCAAATTGACTTGTTTTGGATAAAATAATGTGCGTGATGACAGTGCACAACTTTAGCGGTTAAATTCCCATGTACCGGATAAAAAGTACAAGTTAAATGGGTTTCCAAATTATTCTGAACTGTACTACATTTTGGCCCATTCTGGTCTTGGCATGTACTCTCTAGCCCACAGCTTGTAGACACAGTACGGGAAGCCTATAGCCTACATGATGAGATTATTATAGACAAAATCAATCAACATGTGACCAGAATAAGACCCTTGATATTTATAGTAAAGCAGCATCAAGCTCATCACCCTGTGAAGTTCATCATAACGTATTTCATAGGTAGCCTATAAACTGCACACTTTCCCCGAGTCATAGTTGGAAGGACCACCAAACATATCGCGTGACTCCAAGTTGACTTCGATATTATGGTTATTATATCAATATTTGCGCATAAAGCGTTTCCACTGCAATTTCCCCGAAATAATTATTTTTTTACAGACATAAAAAGATCAGATGTTGTCAAGTTTCTTGTTTTGTCAACAAATGAGATTTTTACATCATGCCTGTCGTGGCATTTTATTTTTTTACCCGACATGCACTTTACTCACATTAAAAAAGGTTATGGAAACCTGCTTAGTAAGCCTCTGTATTTTCCCCTTCAGGCGGAGGAGCAAGGAATGGGTCCATTAAAATATATATTGTTAATTGACAGGGTGCCAATTATCTAGTTGTGGCACTAGACTACTGTTTAGCAGAAGCACTGCAAGGACTACTGTTTAGCAGAAGCACTGCACTTGTGGAGTTTCAGATTCTGTCTATTTGCATAGGCCTTCCCACAGATGTCGCACACGAATGGTTTGACACCAGTGTGCACATGGCGCTCGTGATATTTTAGATGACTTGACTGGGTGAACCTTTTCCCACATTGATCACACTCAAACGGTTTCTCCCCTGTGTGAATGAGCATGTGCGCTTTAAGAGTAGGATTGCTAAAGAAACCTTTCCCGCAAACGCTACAATGACATGGTTTCTTCCCTGTGTGAGTTACCATATGATTTTTTAGGGTATAACGTCTTGGAAAAACTTCCCCACAAATCTCACACTTGAAAGCAGGCTTTTCTTCACCGTCGGTATGCGTGTTTAGTTTATGTATGGTTAGGGTTCCGGACTGGGTGAAACGTTTACCACAAAGGTCACAGTGATACAATTTCTCACCTGTGTGCGTTATCTCGTGCCTTTTGCAATTACCTGAAGAATGAAACTTTTTGCCACAAACGTTGCAAGAATAAGGTTTTTCTTCCTTGTGTCTCCTCATGTGTTTATACAGATGGTCTCTTTTGGCGAAACATTTGCCACACACGTCGCAGACAAAGTGTTTCTCTGGCGTTTCTCCGGGGTGACTGGCTACCATGTGCTTTCTGAGAGCATGTCCGTTGTTGAAAGGTTGGCCACATACAGTACAGCTATGGTCCTTTTCTTTATGCGTCACCATATGGGTTTTTAAGGACACAGCAGTGAAGAACATTTTGCCGCATGTTTCACAGCAATACTTCCTCTCCCCGGAGTGTGTTCCCTGGTGATAAGACAATCCTTCTCTGGTCTTTAAGACCTTTGGGCAGGATGAGCAGCTGAATGTCCTCTGCTTTACAATGCACTTGTGCCTTTCCCCTACAAACCTTTTTTCACAAACTGCGCATGTGACCGTTTTCTCAGTTGTGTGACGTTTCTTGTGCGACTGCAAAGTACATTTCTGGCTAAACACTGCATCGCAATCGGTACAACTGAAGGTGTTCTCTAGGTGTTTAACGGAATGTTTCGCAAGCTGTTTAGCCAGATTAAAACCTTTCCCACAATGAGAGCATCTGCAGGATTTTGTATGGGACTGAAGGTGTCTTGTCAGATACCATTTCTCCTCGAAACATTTTCCACAATGGGAACAGATGAGGGGTCCCTGGTGGGCGGCGTCTGCAGAATCCCCACATTGTACCTCTTCATCGTCTACTTCCCTACCTGGGTCTTGTTTGTCTGGGTCTGATGCAGAGCTAGGTTGAAGAGAAAAGGTTAAGACGAGGATTCTAATATCCCATAACTCTTTGCATAAAAGACAGAATTCTAAACAAAGGGAGCTATGCTGGTTAGCACCAGCGCTGAATCTGTTTATTTTCAAAAGCTTCCATATGGAATTATTAGGTTGTCCTAACCTGGGTATCTTCAACCTAGATGCAGATGGCACCTGAGGGTCATGGTCAGCGTCCTGGCTGGGATCAACCTCAGGGAGCCATTCCTCATCTGATGAAGTTGAGGGCAGGGGAGCAAGGCCAGGGTCCTCCTGACTATCAGACTCAGAAGATCCCTCATCTGTAACAGAGAGGGTCATTGTGGTTGTTACTGTGCACATGCAGAAGAAACCGGAGAGATAAAAGGTGACTCGTTTCCTGCATCGCTACTTCACAGGTGAGGCATTTGAACAAACTTTTATTTTTTATCATGAACTTTCATGTGCCTTAATAACAAACTTGTATGCTGTCTGTAAATACGAATACAATTGTTACATTACAAGCCTAGTTGGTTTAGCCACGGAAAAAGACAGGAACCTTCCCGCTAGCCATGATTAGCTGAGATAATGGATGGGCTGGACATGCCGAGAGATGAGTTGGGATTGGTCTGCCATGTAGCATGCTTCATTCTATAACATGAGCTGGTCAGTATGTGTAGGCAAATATTTTGAATGCAGCTTTTTTGAAAGTTTATCACGTAGTAGAACTGCAAAAGTGTTGGTCTCTACTTCCTGGAGGATCGAGTTTCAAAATCAGTGAGATAAGAGTATGATGGCTAAGGAGATGTAGAAAATTCTGGTGTTTGATTGCAAATATGTAGAAGGCTCAAAGAGAACACAGAAGGCTGTTTGGATTGCATCTTCAAACTAAGGGCAACTATGGCACCCGTGACAGAGGGAGAAGCGTCCATCCATGTATATGGGTAAGATCTAGCGAGCTACATTTTCAGATATTATACGTTTAATTTAGTCCGTTTTCATTTCAAATTAACGCGTACTGTTCGCTAGCTAAAGTTAGCTGACTGGCTCGCTATCTAACGTTACGTGCATGATCAGTGTAGTAATTATTCTTATCTCAGAGCCATTTGCATTGCTAGTAATAGCCTAATGTTAGCTAGCTAACAAAAACAGAACAAAAAAAAAACATCCACAAAGCATGATTATGCCACCACCATGCATCACCGTAGGGATGGTATTGGCCAGGTGATGCGCTGTGCCTGGTTTCTTCCAGACGTGACGCTTGGCATTCAGGCCAAATAGTTCAAGCTTCGTTTCATTAGACCAGAGAACCTTGAGTCCTTTAGGTGCCTGTTGGTGAACTCCAAGCGGGCTGTCGTCATTTGCCTTATACTGAAGTGTGGCTTCCGTCTGGCCACTCTACCATAAAGGCCTGATTGGTGGAGTGCTGCAGAGATGGTTGTCCTTCTGGAAGGGTCTCCCATCTCCACAGAGGAGCTCTGACCAATGCCCTTCTCCCCCAGTTGCTCAGTTTGGCCGGGGGCCAGCTCTAGGAAGTCTTGGTGGTTCCAAACTTCTTCCATTTAAGAATGATGGAGGCCACTGTGTTCCTGGGGACCTTCAATGCTGCAGAAATGTTTTGGTACCCTTCCCCAGATCTGTGCCTCGACACGATCCTGTCTCAGAGCTCTACGGACAATTCCTTGACCTCAATTGTCATGCGTGAGTAAAAGTAAAGATATCTTAATAGAAAATGACTCCAAGTAAAAGTCACCCAGTAAAATACTACTTGAGTATCAAAAGTAAAACAAATAATTAAAAACATTTACAAATCAAGCATTTGTGTTTAGTGAGTCCGCCAGATCAGTGGCAGTAGAGATGACCAGCGATGTTTCTCTTAATCATGTTCCTGTCCAAATGTAACCAGTACTTCTGGGTGTCAGGGAAAAGTACATAAAGTACATAATGTTCTGTATGAATGCAGTTCTGTATGAATACATAAGTAGTACTTTAAAGTATTTTTACTTAAGTACTTTACACCACTGCAACTGTGGGACCTAAAAGCTCAGATGCAATCATTTTAATAACCAACGTTGACAAGCTGTCTTCATCAGGGTATAATTATTTGCTGGATATTGGCAGGAACTGGAACGCAATGTCATACACGTCGATCCACGTCATCCCAAACAGGCTCAACGGGTGACATGTCTGGTGAGTATGCAGGCCATGGAAGAACTGGGACATTTTCAGCTTCCAAGAATTGTGTAGAAATCGTTGCGATATGGGGCCGTGCATTATCATGCTGAAACATGAGGTTTCAGCATAATATGGCACGACGATAGGCCTCAGACGATCCCGCAGGTTAAGAAGCCAGATATGGAGGTCCTGGGCTGGCGTGGTTACACGTGGTCTGCGGTTGTGAGGCCTGTTTCTACATACTACCAAATTCTCTAAAATGACATTGGAGGCCACTTATGGTAGAGAAATTAATTCAATTCTCTGGCAACAGTTCTGGTGGACATTCCTGCAGTCAGCATGCCAATTGCACGCTCCCTCAAAACTTTAAACATCTGTAGCATTGTGTTGTTTGACAAAACGGCACATTTTAGTGGCCTTTTATTGTCCCCAGCACAAGGTGCACCTGTGTAATGATCATGCTGTGTAATCAGCTTCTTGATATGCCACACCTGTCAGGTGGATGGATTATCTTGGCAAAGGAGAAATGCTCACTCACAGGGATGTAAACAAATTTGTGCACAATTTGAGAGAAGCTTTTTGTGTGTGTCTGGGATTTTTTACTTCAGCTCGTGAAACATGGGACCAACACTTTACATGTTGCATTTATATTTTTGTTCAGTATTCGATCTGTCACTCATTTAAATAAAAGTAAACAAATAAAAAAGTCTAAGAAGCGGTAAATATGTTCTATGTGCATTATTTCTATGCTTCCCCATTAAGTCCAGTTTGTGTCTCTTACATGGTACAATGATTCTCTACATACTAGCTTGTTTTGTCACAAACTGATTTTTTTTTTCTTCTTTTTTTTTTTTTTTCACCTTTATTTAACCAGGTAGGCCAGTTGAGAACACGTTCTCGTTTACTACTGCGACCTGGCCAAGACAAAGCAAAGCAGTGCGACAAAATCAACAACAGAGTTACACATGGGATAAACAAACGTACAGTCAATAACACAATAGAACATCTATGTACAGTGTGTGCAAATGTAGTTAGATTAGGAAGGTAGGACAATAAATAGGCCATAGGGGCGAAATAATTAAAATGTAGCATTAACACTGGACTGACGTGCAGATGATGATGTGCAAATAGATACTGGAGTGCAAATGAGGAAAAATAATAATGTGGATGAGGTAGTAGGGTGGGATATTTACAGAAGGGCTGTATACAGGTGCAGTGATCGGTAAGCTGCTCTGACAGCTGATGCTTAATGTTATTGATGGAGATGGTCGTCTCCAGCTTCAATGATTCTTGCAATTCGTTCCAGTCATTGGCAGCAGAGAACTGGAAGGAATGGCGGCCAAAGGAGGTGTTGGCTTTGGAGCGCATAATACGGGTGGGTGTTGCTATGGTGACCAGTGAGTTGAGATAAGGCAGGGATTTACCTAGCAAAGACTTATAGATGACCTGGAGACAGTGGCCACGAATATGTAGTGAGGGCCAGCCAACGAGTGTACAGGTCGCAGTGGTGGGTAGTATATGGGGCTTTGGTAACAAAATGGATGGCACTGTGATAGACTACATCTAATTTGCTGAGTAGAGTGTTGGAGGCTATTTTGTAAATGGCATCGCCAAAGTCAAGAATCGGCAGGTTAGTCAGTTTTACGAGGACATGTTTGGCAGCATGAGTGAAGGAGGCTTTGTTGCGAAATAGGAAGCCGATTTCTAGATTTAATTTTGGATTGGAGATGCTTCATGTGAGTCTGGAAGGAGAGTTTACAGTCTAACCAGACGCCTAGGTATTTGTAGGTGTCCACATATTCTAAGTCTAGTGATGATAGTCCAGTGGGCAGGTGCTGGCAGCGTTAGATTGAAAAGCATGCATTTAGTTTTACTAGCATTTAAGAGCAGTTGGAGGCCACGGAGTGTTTGTTTGGAGGTTAGTTAAGTGTCCAAAGAAGGGCCAGATATATACAGAATGGTGTTGTCTGCGTAGAGGTGGATCAGAGAGTCACCAGCAGCGACATTGTTGATATATACAGAGAATAGAGTCGGCCCAAGAATTGAACCCTTTGGCACCCCCATAGAGACTGCCAGAGGACCGGACAACAGGCCCTCCGATTTGACACACTGAACTCTAGCTGAGAAGTAGTTGGAGAACCAGGCAAGGCAGTCATTTGAGAAACCAAGGCTGTTGAGTCTGCCAATAAGAATGCGGTGATTGACAGAGTCGAAAGCCTTGGCCAGGTCAATGAAGACGGCTGCACAGTACTGTCTTTTATCTATGGCGGTTATGATATCGTTTAGTACCTTGAGCGTAGCTGAGGTGCACCCATGACCAGCTCGGAAACCAGATTGCATAGCAGAGATGGTACGGTGGGATTCGAAGAGGTCAGTGATCTGTTTGTTAACTTGGCTTTCGAAGACTTTAGAAAGGCAGGGCAGGATGGATAAAGGTCTGTAACAGTTTGGGTCTAGAATGTCTCCCCCTTAAGCGACAATTTTAGCAAACTGTAAATGGCGGAACGGTTTCTGCATCTTTAAATTCAGACTGTAACAAGAAAATGTGGATAAAGTCAAGGAGTGTGAATGCTTTCAATACTTTCAAGCGATACTACCAAGCTTGCTAGGACAGAACATAGCACTTGAGGCCAACAATGGCAAGAGTCCCCCACCCAAATACAGAGGCCTTTGAAGCCCCCTCCATCTGTCCAATAAGAAACAATATTGCTGCTTTGATCACACAAGGTATGACTCCAAACACCCAGAAAAGGTACTCTCCTTGATGTTATCCTCACTGATAGGTTTCAGTCTGGTGTTTTCTGTAATGACCTTAATGATCACTGTTTTACAGCCTGTGTTCGTAATGGCTGCTCAGTGAAACGACCTGTTCTGGTTTGTCAGACGCTTGCTAAAACACTTTAATAAGAAAGCCTTCCTTCATGACCTGGCTTCTGTAAATTGGTATAGAATCAGCTTGATCCCCTCTGTCGAAGACACTTGGACCTTCTTTTTTTATATTTTCAGTGGTATTGTTAACAAACACACCCCCATAAAGAAAATGAGAATTAAAAACAGGTTCAGTCCCTGGTTCGACCGTGATCTGGCAGAGTTACTCCACCTCAAGAATATCATTTGGCGAAAGGCTCGGCACACGCTTACTCAGGCTGACTGGCTCTCGTTCAGGCAAATGAGAAATAAGTGCAAGGCCAAAGTTAGTTACTTTTTAAAGAGTAGTTCTCTCTGTTCTGGAAAACGGTTAAAAACCTGGAGAACAAACCCTCCTACTGACAGCTGCCCATGTCCCTTAATGTTGATGATGTGGTAGTTACTGTGTGATGGAAATGTTCATGTTGCTTTTCTATTTTATAGATTTCTATGTTATGTCCATGTACTGTTCTATAAACCAATTTCTGTGTTCATGCAAGTGGCTGACTGTACAAATCCTCACTATCAGTAGCTGCAATTTGGCAGTACACCCAGACCTTGTTTTGAGAACGAACAAGCGATATCTCAGTTTCAAGGTCTCAGCTTAGAGAAGAAGACTTGTGAGTTATTGGTCTGTCATGAACCAGTATTGGTCGGTCACATGAATGAAGCAAACGTTAATGATTCATTCATTATGCTAAATCATGAAAATTTAACTTTTGTGTATAGCCGTAATACAAGACAACTGCTGGGACTGCCCCGGCAAAGCTTCTGACAAGACATGTGTACTATGGTGCATTGAGTTGGTTGGAACCTCTCCAGCGCACTGACAATAAACTATGATTAATTTAAGATTGACTTTGAGTGTCCCTGTGTAAAGGAATTTCCATGACAACTGACAAGAAGCACATGGCTGAGCTCTTTAATCAACACTTCATTAAGTCAGGATTCCTATTGCCCGTCCAACATTTCCTCATCTGCCACCCCTTCTAATGCAACTATCCCCGATGCTTCTCCCTCTTTGTCCCCTGCCCCGCTACAAAGTTTCTCTCTGCAGACGGTCACTGAGTCCGAGGTGCTAAAGGAGCTCCTTAAACTTGACCCCAAAAAAACATTGGGTCAGATTGACCCTTTCTTCTTTTAAGGTTGCTGCCCCTATCATCACCAAGCTTATCTCCAACCGCCAAGCCTGTCTCTTCTCTCTGGGGAGGTTCCCATTGCTTGGAAGGCAGCCACGGTTCGTCCTTTATTTAAAGGGGGAGATGAAGCGAATCCTAACTGTTATAGGCCAATTTCTATTTTGCCCCTCAAAAGTGTTGGAAAAACTTGTCAATAATCAACTCAGTGGCTTTCTTGATGTACATACTCTCTGGTATGCAATCTGGTTTCCGCTCAGGTTATGGATGTGTCACTGCAACCTTAAAGGTCCTAAATGATGTCACCATTGCCCTTGACTCTAAGCAATGTTGTGCTGCTATTTTTATTGACTTGGCCAAAGCTTTTGATACGGTAGACCATTCCATTCTTGTGGGCCGGCTAAGGAGTATTGGTGTCTCTGAGGCGTCTTTGGTCTGGTTTGCTAACTATCTCTCTCAAAGACTGCAGTGTATAAAATCTGCTGTCTCAGCCACTGCCTGCCACCAAGGGTGTATCCCAAGGCTCGATCCTAGGACCCACGCTCTTCTCAATTTACATCAACACCATAGCTCAGGAAGCTCTCTCATCCATTTATATGCAGATGATAGTCTTATACTCAGCTGGCCCCTCCCCAGATTTTGTGTTAAATGCTCTACCACAAAGCTTTCTTAGTGTCCAACAAGCTTTCTCTGCCCTTAACCTTGTTCTGAACACCTCCAAAACAAAGGTAATGTGGTTTGGTAAGAATGCCCCTCTCCCCACAGGTGTGATTACTACCTCTGAGGGTTTAGAGCTTGAGGTAGTCACCTCGTACAAGTACTTGGGAGTATGGCTAGACGGTACACTGTCCTTCTCTCAGCACATATCAAAGCTGCAGGCTAAAGTTAAATCTAGACTTGGTTTCCTCTATCGTAATCACTCCTCTTTCACTCCAGCTGCCCAACTACCCCTGATTCAGATGACCATCCTGCCCATGCTAGATTACAGAGACTTATTTTTTATAGATCGGCAGGTAAGGATGTTCTCGAGCTGCTAGATATTCTTTACCATTCGGCCATCAGATTTGTCACCAATGCTCCTTATAGGACACATCACTGCACTCTATACTCCTCTGTAAACTGGTCATCTCTGTATACCCGTCGCAAGACCCACTGGTTGATGCTTATTTATAAAACCCTCTTAGGCCTCACTCCCACCTATCTGAGATATCTACTGCAGCCCTCATCCTCCACATTCAACACCCGTTCTGCCAGTCACATTCTGTTAAAGGTCCCCAAAGCGCACACATCCCTGGGTTGCTCGTCTTTTCAGTTCACTGCAGCTAGCGACTGGAACGAGCTGCAACAAACACTCAAACTGGACAGTCTCTTTATTTATCTCTTCATTCAAAGACTCAATCATGGACACTCTTGCTGACAGTTGTGGCTGCTTTGCGTGATGTATTGTTGTCTCTACCTTGTCCTTTATGCTGTTGTCTGTGCCCAATAATGTTTTTACCATGTTTTGTGCTGCTGCCATGTTGCTACCATGTTGTTGTCATGTGTTGCTGCCATGCTGTGTGGTCGTCTTAGGTCTCTCTTTATGTAGTGTTGTAATGTCTCTCGTCGTGATGTGTGTTTTTGTCTTATATTTTATTTTTTTAATCCCAGCCCCCGTCACCGCAGGAGGCCTTCTACCTTTTGGTTGGCCGTCATTGTAAATAAGAATTCTTCACTAAATTGCCTAGTTAAATAAAGGTTAAATAATAAAACAACTTTCTGAAGGCAAAATGATATCTCTATCATTCTCTATTTGCTTCCCATGCTCTGACTAATGGGACAGAAAATGTTGCCTCTAACTATGGAAACATCCAACAACAATAATTTAATAATCTGTAAAAACAACCACATGACTCACCCTTTACTGCTCCTTTTTGTGTCTCAACTGCTTCTCTAATATCTCCTGGACAGATTATAATAACACGAGATTTTACTTCTGGGTTAAGCAAGTTTACTGCTTCTCCACCGCTGGCGCCTTCTCCACCAGTCTTCTCCACCACTCTCACCTCCATCTCGTTCATGGTCATGAGTAATGATATTTTCTCCATCGAGTTTTTACTCAACACTTCCATGAATGACGCAAACATTATCTGAAAAATTAATAAAAACAATTGACCTGATTACTGATACCGTCACTGACCATTCAGCCTCGTTTCTAGAATATCAGAAGAAATATATTCTATGCCAGGCCTCTCCAACCCTGTCCCTGCAGAGCTACCCTCCTGAAGGTTTTCGTTTCAACCCCAGTTGATAATCCGAGGCGTTAGATTAGGGTTGGAGAGCCCTGTTCTAGGCTGACGGTAGCTAGCTACATTTCAATACATTCAATCCATAGAGAATGATAAGAGGCCTGTAGTAGCCAAAAGGCCGAGTTAGCATGGGCAGCGACATGGAGGACTCCCGCCATTTGAAAGTAGTCATATATATATATATATATATATATATATATATATATATATATATATAATTCTAGGCAAGTCATGGACCTACAGGGGCAAATTGGGGTTAAGTGCCTTGCTCACGGGCACATCGACAGGTTTTTCACCTTGTCGCCTCGGGGATTCGAACCAGCGACCTTTGTTTCCTGGCCCAACGCTCTAACCGCCAGGCTGCCTGCCGCCCTTATATACAGACGAGTCCTCTATCTCTCTCTATGGTTTGATGATGCGCCTCACTCACTTTGTTGGTTGTATTCACACGCTCCATTTTTCTCTTCAGTAAACGAGTGTCTTTATTGTCCAAAACAGCAGCACAGACGTCGAGGAGTCTCTCCACCTCCCTGACTGTTGATTCAACGAATAACCCCAGAATGTGGGATAACTGGGTCTGAAATATCTCTCTGCGCGACATTACTGCTGCCTACTGATCTCAGAAATAGCCTACTTCGAGAATTTCTAGTTTGCTTCTTTTCCGCTGTCTAATGTTTCCGGCCTTGCGCTGTATTATTGTCCGACATGAAACACGCAATCGAGCAGAAACGTTCCTACCATTTGCTGTAACGTGGGGTGTATTCACTGGGAACCAAACGAAACGTTGAGGGACGTACCTGAATTAGTCCAAACTCTCGTTTCCGTTGCTAAACGTTTATTACTAACGATTACAGCCCCGGTGAACATGTATGTAGAATTAGGATACTAATGCGCTCCTGTCAATGGCGTGGAATTAGTTAGATAATTAAACATACAAATGTGGCACAAGTATTTAAAACTAATACTGCGATGTATTGAGCTGACAGAAATGACAGTGTTACCAAAGCCCGACGTCAGCTGCGGATAAATGTGGTTGCTTTTATATTCTCATACTTTAATCGTAGCCTTTTGTTCTGATGCTTCCAGTTAAGGCGAGAGTCCTTCATTGTAACAATTACAAAGTGGACTCCCCGCATTTGTTTCGGGAAAAAGCCGTGGGATGCATGGGACTTAAAACATGTAACCACTCTCAAATTCATAGACAGAGCTGTGGACACAAGGACTGACCATCCATGATATCAACATTATAGTTTTAACCATGTTGAGGAAATACAGTGTTGGTTTACATTTACTTTGTTTACAAACATTGGAGTAAAACAAGCTTTTGGCAGTACACCCAGACCTTGTTTTGGTCTGGGTGTACAGCAATCTGCTGGGGTACAAGAGTTGAACTAAGCTCAGGAAGCTGTTATTAAATATTCTTCAAGAACCAATGGTTATATACTGTATAATGAATTCATAAATTAAAACGTTGATGTAGAGACTAAGGATTCTATCTTTAAATTAGCATTGAAAAGATTGTAAACCGCATTGTGGTGGTCACTGGTCCTCCTCTATCTAGTGGTGGTCACTGGTCCTCCTCTATCTAGTGGTGGTCACTGGTCCTCCTCTCTATCTAGTGGTGGTCACTGGTCCTCCTCTCTATCTAGTGGTGGTCACTGGTCCTCCTCTCTATCTAGTGGTGGTCACTAGTCCTCCTCTCTATCTAGTGGTGGTCACTGGTCCTCCTCTCTATCTAGTGGTGGTCACTGGTCCTCCTCTCTATCTAGTGGTGGTCACTGGTCCTCCTCTCTATCTAGTGGTGGTCACTGGTCCTCCTCTCTATCTAGTGGTGGTCACTGGTCCTCCTCTCTATCTAGTGGTGGTCACTGGTCCTCCTCTCTATCTAGTGGTGGTCACTGGTCCTCCTCTCTATCTAGTGGTGGTCACTGGTCCTCCTTATTTTTGTCCAACTGTTGTCCACTGTTAGCATTGACCCTGGGGTAATTTAAAACATTACTATAGTCCAGTCTCGAGATTATAATCTCAATGATTAATAACAGCAAGATGTCATACAGTTTCCAGTTATTAATAATTCCAGGATTAGATTGCCTCTAGAGCAGAATGGGTCTGTTTCCCAGACACAGATTAGTCCAGAGCAGGACAAAAAATCCTTCTCGATAGAGATTCTCCATTATAATATTTGTTTTTTTTTGTCTAGGACTACTCTGCATCTGGGAAACCGACCCGTTAGGTCTACCAGGGACAGAGTATTTATTGTAAAGGTCACACTTCAAGAAAAACGTCAGTCTGGTACATCAATCAGGTGCTTTTGGGCGCTGCAGTAGGTTTTCTGATTTAATCAATATTCAATTTGGCAGAAAACAAAACAAAAAAACGTTAGAAAAGAAGAGAAGCTGCACAACCAATTGTTTTTGGAACGTCACTGGCTGATGAAAGATAATAGGTTGAGCGTGTGTGTGTGTGTGATTATAGATAATAGGTTGAGTTTGTGTGTTATCTCATAGTATAGACCAGGCCATGACTCATTTTGAAGTGAGTGTGTGTGAGTGTGTGTGTGTGCGCGTGAGTGTGAGTGTGTTTGTGTATCTGAGACTCAGATCCTGCATTGAGAGGAGAATATATATTTTAATGGGATGTGAAATATGATTATGGAATATGGAGGGCCTCTCCTGATAGATACAAACCAGGGCCTCTCCTGATAGATACAAACCAGGGCCTCTCCTGATAGATACAAACCAGGGCCTCTCCTGGTAGATACAAACCAGGGCCTCTCCTGGTAGATACAAACCAGGGCCTCTCCTGGTAGATACAAACCAGGGCCTCTCCTGGTAGATACAAACCAGGGCCTCTCCTGGTAGATACAAACCAGGGCCTCTCCTGGTAGATACAAACCAGGGCCTCTCCTGGTAGATACAAACCAGGGCCTCTCCTGATAGATACAAAACATATTGATGATCAGACGCTTGCTGTTAAGAGTTATAGCTCACAGACATCTGCTTACACATACAGTAGGATAATACTGAGTATTATTAATATCAATACGAAGTACTGAAATTGAATTCCTTCAGCTAATTCTGTAGAGCATTCAGTACTTTAAATACATGGTATGTGTGTGTGTGTGTGGTTGTAAACTACATAATGATTCCAACAACAGTTAGTGCTTTAATAACCATGTGTTTTGTAACTGAATGGTGTTTCTGTGAGGTTGCTGTTGTGTTGCTAATTATCAAGTGGCTCTTGTAATTATCTCTGATTGGGGTCAAAGCCTCTCGTTTAGTTCTAAAGTGTGTGTGTGTGTGTGTGTGTGTGTGTGTATGTGTGTGTCAGCACCTCTCAGAGAGAGAGACATTCTCCACAGCATTTCAGTTCAATGCTCCATTTAATAGAAGACAGTTTCATGAATCATTATTTGTTTTCTCGACTAGAGCCGAGCTGTTATTGAAGTCCACAGTCTTCTTTTTCTCATACATCCTTATCTTTTAAAGCTTAGCAAACAGGAAAGAGAATGACATGCCAATACATCTGTCTCCTGGGATGACCCATGCTGATCCATGGTCAGTCCACAGTAGAGTTTCTTCATACCTTTTATTGCACCAACAAGGAGCTTTTAAAAGGAAATATGTAGGGAGCTGGTACATCTACAGTGGCAAGAAAAAGTATGTGAACCCTTTGAAATTACCTGGATTTCTGCATAAATTGCTCATACAATTTTATCTGATCTTCATATAAGTCACAAAAATAGACAAACACAGTGTACTTAAACTAATAACACAAATTATTGTATTTTTCTTGTCTATATTGAATACATAATTTAAACATTCACAGTGTACGTTGAAAAAAGTATGTGAACCCCTAGGCTAATTACTTCTCCAAAAGCTAATTGGAGTCAGGAGTCAGCTAACCTGGAGTCCAATCAATGAGACGAGATTTGAGATGTTTGTTAGATCTGCCCTGCCCTATAAAAAACACTAAAAAAATTTGAGTTTGCTATTCACAAGATGCATTGCCTGATGTGAACCATGCCTCAAACAAAAGAGATCTCAGAAGACCTAAGATTAAGAATTTTTGACTTGCATAAAGCTGGAAAGGGTTACAAAAGTATCTCTAAAAGCCTTGATGTTCATCAGCCCACAGTAAGACAAATTGTCTATAAATGGAGAAAGTTCAGCACTGTTGCTACTCTCCCTAGGAGTGGCTGTCCTGCAAAGATGACTGCAAGAGGACAGCGCAGAATGCTCATTGAGGTTAAGAAGAATTCTAGAGTGTCAGCTAAAGACTTACAGAAATCTCTGGAACATGCTAACATATCTGTTGACGAGTCTACGATATGTAAAACACTAAACAAGAATGGTATTCATGGGAGGACACCACGGAAGAAGTCAGTGCTGTCCAAAAAAACATTGCTGCCTCAGGGCCTCGGTAGCTTGCTATCATCAACCAAAAAATTAATTCCCATGTTTATCAAGACATTTTGCAGGAGAATGTAAGGCTATCTGTCCCCCAATTGAAGCTCAACAGAAGTTGGGTGATGCAACAGGACAACGACCCAAAACACAGAAGTAAATTAACAACCACAATGGCTTCAACAGAAGAAAATACCCGTTGTGGAGCGGCCCAGTCAGAGTCCTGACCTCAACCTGATTGAGATGCTGTAGCATGACCTCAAGAGAGCAGTTCACACCAGACATCCCAAGAATATTGCTGAACTGAAACAGTTTTTTGTATAGAGGAATGGTCCAAAATTCCAATAACTGTTTGGTTGAGGTTATTGCTGCCAAAGGAGGGTCAACCAGTTATTAAATCCAAGGGACCAGGGTGATCAGTCCCACTGCCCTTTAGTGGAACCCAATATGCAAGCCCTAGTTTATGTCTTCTAAGTGACAATGGTATTTCCCCCATATCTATTTGTAATGCCTCCACCGGTGTTGTTTTAAATACTCCAGTACGTATTCTAAGTGCCCTTGACTGTATTCGATCTCATTTTGACTGTGTTGTTTTAGCAGCAAATCCACACACAAAACACCCATAATCAAATGTAGATCTAATGAATGATCTGTAAATATCCAGTAATGATTGCCTTTCTGTATCCCAGTCCCTCCCTACTATTGTTCTCATTAGGTTTAAGACCTTTTGACACTTTGTTTCTATACTTGATATATGTGTTCTCCATGTAAGTTTCTCATCTAACCATAAACCTAGATGTTTAAACCCGGTTACCTTATCTAATCTTTGTCCATATAATCATCTGCGTATAAAGCTGTCCCAGGTCCTACTCTTCCATAAATATAATCTATCATAATTGAAAATAAAATAGGACTGATGACACTGCCTTGCGGTGTACCATTTACTATCTCATATTTCCTGGACATCTCAGACCCGACTCTAACCTGAGAAGTTCGGTCAAACTAAAAATCCATTATCCAATTGTACGTCCTGCCACCGATCCCTAATTTATTCAATTATTAACAGACCTTCCCTTCACATGGTGTCGTATGCTTTCTCAATGTCAAAATAAACTACAGAAAGCACTTCTTTTGTTGCCAGTGCCTTTTCAATCTCATTACTCACTTTAACTAAAGCATCTACAGTTGTTCTACCTTTCCTAAAAGCACTCTGGCATGGGCTCAACAAACTCCTCTGCTCCAAATAATACACTCATCTATTTACAATCAGCTTTTCCATTAACTTGCACAAATTAGAGGTAAGTGCAGTTGGTCTATAACTATCCGGACTTGATGGATCCTTACGAGGCTTTACAAAAGGCAGAACCACCGCATGCTTCCATTCACCTGGTAATATTCCTACTTTCCATATTTTATTAAATACCCTAAGTATCTTCTCTAATACGTCATCTGACATATGTTTAAACATAATACAACACAAACGATCCTCACCCGGAGCCGTTGTACCACATCCCTCCACAGTCCTATTCAATTCAAACACATTACATTCTATATCTAACACTGCCTCTGAATCTCCCTTTTTCCTTCCTCATCATCATGTATTCTCATTTTTTCCTCCGCCTTTTGCTTTCATCACTTAAATGATCTGCTTTATGTATTGCTGCAAAGACATTCAAATGATCTGCTTTATGTATCGCTGCAAAGACATTCAAATGATCTGCTTTATGTATTGCTGCAAAGACATTCAAATGATCTGCTTTATGTATCGCTGCAAAGACATTCAAATGATCTGCTTTATGTATCGCTGCAAAGACATTCAAATGATCTGCTTTATGTATCGCTGCAAAGACATTTAAATGATCTGCTTTATGTATCGCTGCAAAGACGACATTTAAATGATCTGCTTTATGTATTGCTGCAAAGACATTTCCCAACACGTTTGCTTTTTCTTTACTAGTTACAGCCATAACATCTCCCTTTTTTAATACTGGTATGTTTACGGTTTTATCTTTCCCATCATCCTTTTTAACATTTTCCACACATCCTCCAGCTGAGTCACGCCACGCCCCTCTCTTTGCCATAACTTTCCTCACTTTTGCTTTCTGTCTTTGTAACTTATCATATTATTAACTGTCATGTTATTATTTAATATGTTATAAGCCTCCTCATGATCCTGTAAGGCCTTGCCTCATCCTTCATTCCACCATGGAACTATCCTTCGTTGAGCACCTCTTCCCCCTCTTATAGGGACGGCCATTGTTGCAGCTTTCAATACAGCCAAACTCAATTCACAAACACATTCTTCTACAGATCCTTCCAAAGATACTTTATTAACCTCTATTTCACATTCAGTTTAAAACATTTCCCATCAGCCTTTTATCAAAACACCACTTATTAACGAGTTCATTGTCATTTCAACCAATGTCAATCTCTATATTACAAATGACTGGAAAATTATCACTACCCAAAGTAGACTCCTTCACATCCCACTCACAGACACCAGCCATATCAGCTGACACTATTGTAAGATCCAGACAAGACATGGTTCCTCTACGTGTATCTATTCTTGTCCCTCGTCCATCATTTACACCAATCCTCTCCCCTCTAGAAATTCTACAACAACTGATCCATTTACATCTGTGACATTACTTCCCCACAAACTGTTGTGTGCATTAAAATCCCCACACCAAATCTCTTTACCACCTGTCCATCCCCCACAACCTTTTCTAGCGTACCGACTGTGATGAGTCTACACAGATTATAATAATATCCCCCCCCCCCCCCCCCCGGTCCTACATTTCTATCACTCCTTACTGATACGTATCCCGGGATAATGAAATCCAAATGTGGTTTTAACCACATTTCTTGTATACATATTATATCCGGCAACACATTTAAATCATGAATATACTTCTTAAACTCCTGCCCGTTAGCTATTAAACTCCAGCATTCCATTGAACTATAATGAACTCCATTATCCTACTTAATATCTTGTTCATTAGTTGAAATATTATTCAAGAACTGATGTACTATGTCTATAGTGACTTCTGTGAAGCCGAGAAAGTCCTGAGCCGCCTGAACTACCTCTGCCATCTTGCTTTTATGCACCGAGCAGCAATTTATCGCCTTACAAACAAAGGCTATGAATTCAATACGATTTACCCTCATTGTTTTATCAGTAATGAAACCTTCATGTACTGTACACACGGCGTCTTAACTATATTGTCATGCTCCACTTGACTATTTGACCGTCGAGTTACTACTGTGGTTGGTTGTGCAATATTATTTACCTTCTTCACTGCCTCAGCATATGATACGTCACTTCCTACCTCATACCTCTGTGCTTCCATTGCTCTCTGTTGTACTTCACATCCACCATACGCTGCACTCTGTTCACCATTGCAATTACAACATTTCACTTTATCTTCAGGTGCACGTGGTCCGTACTCATGCCCCCACCACCTTGCACATCTCAACTGACTTCTACAAACATTTGCAGTAGGTCCAATTCTTTGACACTCTAAACACAGCAGTGGCGGCGGCACATATTCTCTAACCTGAAAACGTATTGATCCCAATTGTACTCTTTTTGGTAACATTTCTTCAAAATGTATAAGAACCGTCGTAGTTTCAACTTTAACTCCATTCCTTTTACTTCAAACACTTTCCCTTCTTTCAACAACTCTTTAATTTCCTCCATAGTTATCGTCAAGTCAATACCAGCAGTTACCCTCCTCAATTTGGCCTTAGAACCTGGTATATGACACTAGACACTTCCTCCATTAAGTGACTCCATTTTCAGAATGTTCTCTTGTTGCATTTTACTATTAACCCCCATCAGTATGTTTCCAGAACCAACCGGTTTAGCGACTTAATTATCACAATCTCCTTCTGAATTGCTTTTGTCAGTTGTATTGGATGAAAGTATTTCCCTAACGGTTCCGAATACGCCACCATCACCTTGTATTCTTCCACTTCATCCTCTGTTGTTGTCCTATGTTTTACTGGTCTGTTATCACTACTCATATTTCCCCCACCACTATTTTAGAAAACAATTGGATTTGTTCTGCTATTCGATTCCTGTGGCTCTGGCTGAGAGCAGACATAGCAGAAATAGCAGTGGTCTCCTGAACTAGTGTTTCCACTACTCTAGCGCTTATCTCAGCTGTGGTGTTTTTGTCTGTCTGGGTCTGTCTGTCTGTCTGTCTCTGTGTGTGGGGGACAAGTGTTTTAAATTGTGCAGTATTAACTATAGTAAATAAGAGTCTGGTAGCATCAGGTGTGTGTGTGTGTGTGTGTGTGTGTGTTTGTTTGCCGGGCTGGAAGACAGGGGACACAACTCCTCCTCCTTCAGTATCAGACCTCACAGAAACTGTACCCTTCACAGCTCTTTAGAACCTTCAGTATCAGACCTCACAGAAACTGTACCCTTCACAGCTCTTTAGAACCTTCAGTATCAGACTTCACAGAAACTGTACCCTTCACAGCTCTTTAGAACCTTCAGTATCAGACCTCACAGAAACTGTACCCTTCACAGCTCTTTAGAACCTTCAGTATCAGACCTCACAGAAACTGTACCCTTCACAGCTCTTTAGAACCTTCAGTATCAGACTTCACAGAAACTGTACCCTTCACAGCTCTTTAGAACCTTCAGTATCAGACCTCACAGAAACTGTACCCTTCACAGCTCTTTAGAACCTGTCTCCATAGAATGTGATTTCACCAAGTCTTGCACCAGAGTCCTCTGAGGTCTCTATGCATGAGGGACTTGTTTTCCATCCCAGTGTGAATGACTAGAGGTTTTCCATCCCAGTGTGAATGACTAGAGGTTTTCCATCCCAGTGTGAATGACTAGAGGTTTTCCATCCCAGTGTGAATGACTAGAGGTTTTCCATCCCAGTGTGAATGACTAGAGGTTTTCCATCCCAGTGTGAATGACTAGAGGTTTTCCATCCCAGTTTGAATGACTAGAGGTTTTCCATCCCAGTGTGAATGACTAGAGGTTTTTCATCCCAGTGTGAATGACTAGAGGTTTTTCATCCCAGTGTGAATGACTAGAGGTTTTCCATCCCAGTGTGAATGACTCTAGAGGTTTTCTGGCTCTATATTCTCTTTGTCTAGGAAAGTATCACAGATAAAGAAAAATGTTTTGCGTCATGACAAGTCAGGAACAAGTTTATTGATCACTGATCAATTGTTCTGGGATTGTGTTGGGTTTGATAGTGGTTTGTTATGAAACCAATAGAAATACTGTCTGTAGATACAGTTTAGCGTAGATGGTGTATATTTTCAGATCCCGTTAGTTTGTTCTTAGAGGTCTAGAGAGATGTAGGCTGTGCCTCGTAAAGTACATCAGTGTTGATCACAGAATTAATGCATGGTATCTCCATTGTGTGCGTAACAGGCTATACCACAAGTCCCTCTCTCCCTCCCCTCAGCTATGTGAATGTGAGGTGAGGGGAAGGGGGAGGGGTGGGGTATGTGCTAGGGGAATGGGTGTGTCACTATAAGAAGCCAGAGAGGGGAGCATGCAGACAGTTGGTTCAGAGGAACTCTCCAAGCCTAAGGATACCATCTTTACTACTACAGCCACTCTGCACCCACAAGAGACTGAGATAACATTTACAAGACACAAATACAGGTAAGAGAGAGATTAGTTTGATTTCTGTGTGTGTGTGTGTGTGCATAAGATAATATTTATACTTGGGGGGGATCTAATAAGATAAATTGACATCCCGGTTGTGTAGTCACAGGTTATATCATGAATTATGCCTAAGGGTAATATAATTCGACAGAATGGTTGTCGCTTCAGAGGGTTCTGTTTCTTTGATTCACACTAGATGTTCTGTATTTGGTGATGTACTTTAAACCAGGGTTTTGTAATCCTGGTCCCGGGGACCCAAAGGGGTGCACCGTTTAGTTTTTACCCCAGCACTACACACCTGGTTCCACTAATCAACTCATCATCGAACCTCTGATCAGTGGAACCATGTGTGTGTAGTGCTGGAGCAAAAACGACCATGTGCACAACGTTGTGTCCCCGGGACCAGGATTGGGAAATGCTGCTTTACACTATATACCTTCCACCTTGAATAACCTTGTATTTCCATTACTCGTTGCTTTGGCATCACTTTGGCATCACCTTGCTGTGTCCCCAGGCCCATGATACCATCGTCATTACCACCGTGCTGAGTGTGTTCCATCCCCGTAGCATCATAGCAACTATCCACCTGTTCCACTGGCTCCCCAATTAACAGAGGAAAAAAATAATAATCTGGAGTCACAACACCCTTTCTGCCGAGTTAGAAGTAGTCATTCAGCTTACTCTGGTCATTTAGTTAGTTCAATTTGGGATCCTGTTGATTGAGTCGTGTTCATCTGGCAGGATCAGATTTAAATGTTTTTCCATGTGGGTTGTTTAACACATTTCACAAATATTTACCACCCTCCTATGCCTCTAGTTATTGTCTCATAATTATACCTCCATCTCATCTAATGTACCTAATCTGTTCCTAATGAAGTGGCCGGTGAGTGAACAATAGCTATTGTCTTTAGCTCCAAATATCAAACCAAATACAACAGGTGTAGACTTTACAGTGAAATGAATACGACAGTGTCACAGTGAATGGAGGACAGAACCCAAGGCGCAGAGCAGTGGTGGTTCCACATCTTTATTTACAACTGAATACAACAGGTGTAGACTTTACAGTGAAATGAATACAACAGGTGTAGACTTTACAGTGAAAGGAAATAGGAACACAACGAAAACAATAACAAGGCTATATACAGGAAGTACAAGTACCAAGTCTGTGCAGGGGTACCAGGTAGTGGAGGTAATACAGTATGTACCTGTTGGTAGGGGTTAAAGTGACTAGGTAATCAGGATATACTGTATAATAGACAGAGTAGCAGCAGCGTATGTGAAGAGTGAAAGTGTGTCTGTGTGAGTGTGTGTATGTAGTGTGTGTTGGAGTGTCAGTGTAGTATGTGGAGTGTGTGGGTAGAGTCCAGTGAGTGTACATAGAGCCAGTGCAAAACAATGTAAATTGTCCGGGTAGCCATTTTATTAGCTATTCAGCAGTCTTATGGCTTGGGGGTAGAAGCTGTTCAGGACTTGGCACTCTGGTACCGCTTGCAGTGTGGTAGCAGATAGATCAGTCTATGACCTGGGTGGCTGGAGTCTTTGACCATTTTTCAATTGCACTACCCTCTCTAGCCCCTTACGGTCGGAAGTTGCCATACCAAGTGGTGATGCAGCAAGTCAAGATGCTCTCAATGGTGCAGCTGTATAATTTTTTTCAGGATCTCCATGCCAAATCTTTTTAGCCTCCTGAGGGAGAAGAGGCGTTGTCGTGCCATACAGCACTATGTAGGGAATAGGGTGCCAATTGGGAAGCAAAAATATATGCTTTCATGAGGAACCCCTTTGATGTCAAGAGTGTGTAATTTGTCCAATCAATGATGTACGCATGCAGAATCTATTACAGCAGTATCTTTAATTAGTTACAACTAGCAATGTTATTACCAGATTTATCATCATAAATTACTAACAGGAAGATCATTGCATTTAAATGTTCATTACTGATCTATGAGAAGTGCTTGTAGTGTACTAGCTCTAACAGGAGGGTTTATTAAGGTAGCCAGCTCTAACAGGAGGGTTTATTAAGGTAGCCAACTCTAACAGGAGCGTTTATTAAGGTAGCTAGCTCTAACAGGATGGTTTATTAAGGTAGCTAGCTCTAACAGGAGGGTTTATTAAGGTAGCCAGCTCTAACAGGAGGGTTTATTAAGGTAGCCAGCTCTAACAGGATGGTTTATTAAGGTAGCCAGCTCTAACAGGAGGGTTTATTAAGGTAGCCAACTCTAACAGGAGCGTTTATTAAGGTAGCTAGCTCTAACAGGATGGTTTATTAAGGTAGCTAGCTCTAACAGGAGGGTTTATTAAGGTAGCCAGCTCTAACAGGAGGGTTTATTAAGGTAGCCAGCTCTAACAGGATGGTTTATTAAGGTAGCCAGCTCTAACAGGAGGGTTTATTAAGGTAGCCAACTCTAACAGGAGAGTTTATTAAGGTAGCCAACTCTAACAGGAGCGTTTATTAAGGTAGCTAGCTCTAACAGGATGGTTTATTAAGGTAGCTAGCTCTAACAGGAGGGTTTATTAAGGTAGCCAGTTCTAACAGGAGGGTTTATTAAGGTAGCCAGCTCTAACAGGAGGGTTTAATAAGGTAGCCAGCTCTAACAGGATGGTTTAATAAGGTAGCCAGCTCTAACAGGATGGTTTAATAAGGTAGCCAGCTCTAACAGGATGGTTTAATAAGGTAGCTAGCTCTAACAGGATGGTTTATTAAGGTAGCTAGCTCTAACAGGAGGGTTTATTAAGGTAGCCAGCTCTAACAGGAGGGTTTATTAAGGTAGCCAGCTCTAACAGGATGGTTTATTAAGGTAGCTAGCTCTAACAGGATGGTTTTTAAGGTAGCTAGCTCTAACAGGATTGTTTATTAAGGTAGCTAGCTCTTACATTATGGTTTATTAAGGTAGCCAGCTCTAACAGGATGGTTTTTAAGGTAGCTAGCTCTAACAGGATTGTTTATTAAGGTAGCTAGCTCTTACATTATGGTTTATTAAGGTAGATAGCTCTAACAGGATGGTTTATTAAGGTAGCCAACTCTAACAGGATTGTTTATTAAGGTAGCTAGCTCTTACATGATGGTTTATTAAGGTAGCTAGCTCTAAAAAGGATGGTTTATTAAGGTAGCCAGCTCTAACAGGATGGTTTATTAAGGTAGCCAGCTCTAACATGATGGTTTATTAAGGTAGCTAGCTCTAACAGGATGGTTATTAAGGTAGCTAGCCCTAACAGGATGGTTTATTAAGGTAGCCAGCTCTAACAGGATGGTTTATTAAGGTAGCTAGCTCTAAAAAGGATGGTTTATTAAGGTAGCCAGCTCTAACAGGATGGTTTATTAAGGTAGCCAGCTCTAACAGGATGGTTTATTAAGGTAGCTAGCTCTAACAGGATGGTTATTAAGGTAGCTAGCCCTAACAGGATGGTTTATTAAGGTAGCCAGCTCTAACAGGATGGTTTATTAAGGTAGCCAGCTCTAACAGGATGGTTTATTAAGGTAGCCAGCTCTAACAGGATGGTTTAATAAGGTAGCCAGCTCTAACAGGATGGTTTAATAAGGTAGCCAGCTCTAACAGGATGGTTTAATAAGGTAGCCAGCTCTAACAGGATGGTTTATTAAGGTAGCCAGCTCTAACAGGATGGTTTATTAAGGTAGCCAGCTCTAACAGGATGGTTTATTAAGGTAGCCAGCTCTAACAGGATGGTTTAATAAGGTAGCCAGCTCTAACAGGATGGTTTAATAAGGTAGCCAGCTCTAACAGGATGGTTGAACCAGTTTTTGCCCAGTGGGACCTGAACAGTGTAACTGAACTGAACACTCCTCATAGTTATTTCCCTTTACAGACATTGGTTTAGCTCTCTTCCTCCCGACATTACATTTACATTTCTATTGACATTTTAGTCATTTGACAGACGCTCTTATCCAGAGACACGCCTCTTAATCTATTTAGTTTACTGGGTTACAGTCAGTACCAGCACAGTCTCATGTCTCAACCTGCCTGGACCTTCTACTGTCGACACAGAGCCCCGCCGAGCCACCACGACTGGTCTGCCGACGTAATTGTCTGACGCGGTCTCAATTGGCTTTTTCCCTGCGACGTCGCCAAAGTTTCATCCTCTAGCCCCGGCCTGCTAGCACTCTGAACGCCGTGCCTCCTCGCTCGCCTAGTGCAGCGCACATTGAACTGCTCCCTGGCTCACCTCTTTGCTGCTCATCAGATCCTATGATTACTCGGATACACAGCTGATGCCTGCAGGACTGTTCCGTTACATGGTACTTCATTCTGTTTAACTGCCAGGCCTCAGGTCCTGTGTGTAGCACATCACATTTCTCTACCTGACCCTCTTTGTCCATACATCGCCATTAACCGTCGTTGTCTTAGCCCTCTTAATTAACTGTGTTTGTTTTTATGCCCCTTTCTTATTTCAATATGCCTTGTCTGTTGCTGTTTAGGTTAGATATTATTGTTTTATTCCACTGTAGAGCCCCCAGTCCTGCTCAACATGCCTCTGATAGCTTTTTTGTCCCTCCCCCCACACATGCGGAGACTTCACCTGGCTTAACTGGTGTCTCCAGAGATGCAACCTCTCTCTTCATTACCCAACGCCTAGGTTTACCTCCACTGAACTCACACCCTACTATACCCTTGTCTATACATTATGCCCTCAATCTATTCCACCACGCCCAGAAATGTGCTCCTTTTATTCTATGTACACAACGTACTAGACGTCCAGTTCTTAAAGCCCTTAGCCGATCACTGATTCTACTCCTCCTCTGTTCCTCTGGTGATGTAGAGGTTAACCCAGGTCCTGTAGCTCCCAGCATTACACCTATTCCCCAGGCGCTCTCATTTGTTGACTTCTGTAACCGTAAGAGCCTTGGTTTCTTGTATGTTAATATCAGAAGCCTCCTCCCTAAGTTTGATTTATTCACTGCTTTAGCACACTCAGCCAACCCTGATGTCCTAGCTGTGTCTGAATCCTGGCTCAGGAAGGCCACCAAAAATTCTGAAATTTCCATCCCCAACTACAATATTTCCCGTCAAGATAGAACTGCCAAAGGAGGTGGAGTTGCAATCTATTGCAGAGATCTGTCATACTGTCCAGGTCTGTGCCCAAACAGTTTGAGCTTCTACTCTTAAAAATCCACCTTTCCAGAAATACGTCTCTCACTGTTGCTGCCTGTTACAGACCCCCCTCAGCCCCCAGCTGTGCCCTGGACACCATATGTGAATTGATTGCCCCCCATCTATCTAGTATATTCATGAGTTTGTACTGTTAGGTGATTTAAACTGGGATATGCTTAACGCCCCAGCTGTTCTTCAATCTAAAATAGATGCCCTCAATCTCACACAAATTATCAAGGAACCCACCAGGTACAACCCTAAATCCGTAAACATGGGTACTATCATAGATATCATTCTGACCAACTTGCCCTCCAAATACACCTCCTCTGTTTTCAACCAGGATCTCAGCGATCACTGCCTCATTGCCTGCGTTCGTAATGGGTCCGCGGTCAAACGACCACCCCTTATCACTGTCAAACGCTCCCTAAAACCCTTCAGTGAGCAGGCCTTTCTAATCGATCTGGCCCGGGTATCCTGGAAGGATATTGACCTCATCCCGTCAGTAGATGATGCCTGGTTGTTCTTTAAAAGTGCTTTCCTCACCATCCTAAATAAGCATGCCCCTTTCAAAAAACTTAGAATTAAGAATAGATATAGCCCTTGGTTCACTCCAGACTTGACTGCCCTTGACCAACACAAAAACATCCTGTGGCGCACTGCATTAGCATCGAATAGCCCCTGCGATATGCAACTTTTCAGGGAAACCAGGAACAAATATACACAGTCAGTTAGAAAAGCAAAGGCCAGCTTTTTCAAACAGAAATTTGCTTCCTGTAGTACTAATTCTAAAAAGTTCTGGGACACTGTAAACTCTATGGAGAATAAGAGCATCTCCTCCCAGTTGCCCACTGCATTGAGGCTAGGAAACACTGTCACCACCGATAAATTCACAATAATCAAACATTTCAACAAGCATTTTGCTACAGCTGACCATGCTTTCCACCTGGCTACCTCTACCCCGGCCAACAGCTCTGTACCCCCCGCAGCAACCTGCCTAAACCCCCCTCGCTTCTCCTTCACCCAAATCCAGACAGCTGATGTTCTGAAAGAGCTGCTAAATCTGGACCCCTACAAATCTGCTGGGCTAGACAATCTGGACCCTTTCTTCCTAACATTATCAGCTCAAATTGTTGCAACCGCTATTACCAGCCTGTTCAACCTCTCTTTTGTATCGTCTGAGATCCCTAGAGATTGGAAAGCTGCCGCGGTCATCCCCCTCTTCAAAGGGGGTGACACTCTAGACCCAAACTGTTACAGACCTTTATCCATCCTGCCCTGCCTTTCTAAAATCTTCGAAAGCCAAGTTAATAAACAGATCACTGACTTCTTTGAATCCTACCGGACCTTCTCTGCTATGCAATCTGGTTTCCGAGCTGGTCATGGGTGCACCTCAGCTACGCTCAAGGAACTTAACGATATCATAACCGCCATCGATAGAAGACAGTACTGTGCAGCCGTCTTCATTGACCTGGCCAAGGCTTTCGACTCTGTCAATCACCGCATTCTTATTGGCAGACTCAACAGCCTTGGTTTCTCAAGTGACTGCCTCACCTGGTTCTCCAACTACTTCTCAGACAGAGTTCAGTGCGTAAAATCGGAGGGCCTGCTGTCCGGTCCCCTGCCAGTCTCTATGGGGGTGCCACAGGGTTCAATTCTTGGGCCAACCCTTTTCTCTATATACATCAACGATGTCGCTCTCGCTGCTGGTGACTCTCTGATCCATCTCTACGCAGACGTAGAGATCTGGCCCCTCTTTGGACACTGTGTTAACTAACCTGCAAACAAGCTTCAATGCCATACAACACTCCTTCCGTGGCCTCCAACTGCTCTTAAATGCTAGTAAGACTAAATGCATGCTCTTCAAAAGAACGTTGCCCACACCCGCCCACCGGACTATCATCACTACCCTCTGACTTAGAATACGTGGACAACTACAAATACCTCGCCGTCTGGTTAGACTGTAAACTCAACTTCCAGACTCACATTAACCATCTCCAATTCAAAATTAAATCTAGAATCGGCTTCCTATTTCGCAACAAAGCCTCCTTCACTCATGCTGCCAAACATGCCCTTGTAAAACTTACCATCCTACCGATCCTTGACTTCGGCGATGTCATTTACAAAATAGCCTCCAACACTCTACTCAGCAAATTGGATGTAGTCTATCACAGTGCCATCCGTTTTGTTACCAAAGCCCCATATACTACCCACCACTGGGACCTGTATGCTCTCGTTGGCTGGCCCTCACTACATATTCGTCTCCAAACCCACTGGCTCCAGGTCATCTATAAGTCTTTATTAGGTAAATCCCCGCCTTATCTCAGCTCGCTGGTCACCATAGCAACACCTACCCGTAGCATGCGCTCCAGCAGGTATATCTCACTGGCCACCCCCAAAGCCAACACCTCCTTTGGCCGCCATTCCTTCCAGTTCTCTGCTGCCAATGACTGGAACGAATTGCAAAAATCCTTGAAGCTAGAGGTTCATATCAGTTGAGAACTTGTCTTCCTTCACCTTGACATGAAACCCCATACATACTGTACAGACTGTCCCTATCCCATATCCCCAGCCGATGGCTCTTTGACTTTGATTTGACCTGCTCCTGTGTGATACCTCAGCTGTGTGGATCCACAGTGCAGGATTAGGATCTGTACAGGGCTGTTACAGACCTGGTTTCAAACACCATTTGAAATCTTTCAGATACCTTGAGAGTTTGCTTTAGTCTGAGTTCCAAGAGGGCAGTGTTTGCAGTTTTGCAACATTTATACAGTATTGATTTATTGCACTAGAAATCCTTAATCACTCCCAGCTAAAGTATTTGAAATGATTTCAAATAGTAGTTCATGAAGGAAGGCTTGCTCATTAAAGTTTTTTTACAAGCGTCTATGACAAATCAGGACAGGTCGTTTCACTGAGCAGCCATTATGAACACAGGCTGTAAAACAGTGATCACTAAGGTCATTACAGAAAACACCAGACTGATACCTATCAGTGAGGATAACATCAAGAAAAGTAGCCTTTTCTGGGTGTTTGGAGTCATACCTTGTGGGATTGCTAATAATTCTAGAAAGATTTAGGGAGTCCCATTGCTTTAGAAATCATTGGTTCTGAGACACTGCAACTTCACCTCTACTAGTTAGTATAGACATTGGAATTTACACTTTTAGAAAAAAGGGTTCCAAAAGGGTTCTTTGACTCTCCCCATAGGAGAACCATTTTTGGATTCAGGTGGAAAGGTTTCTTCATGGAACCCAAAAGGGTTCTACCTGGAACCAAAAAGGGTTCTTCAAAGGGTTCTCCTATGGGAACAGCGGAAGAACCATTTTAGGTTCTAGATAGCACCTTTTTATTGTGTAGCCATTTATTGAAGAACTGTCCTCGCCCCTGCAGTGTCTCTGCCTCCTAAACACTGCCTGCACTTTATATCCCCCTCATTTCAAACAAACACATGAAACAGTTATTACCAAGCAGAAGATCATAAACTCTCCAAGTCACTTCTCAAAAATGAATCGAGAAAGTTTAATGATGTGTGAGATTTAATAGGTATGAGAGAGAATTTGTATATTTCTTTTAAAATAATTTCCCCCTCAAGATTGCCTTACCTAGGCCTCCCGAGTGGTGCAGTGGTCTAAGCTGCGTTACTACAGATCCGGGTTCGAGCCCCGTCTGTGTCGCAGCCGACCGCGACCGGGAGACCCATGAGGCGACGCACAATTGGCCCAGCATCGTCCGGGTTAGGGGAGGGTTTGGCCGGCCGGGATGTCCTTGTCCCATCGCGCTCTAGCGACTCCTGTGGAGGGCCGGGCGCATGCCAGGTGTACTGTGGTTCCTCCGACACATTGGTGCGGCTGGCTTCGGGGTTAAGCAGGCATTGTGTCAAGAAGCAGTGCGGCTTGGTGGGTTGTGTTTCGGAGGACGCACGGCTCTCGACCTTCGCCTCTCCTGAGTCCGTACGGGAGTTGTAGCGATAGGACAAGACTGTAACTACCAATTTGGATATGGGTTAAAAAATAAAATGTGCCTTACCTAGTCTGACATAGAATAGCCCATTCACTATTCAATCTGCACGTCTTTATGAACGCTGGAAAGACTAAAGCGACTGTCGTATATGACATCTCAATACCTTATTATCTCCATGATCAGATAATGGCACCAAATGGCACCCTATTCCCTAGGGAATAGGGTGCCATTTGGGACTAATACAGGAGAAAGTACCAGGGCCTTATGTTGGTGACTAATACAGGAGTAAAGTACCAGGGCCTTATGTTGGTGACTAATACAGGACTAAAGTACCAGGGCCTTATGTTGGTGACTAATACAGGACTAAAGTACCAGGGCCTTATGTTGGTGACTAATACAGGACTAAAGTACCAGGGCCTTATGTTGGTGACTAATACAGGACTAAAGTACCAGGGCCTTATGTTGGTGACTAATACAGGACTAAAGTACCAGGGCCTTATGTTGGTGACTAATACAGGACTAAAGTACCAGGGCCTTATGTTGGTGACTAATACAGGAGTAAAGTACCAGGGCCTTATGTTGGTGACTAATACAGGACTAAAGTACCAGGGCCTTATGTTGGTGACTAATACAGGACTAAAGTACCAGGGCCTTATGTTGGTGACTAATACAGGACTAAAGTACCAGGGCCTTATGTTGGTGACTAATACAGGACTAAAGTACCTTTTTATAGCTTTTTGTACTCCAGACTTCTTGTATTTTTATATTTTTTCATACTGCCGCACTATGTATCATGTATCTGTTTTTTGTGTATTTCGTTCTGGCATTTTGCACCTGCCCTGTGTTTTTTGTATCTCTCTCTTTCTCTCTCTCTCTCTCTCTCTCTCTCTCTCTCTCTCTCTCTCTATCTCTATCTCTATCTCTATCTCTATCTCTATCTCTCTATCTCTCTATCCAGTCTCTATCTATCTATCCAGTCTCTATCTCTCTCCAGTCTCTATCTCTCTCTCTCTCCTCCCATTAAAACCATGAGGCAGCTAATGTATACTACAATTACTGAGGCTGATAATGAACTTCCCTTTGTAACTCTTGAATGAATGTATGAAACAGCTTCTCCTGTATTGCTGTTGGCTCTTTCATCATCAACTTTACAAAACAGGCCCTCAATGTCCATCTATCATATGTGGACACACCAATTTAACTGTATTCTATTGTATTATGTTGTTGTTGTTGTTGTTGTTGGTGTTGTGCCCCTGCCTACCCCTTTGAAATGAGACTAACCTCCTCTTTCCTCCTTCCCCTCTGTGTCTTCCCAGCAGGCTGTGCCCTACTCCATAAACCCTACATCCTGCCCTACACCCTCGGGTCTCCTCCCTCCTCCCGTCCTTATTGCCCATCCGTCCGTCCCTCCCTCCCTCAGTAGTGAGTCATGAATTGGTCCCTGTGGAGCCTACTGCTGGTGGTGGTGTGTCTGTGTTCCCCAGGACGGAGTGACTGCCAGGGTGACTGCCTGGCCTGTGGCCTCCTACTAACCCTACCCATCCCCCAGACCCAGGGCCAGCAGCAAGCAATCAACACACTGGTGAGTGACTGTGTGTGTAGGAAGGGTGTGTGTGTGTGTGTGTATGTCCCGTATGCAGAATGGGGATGATGGTTGTATGGATGATGGTTGTGTGGATAATGGTTGTGTGGATGATGGATGATGGTTGTGTGGATAATGGTTGTGTGGATGATGGATGATGGTTGTGTGGATGATGGTTGTATGGATGATGGTTGTATGGATGATGGTTGTGTGGATGATGGTTGTGTGGATGATGGTTGTGTGGATGATGGTTGTGTGGATGATGGTTGTGTGGTTGATGGATGATGGATGATGGTTGTATGGATGATGGTTGTATGGATGATGGATGACGGTTGTATGGATGATGGATGACTGTTGTATGGATGATGGTTGTTTGGATGATGGATGATGGTTGTATGGATGATGGCTGTATGGATGATGGATGATGGTTGTGTGGATGATGGTTGTGTGGATGATGGTTGTGTGGATGATGGTTGTATGGATGATGGTTGTATGGATGATGGTTGTGTGGATGATGGTTGTGTGGATGATGGTTGTATGGATGATGGTTGTGTGGATGATGGTTGTGTGGTTGATGGATGTATGGATGATGGATGATGGTTGTATGGATGATGGTTGTATGGATGATGGATGACTGTTGTATGGATGATGGATGACTGTTGTATGGATGATGGTTGTTTGGATGATGGATGATGGTTGTATGGACGATGGATGATAGTTGTATGGATGATGGATGTGTGGATGATAGTTGTAGTGTGATCATCATTACCTATTTGCAAAACACTTTGTCTCCCAATAAGTTTTACCACACAAAGCGTTTACTAGTTAGAACAGTGATTGAGTATTTGCCATTAGGGTGACTCATGGGATGCAGCAGTAGCAGTGCTAATATATTTAATCATTCCAATGATGCTTCTGACTGAGGCAGCTTCACGAAGCAAATAGCAGACCTGGGTTCAAACACTATTAGAAATCTTTTCAATACTTTCAGTGTTTGCTCTAGCTTGCCTGGAGTGCCAGATGGGGCAGTGAGTTTTCAGTTTTGGGATTATTCTATTGGTTCCATTAAGCCAGTCAAGTTCAATCAAGCCCAGCTTAAGTATTTGAAAGGATTTCAAATACTATTTGAACCCAGGTAGTTCTGAGACATAGCAGTGCTGATAATGATGCTGTGGGCTGGTGCAGCTGGGGATGGAGCTCAGTGGTAATATAGCAGCTAGTTGACTGGTGCAGCTGGGGATGGAGCTCAGTGGTAATATAGCAGCTAGTTGACTGGTGCAGCTGGGGATGGAGCTCAGTGGTAATATAGCAGCTAGTTGACTGGTGCAGCTGGGGATGGAGCTCAGTGGTAATATAGCAGCTAGTTGACTGGTGCAGCTGGGGATGGAGCTCAGTGGTAATATAGCAGCTAGTTGACTGGTGCAGCTGGGGATGGAGCTCAGTGGTAATATAGCAGCTAGTTGACTGGTGCAGCTGGGGATGGAGCTCAGTGGTAATATAGCAGCTAGTTGACTGGTGCAGCTGGGGATGGAGCTCAGTGGTAATATAGCAGCTAGTTGACTGGTGCAGCTGGGGATGGAGCTCAGTGGTAATATAGCAGCTAGTTGACTGGTGCAGCTGGGGATGGAGCTCAGTGGTAATATAGCAGCTAGTTGACTGGTGCAGCTGGGGATGGAGCTCAGTGGTAATATAGCAGCTAGTTGACTGGTGCAGCTGGGGATGGAGCTCAGTGGTAATATAGCAGCTAGTTGACTGGTGCAGCTGGGGATGGAGCTCAGTGGTAATATAGCAGCTAGTTGACTGGTGCAGCTGGGGATGGAGCTCAGTGGTAATATAGCAGCTAGTTGACTGGTGCAGCTGGGGATGGAGCTCAGTGGTAATATAGCAGCTAGTTGACTGGTGCAGCTGGGGATGGAGCTCAGTGGTAATATAGCAGCTAGTTGACTGGTGCAGCTGGGGATGGAGCTCAGTGGTAATATAGCAGCTAGTTGACTGGTGCAGCTGGGGATGGAGCTCAGTGGTAATATAGCAGCTAGTTGACTGGTGCAGCTGGGGATGGAGCTCAGTGGTAATATAGCAGCTAGTTGACTGGTGCAGCTGGGGATGGAGCTCAGTGGTAATATAGCAGCTAGTTGACTGGTGCAGCTGGGGATGGAGCTCAGTGGTAATATAGCAGCTAGTTGACTGGTGCAGCTGGGGATGGAGCTCAGTGGTAATATAGCAGCTAGTTGACTGGTGCAGCTGGGGATGGAGCTCAGTGGTAATATAGCAGCTAGTTGACTGGTGCAGCTGGGGATGGAGCTCAGTGGTAATATAGCAGCTAGTTGACTGGTGCAGCTGGGGATGGAGCTCAGTGGTAATATAGCAGCTAGTTGACTGGTGCAGCTGGGGATGGAGCTCAGTGGTAATATAGCAGCTAGTTGACTGGTGCAGCTGGGGATGGAGCTCAGTGGTAATATAGCAGCTAGTTGACTGGTGCAGCTGGGGATGGAGCTCAGTGGTAATATAGCAGCTAGTTGACTGGTGCAGCTGGGGATGGAGCTCAGTGGTAATATAGCAGCTAGTTGACTGGTGCAGCTGGGGATGGAGCTCAGTGGTAATATAGCAGCTAGTTGACTGGTGCAGCTGGGGATGGAGCTCAGTGGTAATATAGCAGCTAGTTGACTGGTGCAGCTGGGGATGGAGCTCAGTGGTAATATAGCAGCTAGTTGACTGGTGCAGCTGGGGATGGAGCTCAGTGGTAATATAGCAGCTAGTTGACTGGTGCAGCTGGGGATGGAGCTCAGTGGTAATATAGCAGCTAGTTGACTGGTGCAGCTGGGGATGGAGCTCAGTGGTAATATAGCAGCTAGTTGACTGGTGCAGCTGGGGATGGAGCTCAGTGGTAATATAGCAGCTAGTTGACTGGTGCAGCTGGGGATGGAGCTCAGTGGTAATATAGCAGCTAGTTGACTGGTGCTCTGTATTAGCTGTTATGAGGGATGCAGACAGTGAATGATGATTGACACATTGTATCAAGATCTTCTAGAGGCCAGATGGAATGCTCCTGGCTTTAGGAGATGATCATAGCATGCACTTACGCATGTATGCACACACACACACACACACACACACACACACACACACACACACACACACACACACACACACACACACACACATTGCTGCAAAGATCTGATGTGGGGAGAATTCCCTGGTGAGTCTATTCCATTTGCTGTCAATAGATCCCTATTGTCTTAATGCGAAACTATCTTTAATGAATCTCCAATCTGAAGGGGATTAGTTAACAGGATTTACCGTTTACAATTACACTTATCATGGGCCTGTCAGGTTTGTGCTGAAGTCTCAAATTACTCCCTTTTACTGTACAGGGCTACTTGATGCAGAGGATGTACAGTCTAGGCTCTAATAACACCTCTCCCTGTCCTTCTCTGTCTGTTCACAGGTGTGTCTGTTGGAGTGTGAGGGCCATGTCTCCTCTGCCCTCACCTGGGAGCTGTGTCAGCGAGCCGTCCTACCACACTACCCCCTCCCCCCAGATGGTGGCGATGTGTCTAAGAGAGCAGCAGAGGAGCTAACCCTGGGCCCTGTAGACCTGGAGTCTGATGGACAACTCCTCTACTCTGCAGCCATGGAGCGCTACCAGCAGGACAGGGAAGACCAGGAAGAGGGGGCCCTGGAGCGACGGGATGCCCAGTACGACTCCTCCCCGCTGGGCTCGACCGAAGAGGGAGACTCCCTGGCTCTGGGTCTGGAGAACAGGGAGGAGGAAGAGGAGGAGGAAGAGGACAGGAGGAGGAGCATCCAGGGGGAGGGAGGAGACGAGGAGGAGGCTGCGGTCCAGCTGACCAAGCGTTTTGGGGGCTTCCTGAAAGGTCACCACGGTTACAGGAAGTTGATTGGCGGGCCGGTGGGGAAGTCGCTACAGAAACGCCTCGGGGGGTTCATTGGGATCAGGAAGTCGGCCAGGAAGTGGAACAACCAGAAGAGGGTGAGCCAGCTCCTCCGGCAGTACCTGGGGATGACCAGCAGCAGAACCCCAGGCCATGGTGTTGGGAGGTTCACCAAACCAGCCCAGGGCCTCAGGAGGCTGCCCAGCCGGTTGTAGCCTTCCCTTCCCTCCACCCCCCTGGGCCTTCTCCTCTCCTGTGCCTCCACCCTCCCAGGTTCCTCCAGAGAAATAGAATGACTATAGTTTACCATTTGTCCACTATTATGTATTCCTTTAGTTACCAACTATGTCGAGGGGGAGGAGTAATGACATCATCATTCTACAGCTACGGGGACTGTGAGCTCCCTCATACCTCATCAGCTTATGAAGCAGAATAATGACATCATCATTGTGAAACCCATCCAGGTTGTTTTTTTCATAGTGCCCCAGTTAATGAACTGCATCCTGAAAAATAAAAGTGCAATGTCATATTGTGTGTCAGTATCGTAAGGCCAGACTACATGATACTAAGATCCTGGATATAATACCATGTTAGGATGATGACTGAAGGGATGTTTATGATGTATGTATGCAGTTGAACTTATTTTGAACTTAAGCTTGAGCGAGTGAGGGTTTCAGTTGTTAATTTTTACTGTTCACGGTCTCTGGGTCATTAAAGAACAGTCGTCACTAACTGGCCAAGTTGCAAAGTTGGAAGCCCAGTTTATTCTACAATTTATCTTCTTAAAATCTGATTTTAAACCTAACCCTAACCTTAGTCGTTAAAGTGGCAGGTAGCCTAGCAGTTAGAGCGTTGGGACAGTAACCCAAAGGTTGCTGGTTTGAATACCCGAGCCGACAAGGTGAAAAACCTGTTGAAGTCTTGAGCAAGGCACTTAACCCTAATCTGCTCCAGTGACTGACCCTGTAGGAAGGCCGTCATTGGAAATGAGAATTTGTTAAAAACTGACTTGCCTGGTTAAATAAAAATCCTAACCTCAACCTCTAACCTTTGGCTTGCCCTAACCTTTCATTTACACCAAAAAGCACATTTTAGTTTTCATACATTTTTACCATATAGCCAATTTAGATTTTGCAGCTTGGCAACATAGCTCATCAGACAGTAGGGTAACACTGCCCCCTGGTGTTGGTAGAGTAGATCAGCTCCCAGACAGTAGGGTAACACTGCCCCCTGGTGTTGGTAGAGTAGATCAGCTCCCAGACAGTAGGGTAACACTGCCCCCTGGTGTTGGTAGAGTAGATCAGCTCCCAGACAGTAGGGTAACACTGCCCCCTGGTGTTGGTAGAGTAGATCAGCTCCCAGACAGTAGGGTAACACTGCCCCCTGGTGTTGGTAGAGTAGATCAGCTCCCAGACAGTAGGGTAACACTGCCCCCTGGTGTTGGTAGAGTAGATCATGTCATGCATTTGTCTTCCAGGATACTTACCAAACTGAATTTAACACCTGATTTTGACCAAAAAATCGAGAGATATGTGCATGTTATCTTCTTGTTACTGTATGGAATAGAGTTTGTTTGCATGTTTGAAAATACTCAATAACACAACATTATGTTACAGTATGAAAATGTGCGCACTCACTACTGCAAGTCGCTCTGGATAAGAGCGTCTGGCAAATGACGTAAATGTTATGGTTTTAGGTTAGAAGTTCACCTGTTAGTAATAGAGGGTGATATTGTTTTGCGACGCATACCTTTAGTCAGTATTTATCCAGTACTGTACTGGGGTATGTTAGAGTGGGAGTGTGTGTGTGTATGTGCCTGTTTGTGTGCATGTGTTTGTGAGTACATGTCTCTTGTTCATACACAAAGAACTTTGTGAATACAGTGTACAATTCTAATGTGAACCATTGTTTAAAAGTCTTTATGAAACCTGTATAGAGGTTTGCTATTTCTCTTGTGGATTGTCGTGCAGAAAACTGTCAGTGCCCAATATTCTCAGTGTTTTTTGTTTTTTTTTGTACTTTATTTGAATTTGTTAATAACATTAGACAATAGGTTTTTGTTGTTTCATTAGAAGGCGAATACAAAGTCAGTTGTCTAATTGGCTGATCCCTTGGTAGTGGTCCTATAGCAGGGATGGGTTCAATTCCAATTAAAGTCACTCAATGCAGGAAGTGATTTGAATATCAATTAATAAAAATCTATAAATAGCTTCTTCTTTTCCGTTTATTGAGAATAAAAGCAAATTTTTTCAATTGGAATTTCAGTTGAATTTAATTCCTGAATTGAATGACCAATTCAAATTTACCACAATACTTTTCAGTAGCTTTTATACAGACAGGACCATAACAATGCTTACCAAGACGGGGAAGAGTAAAATACTATATGGAAGGAACTGACTCGATTCAAACTACAACGAGTCAAACCAAATGTAGCTTATTCATCATTATCCTTGTAAAATACATTTCCATAAAATGTGCCAAAACATGACGGAACAGAAAGACAAACACAAAATAGTCCAAGGAAGAACTCATAGATATAGAAGTAACAGCTATCAATTACCTCCGTAGAGACCACAGGGAAGAATTAAGTGTTGGAGGAAGAGGTGAGGAGAGATGCTCTCAGTGGAAGGTGAGGAGAGATGCTCTCAGTGGAAGGTGAGGAAAGATGCTCTCAGTGGAAGGTGAGGAAAGATGCTCTCAGTGGAAGGTGAGGAGAGATGCTCTCAGTGGAAGGTGAGGAGAGATGCTCTCAGTGGAAGGTGAGGAGACATGCTCTCAGTGGAAGGTGAGGAGACATGCTCTCAGTGGAAGGTGAGGAGAGATGCTCTCAGTGGAAGGTGAGGAGAGATGCTCTCAGTGGAAGGTGAGGAGAGATGCTCTCAGTGGAAGGTGAGGAGACATGCTCTCAGGTGAGGAGAGATGCTCTCAGGTGAGGAGAGATGCTCTCAGTGGAAGGTGAGGAGAGATGCTCTCAGTGGAAGGTGAGGAGAGATGCTCTCAGTGGAAGGTAAAGAGACATGCGCTCAGCTCAGTGGAAGGTGAGGAGAGATGCTCTCAGTGCAAGGTGAGGAGAGATGCTCTCAGTGGAAGGTGAGGAGAGATGCTCTCAGTGGAAGGTGAGGAGAGATGCTCTCAGTGGAAGGTGAGGAGACATGCTCTCAGGTGAGGAGAGATGCTCTCAGGTGAGGAGAGATGCTCTCAGTGGAAGGTGAGGAGAGATGCTCTCAGTGGAAGGTGAGGAGACATGCTCTCAGCTCAGTGGAAGGTGAGGAGAGATGCTCTCAGTGCAAGGTGAGGAGAGATGCTCTCAGTGGAAGGTGAGGAGAGATGCTCTCAGTGGAAGGTGAGGAGAGATGCTCTCAGTGGAAGGTGAGGAGAGATGCTCTCAGTGGAAGGTGAGGAGAGATGCTCTCAGTGGAAGGTGAGGAGACATGCTCTCAGTGGAAGGTGAGGAGACATGCTCTCAGTGGAAGGTGGAAGGAGCCTGGGGACAGATATGTTTGCTGTAAAGAAGAAGAAGAAGAATCCTGGATGGAGAGCAGTTAATGGGTTAAGTGCATTGTTCAACAGTACAACCAGGGATGGAAATGAAGCTAGCCCGCTAGTACTGTTCAGACCAGGCTAGTAGGAAATGAAGCTAGCCCGCTAGTACTGTTCAGACCAGGCTAGTAGGAAATGAAGCTAGCCCGCTAGTACTGTTCAGACCAGGCTAGTAGGAAATGAAGCTAGCCCGCTAGTACTGTTCAGACCAGGCTAGTAGGAAATGAAGCTAGCCCGCTAGTACTGTTCAGACCAGGCTAGTAGGAAATGAAGCACCACCATCGCACACTGACTTATTTCTCAGGTCAACGTATAAAAAACTAAACAGAAATCACTTTATTCCTTATGGGGAAAAAACAAGGTAGAAATAAACAAATTGATGCTATCCTCTCTTTCTTCATCCTTTGGCTAACAGGAGAGATCGGATCCTCTCTTTCCTCAAGTCTCTCTTTCATCATCCTTTGATCACATACTCGTTTAGTCTGGGAAGCGCTGGCATGCTTTCTTCCAGCGGCAGGCCGTGCACCACTGGTCCTTACGCTCCACTCCATACACCTTACGACACTTTTTAGCCTCCCCTCGTCCCTTCCTACAGGGATGATAGACACCAAGTTATCATAGTGTACCTAATACATACAGTATGGTGGTGGTAGAATCATAGTGTACCTAATACATACAGTATGGTGGTGGTAGAATCATAGTGTACCTAATACATACAGTATGGTGGTGGTAGAATCATAGTGTACCTAATACATACAGTATGGTGGTGGTAGAATCATAGTGCCCTCTCATCACATAGGGAGATGTGTGGAGTGAGAGACAGAGAAAGAAGAGAAAGATAGAGGGGCTATCAGGATTAGAGAGGAGAGATAGTTGAGACACAGGGGAGAGATAGTTGAGACAGAGGGGAGAGGAGAGATAGTTGAGACAGAGGGGAGAGGAGAGATAGTTGAGACAGAGGGGAGAGATAGTTGAGACAGAGGGGAGAGATAGTTGAGACAGAGGGGAGAGATAGTTGAGACAGAGGGCAGAGGAGAGATAGTTGAGACAGAGGGGAGAGGAGAGATAGTTGAGACAGAGGGGAGAGATAGTTGAGACAGAGGGGAGAGGAGAGATAGTTGAGACAGAGGGGAGAGGAGAGATAGTTGAGACAGAGGGGAGAGGAGAGATAGTTGAGACAGAGGGGAAAGGAGAGATAGTTGAGACAGAGGGGAGAGATAGTTGAGACAGAGGGGAGAGGAGAGATAGTTGAGACAGAGGGGAGAGATAGTTGAGACAGAGGGGAGAGATAGTTGAGGCAGAGGGGAGAGATAGTTGAGACAGAGGGGAGAGGAGAGATAGTTGAGACAGAGGGGAGAGATAGTTGAGACAGAGGGGAGCAGAGAGATAGTTGAGACAGAGGGGAGAGATAGTTGAGACAGAGGAGAGATAGTTGAGACAGAGTGGAGAGATAGTTGAGACAGAGAGGAGAGATAGTTGAGACAGGGGAGAGGAGAGATAGTTGAGACAGAGGGGAGAGATAGTTGAGACAGAGAGGAGAGATAGTTGAGACAGAGGAGAGATAGTTGAGACAGAGAGGAGAGATAGTTGAGACAGAGGGGAGAGGAGAGATAGTTGAGACAGAGGGGAGAGATAGTTGAGACAGAGAGGAGAGATAGTTGAGACAGAGGGGAGAGGAGAGATAGTGCTTACCTGAAGGAGCAGTGAGAGCGTGACGGTGATGCTGCACTCATGGTGGTTAGCCTGTTGGTGCCGCTGTTCTGTTGAAGCCATTGCTCTCCTATACTTACAGACCTGCAGCGACCCATAGCCACCTGTAGGGGGCAGAAGAGAGGTAGCAGATGGGAAGAGAAGAGGAGAGAGGAGGATTACTTATTTTCAGATAAGTAAGGCATGTCTTGTAATAAGAAATCATCAAATAGTCACAATTAATATCACATCCACCTGTTATCCTACTGGTGCTCAGCTGTTAACCAGGAGAGAGATGTCAGCCAGATATCACAAGATATTCTCGTTCTGGAGAGACCTGGAAGGAACGGCTGAGATTGAGCCTAACCAGGAGGAGGAGAAGAGAGCAGACGTACCTGGGTGTTGTGAAGGCTGTGCTGGTTAGAGACGGGGAGAGGGGGAGGGGTCCAACAACAGGGGGCGGGGCTGCGAGAGGACATGGTCACCTGGAGGGGAGTGCAGGCCTGAAGGAAAGAAAGACAGACATCTCTTAAACTCCCATACATTTTACTGCAATTCTAGTCAAACTCCGCCCCTTTTCAAGATGGCTAGCTGTTGTTTCTAAACACAATGCATAATACAATTCAACAAGGCAACATCACTGCCTTGCCATACAAGACAAGTTGGTTAAAGTACGAAACAGAGAAGCAGCCTAAAACCATAAAAATTAATCAAGAGTCATAAATAGCAAATTATCTCAACATCCAAAGCACAGACACTCTGAAGGTCAGGGCAGACTGACCCTCTGCAGGTCAGGGCAGACAGACCCTCTGAAGGTCAGGGCAGACTGACCCTCTGCAGGTCAGGGCAGACAGACCCTCTGAAGGTCAGGGCAGACTGACCCTCTGCAAGGTCAGGGCAGACTGACCCTCTGCAAGGTCAGGGCAGACTGACCCTCTGCAAGGTCAGGGCAGACTGACCCTCTGAAGGTCAGGGCAGACTGACACTCTGCAGGTCAGGGCAGACAGACCCTCTGCAGGTCAGGGCAGACAGACCCTCTGAAGGTCAGGGCAGACTGACCCTCTGCAGGTCAGGGCAGACTGACCCTCTGCAGGTCAGGGCAGACAGACATTCTGCTGTTCAGGGCAGACAGACCCTCTGTAGGTCAGGGCAGACTGACCCTCTGCAGGTCAGGCCAGACAGACCCAGTACTCCCTGGAAAGCAGTGGAATATATCCTGGTTCAAAATGTGAGGTGAAAAAGAGACCAGGGATAGAGATGCACTTGCCTGATAGAGGTGGTCTGTCTGTATCTGCCAGAAGGAGCTGGGGGCAGACTGGCTGAGAGGTCTGGGCTGGCCTGGGGCTGACTCTGAGTCTGAGCTGGGCCTGGAGCTCCCTGACCCTGAGGAGGAAGAGGAGGAGGGGATCTGGAGACCGGAATCTGGACCAGGGCCTGGAGGGGAGCCACAGGACGCCCAGGGGACGTGAGGGGATGAGGCCGGAATGGGGGCTTGGGGGAGAGGGGAGACCTGAGGGGGGTCTGCTGGAGCTTCGCAGGAGATCTTTGTGTAGTAGAAGTCCTCTTCGCTCGGGGACTGCTCCGATCCACTTCTGTAGGTGTGTGACGGGGTGGGGTGTGTGCGTGTTCATTTGGAAGGGAGAGACAACGAGAGGGAGACAGAGTAAGTTAAAAAATATAATTGGTCTCCATGAATGCATGTGTTTCTATAAACCAGGTGGCTGAGAGGGGAACTCACCCCAGGTGCAGCACACGGACATGTCTCTTCATCCCAACTGAAGACGTGAGCACCTTGCCACAGCTGGGCCACAGACACCTGTATGTTCCTCTGAAAGAACTCTGTGATCAGAGAGAAAGAGGGGGGAGAGAGAGGGAGGAGGAGAAGGGGAGAGATGTAGAGAGAGAGGGGACGGGTAGAGGGGGAGAGAGAGGTAAAGAAAAAGAGAGCAGTAAGAGAGAGAGATAGAAAGAGATAGAGACAGAGAGAAAGACAATGAGAGAGAGAGAGATAGAGAGTGAGACACAGAGAGAGAGAGAGAGAGAGAGAGACAGAGAGAGAGACAGAGACAGAGAGAGGGAGAGAAGAACAAAACAAACCTATCAGCTACCACACCGATTCTTCAACTCCCTTTTTCTCTCTATCTCCATGGCGACAGTCTCCTCCCCCCTCACCTTTGATCTCGTGGCTGTGTGTAGCTCACCCCCCTGCTCCAGCTCCATATGCAGTCCTTCATCGGGGCTGCTGTCTATCTCGGTGATGGACAGGGACGGGGCGGGACTAACGTTGCCGTGGTCCCAGCTCCAGTAGCCACTGCTGCCACTGTCCGAAAGCTCCCCTCCTCCACACTCCATGTCTCCGCCCCCACACTCCATGTCTCCACCCCCTGATGATGGACCTTGAGAGACAGCATGGTGGTCAGTATAGTCACTATCTAACCATGTTAGAGAGAAAGGGTGGGAAGCTTCTGTTGGAGTTTACATTGACTTACCTGGTACTGGGTCAGTCTGAGAGAGAGAGAGAGAGAGAGAGAGAGAGAGAGAGAGAGCAAGAGAGAGAGAGAGAGAGAGGGAGAGAGATGGTTCTGATTTATTGACTAACTTACCTGGTAAAGACTCATTCTGACTCTGAGGAGGGCTTGGGACCACAGAGCTGCAGGACAGACTGGTCAGAACCATGGCTGCCATGATCTCATCCATATCCACTGACCCTGGGTTCCAGAAACTGAGGAGAGGGAGTGGGGAATAATTACAAGATGGATTTAGACTCCATTGAGTAGTACCAAGATAACAGTTGATGTTGTAAGGTCGTGTGGCAAGATGAAGAGCAGCTCTAGGCTGAAAGATGCCCACAGCGAGAGAGCTTACCTGTAAGGGGCAGACACGGGGCAGGAGGGCATTGTGGGAGTTGTAGTCTGCCGGGGAGCCGGGGGCTGGGTCCAGAACCTCTCAGTCCTCCCCTGGGGCACGGAAACTGGGCCCTGACGGTTCCTATCCATAATTTTCCTATGGCCATTCCTCTCTGTCAAGTTAGGGGCTTCCTGCCCACAGCACTGCATGTACACCTGCACACAGACAGAGGTAGAGAGTCAGAGACACTGATAGCACTGCATGTACACCTGCATACAGACAGAGGTAGAGAATCAGAGACACTGACAGCACTGCATGTACACCTGCAGACAGACAGAGGTAGAGAGTCAGAGACACTGACAGCACTGCATGTACACCTGCAGACAGACAGAGGTAGAGAGTCAGAGACACTGACAGCACTGCATGTACACCTGCAGACAGACAGAGGTAGAGAGTCAGAGACACTGATAGCACTGCATGTACACCTGCAGACAGACAGAGGTAGAGAGTCAGAGACACTGACAGCACTGCATGTACAGACATCGGGACAGAGGTGCATCACAACCAAGACTCAGAGAAGGAGGGAGGCACAGTTGAGACAATGACACCTGTACAGTAAAACTGTGACAATACTTTTAGCTAGCAACAAAATATTGAAATTGAATGATGGAATCCTTGTTACTATCTCTGCTTGTATGGGTCCACTTACCAGTGTCTCCTGTATCTCTGCCCCAGGCTGCCTGGTTTCTGTGGGGTCTGCTGATGTAGAGGAACGTGACTGTGGTCCTGAAGAAGAGGTCCTCTCCCCTGGTCTCATAGCTGCCATGGTGCTGCTGCGGGTAGTGGAGGTGGTCTACAGGGTTTCTACTCCCTACAGCGAGAGGAGGCTGGAGGATCTCAGAAGAAAAGTATAAAGGTTATTATATTCTATCATCCTCCTTCAAGAACAAGGACCACGGCATAAAAGCCATCTTTTTATTGGAAGTAAAGCAGAAACAATTTGATGTTTTGTGTGCATATAAACATTATGCAATGTCTTGAAATGTAAATCACAGCACAAAATTATCATTACTGGTAATTACATGTTTATTATGGGCATCTGCGTGTGTAATTACAGTTTCCAATAATAAAGGCGTGATGTTGCGGAAATAATGCCTAAAAGTCAACCACACAACCAATGACATCATCCTGTAACGAGAGTGTTTTTTTTTTTTAAGATCATACACAACCCTCTCCGCACACTCGCCGATGCACGCCCCTCTCTGTCTGACTGACCGTGTGTGTGGACGACTGTGTGGCTTTAGTGGAACACAATATCACATTTTTGTTTAATCTAACATACACTTGTTTTAAAAGGCATTATTTGCGGAATGTGCTGATAGGCTAGGAAAGACCCCGGAGGTATAGTCGTCTAGTCCAATAGGCGCTCACTTCCACTAGTAAACAACAGCCCTACGGTGGAGGAGACGGGCGCTAATTGGCTGAGAGCTGCTTTCCAGGGCTCACACCCCTTTCTGACAACGTGTTCAAACACGAGTTTTGGCCGGAGCGATGAAGATGGTGTTGGAAATATAGTCATATCCGCTTAATGTTTAATAAAAAGTAGTATAATTTCCCCGAGAATATTGCCATTTTCGTATTAGTCCGAAATCATGCGTTGTAATAGTTAAAAGAAAAGAAGAGAAATCTCAAAACAACACTAATGAACTCAATGAAAACATCGATCCTACCCGGCAACCCAGAACGATAAGGAAATCCCCCCACTACAAACATGCCTTAAAGATATTCCAAATGCAAACCCATCATTATCGTTATTAATATGTTCTGAACAGTATTACTATCCTATTTAAGAATAATCCTTTGTGATATTTACCGTTAGAGCGAGATTATTGTGTCCAGTTTGGAGAGTGAATGAGGTAGGCGTCTCCACAGGGTCTGCCTTGCTGTCAGTGAAAGGGTGGTTGGATGGGGAACGGATGGCTGGATGCGCTCTGTGCGGCTGTGGCTACGTGCGCATGGTGGAGCAATGCCGAGTGCGACAGCTGGCCAGAGCGCTAGATATCAGACTGCACTGAGACTGAACAAGGGCAGATCTGGGTGAAAGGTTACGAGATCAAAATTATGCCCTCAGCGCACGCACAGACAGACAGAGGGAGGGCTGCGCCACAGAATATAGGCTACATGAAACACAATGACCAACCAGAGATTTTTTTGGGCAAACGATGGAGTTATTTCGAGGTCAGGAGGGGAGGGGTTTAACTAATTTGCTGCATTTCTATACAATTTAAAAACTCAAAAATGGAATTTGGAAAACAGCAAAAACAAGCAGAAATTAGACCAGCCATTAAAACTTTGGTTGCTGTAGCTTCATTCACCTCAGTTGATCTTATGCCATGTTAATATGATATCCGAGTGAGAATAACTATTATAATCAATGTGTACCCTGGTTGGTACTGATTACTACCAGTTTAGATAGCTGGCTAGACTAACTAGACCCATTGACCAATCAAAACATGTTTATTAACTGACATGGGCTAACTGAGTGACTGTCAGTAGCTGGGTTTCCATCCAACTGGTGACAGATTTTCATGCAAATATGCTACACTGAACAAAAATATAAACACAACATGTAAAGTGCTGGTCCCATGTTTCATGAGCTGAAATAAAAGATCCCAGAAATGTTACATACTCACAAAAAAAGCTTATTTCTCTAAAATGTTGCGCACAAATTTGTTTACATCCATGTTAGTGAGCATTTCTCCTTTGCCAAGATAATCCGTCCACCTGACAGGTGTGGCATATCAAGACGCTGATTAAACAGCATAATCATTACACAGTCTAAACAGCAAGCAATCTGCATGCTGACTGCAGGAATGTCCACCAGAGCTGTTTCCAGAGAATTAAATGTTAATTTCTCTACCATAAGCCTCCTCCAACGTCATTTTAGAGAATTTGGCAGTACGTCCAACCGAACTCACAACCTCTGACCACGTGTAACTGCGCCAGCCCAGGACCTCCCCATCCAGCTTCTTCACCTACGGGATCGTCAGAGGGAGGAGGGTGGGTTGCTGTGGAGTATTTCTGTCTGTAATAAAGCCATTTTGTGGGGGGAAACTCTTCTGATTGGCTGGGCCTGGCTCCCCAGTGGGATGGCCTATGCCCTCCCAGGCCCACCCATGGCTGTGCCCCTGCATCCCAGTCATTTTAAATCCATAGATTATGGCCTAATTCATTTATTTAAATTGACTGATTTCCTGATATGAACTGTAACTCAACAAAATCTTTGAAATTGTTACATGTTGCATTTATGTATTTTTTCAGTATAAAATATGCATTTTCCCACCAGAGATGTGTTTCCATCAAATGCACTTGTTGCGGATGAAAGTCTGTGCGTGATGACGTAGCACACATACAAATATTGTTTACTGTTCAATTCCCATGTACTGAATAAAAAATACAAGTTCAATGTTTTTCCATCGCATTTTCACCTCTACTGATGGTTTTCTCACAGAAAATGGTGCGTTATTTAGCAATTGTGCCTACTCTGGTAAGTACGTTCTATCCAACAGCTCGTAGATACAGTACGGGTAGACTACAGTTTACACTATGAAATTATTATGGACAAAAGAGTCAGATTATTTTTATTTGTCAAACTGCAGCAAAGCACCGTACAACTTGTCACCAGAATAAGACAATTATTACCTTGCCATTTATCCAAAGCAATTTACAGTCATACATACGGGTGTCCTCAAGATTCAAACCCATAATCCTTGCATTGCTGGTGCAATGCTCTACCAACTGAACCATGCAGGACCGTTCACCATTCACTTTCACCACCCTGTGAAGTTCATCATCATTTATTTAATCTGTATCTTAATGACCTGCAGAAGTTTAGTTCAATATCATGGTTATTATATCAATATTTGCGCGTAAAAGCATTTCCACTGACATTTGTCACATACATTTTACAACACAAAAAGATCCCACCTGATGCACAAACAAATGTCAAAATTGCACCTTGTGTATTATACTATACTTGCTCTTAAAAGTAAATTGAGAACCCCAACCGAGTTCCTAGAAAATATAACCAAGGTCCGGACCTCTGTGTAGCTACAGCTCTGCATATTCGTAAGTGGATTACAGCCCTGTCTGTTTTTTTGGAATTAATGTGTAGCTACTTCACCAGACCAGACAGACAGAAGCTGCACAGAGAGGGATTTTAGTCTGTGCTACAGCACTACTCAGTCCCTGTGCTACAGACAGAAGTCCCAATCCCACTGCCAATCTCAATCCCAATCTAGACGGAATCCTGTCTATTAATTAAATCATGTGACCTTGTCGGACCTATAACAACCCAGATTAAAGCTTGTTGGTGCTATGTTCTGAGCTGCTTCTTGTATGCTTAGATAGAAGATCAAATCAAAATCAAATGTATTTATGAAGCTCTTTTTACATCAGCAGATGTCACAAAGTGTTTATACAGAAACCCAAACAGCAAGCACGCACAGTGGCTAGGAAAACCTCCCTAGGAACCTAGGAAGAAACCTAGAGAGGAACCAGGCTCTGAGGGGTGGCCAGTCCCCTTCTGGCTGCACCGGTTGGAGATTATAAGAGTACATGGCCATGTGGACTGGGGACGGGGACAGCCAGGAGTCATCAGGCCAGGTAGTCCTGAGGCATGGTCCTAGGCCTCAGGTCCTGCGAGAGACAGAGAGAGAGAGGGGGGAGAATAAGAGGTAGCATTCTTAAGACACCACAGGACACCGGATAAGACTGGAGAATAACACCAGATAGAACAGACTGACCCTAGCCCCCCGGCACATAGACTATTACAGCATAGATACTGGAGGCTGAGGACGGACGGACGGACGGACGTGGGGGGGGACAGGGACGGGGGGAGACAACACTGTGGCCCTGTCCGACAATACCCCCGGACAAGGCCAACCAGGCAGGATATAACCCCACCCACTTTGCCAAAGCACAGCCACACTAGAGGAATATAAACAGACCACCAACTTACTACCCTGAGACAATGATGGGTATAGCCCACGAAGATCTTCTCCATTGTATGAGCCCGAGGGGCGCAAAACCGGACAGGAAGATCACGTCAGTGACTCAATCCACTCAAGTCGAGTACAGCGGAAAAATCACGGCACGACGTGACGCACCCCTCTTAGGGACGGCATGGAAGAGCACTAGTAAGCCAATGACTCAGCCCCCGTAATAGGGTCAGAGGCACTCCAGTGCCTTGCTGTTCACATTCACACCCCTGGGCCAGACTACACTCAATCATAGGACCTACTGAAGAGTTGAGTCTTCTAAGACTTTAAGGTCGATACAGAGTCTGCGTCTCTCACATTGATAGGCAGACCATTCCATAAAAATGTAGCTCTATAGGAAAGCCCTGCCTCCAGCTGTTTGCTTAGAAATTCTAGGGACAATAAGGAGGCCTGCGTCTTGTGACCGTAGCGTATGTGTAGGTATGTACGGCAGGACCAAATCTGAGAGATAGGTAGGAGCAAGCCTGTGTAATGCTTTGTAGGTTAGCAGTAAAACCTTGAAATCAGCCCTAGCCTTAATAGGAAGCTAGTGTAGAGAGAATGATGAAACAGCAGATCTCTTTGTTTCTTGGGACCTAGAACTAGCATCTCTGTTTTGTCCGAGTTTAAAAGTAAAATATTTGCTGCCATCCACTTCCTTATGTCTGAAACACAGGCTTCAAGGGTAGGTAATTTTGGGACGTCACCATGTTTCAACTAAATGTACATCTGTGTGTAATCTGCATAGCAGTGAAAGTTGACATTGTGTTTCCAATGACATCACCAAGAGGTAGATACAGTGCATTCGTAAAGTATTCAGACCCCTTGACCTTTTCCACATTTTGTTACGTTACAGACTTAAATCAATTAATTGAAACCAATTAAATAAAAACAATTCCTTAGCAATCTACACAAAATAGCCCATAATATTAAAGTGAAAACAGGTTTTCAAATTTTTGGCAAATGTATTAAAAATAAAAAACAGAAATACCTTATTTACATAAGACCCTTTGCTATGAGACTCGAAATTGAGCTCAGGTGCATCCTGTTTCCATTGAAAATCCTTGAGATGTTTCTACAAGTTGATTGGGGTCCACCTGTGGTACATTTAGTTGTTTGGACATGATTTGGAAAGGCACACACCTGTCTATATAAGATCCCACAGTTGACAGTGCATGTCAGAGCTAAAACCAAGCCATGAGGTTGAAGGAATTGTCCGTAGAGCTCTGAGACAGGATCGTGTCAAGGCACAGATCTGGGGAAGGGTACCAAAACAGCATTTCTGCAGCATTGAAGGTCCCCAAGAACACAGTGGTCTCATCATTCTTAAATGGAAGAAGTTTGGAACCACCAAGACTCTTCCTATAGCTGGCACCCCGGCCAAACTGAGCAATCAGGGGAGAAGGGCCTTGGTCATGGAGGTGACCAAGAACCCAATGGTCACTCTGATAGGGAGAACCTTCCAGAAGGACAACCATCTCTGCAGCACTCCACCAATCAGGCCTTTTATGGTAGAGTGGCCAGACGGAAGCCAGTAAAAGGCACATGACAGCCCGCTTGGAGTTTGCCAAAAGGCACCGAAAGACTCTCAGACCACGAGAAACAAAATTCTCTGGTCTGATGAAACCAAGATTCAACTCATTGGCCTGAATGCCAAGTGTCACGTCTGGAGGAACAGGTCTCTGAATGTCCTTGAGTGGCCCAGCCAGAGCCCGATCGAACAGCTCTGGAACCTGAAAATGCTCCTCATCCAACCTGACAGAGCTTGAGAGGATCTTCAGAGAAGAATGGGAGAACTCCACAAATACACGGGTGCCAAGCTTGTAGCGTCATACCCAAGAAGACTCGATGCTTCAATCGCTGCCAAAGGTGCTTCAACAAAGTACTGAGGAAAGGGTCTCAATACTTATGTAAGTTTATTTTTTATTTTTTATAAATTAGCAAAATGTTCTAAAAAACGGTTTTTGCTTTGTCATTATGGCCTATTGTGTGTAGATTGATGAGGGAAAAAACCAATTTAATCTGAATACTTTCCGAAGGCACTGTATATAGTGAAAACAATAGTGGTCCTAAAATGGAACCTTGAGGAACACCAAGACTTACAATTGATTTGTCAGAGGACAAACCATCCACAGAGACAAACTGATACTGTTCCGACATAAGATATAAAACAGCCAAGAACCTGTCTGTGTAGACCAATTATGGCTTCCAATCTCGCCAAGTCAATGGTGTCAAAAGAAGGCCTAGAACCACGAGAACAGTTGCAGAGCCTTTATTTTATTTAACTAGGCAAGTCAGTTAAAAACTAATTCTTATTTACAATGACAGCCTACATTGGCCAAACACGGACGACGCTGGGCCAATTGTGCACCGCCCTATGGAACTCCCAATCACGGCCGGTTGTGATACAGGCTGAAATCGAACCAGGGCGTCTTTAGTGATGCCTCTTGCACTGAGATGTGGGAGCCCCAAGCTATTTACAACCTTCATGAGTGCAGTCTCAATACTATGATGAGGTCTAAATCCAGACTGTAGAATTTCGTATACATTAGTCTTCAGGAAGGCTGTGCATCAGCCAGGGAGATTCGATATAGGCCGGTTTGGCCTAAATTCCAGGTCAAGGTTTGGCTTTTTCAGGAGAGGCTTTATTACTGCCACTTATAGTGAGTTTGGTAAACAACCGGAGGACAGGGTGCCATTTATTATCTTCAAGAAGGGTCAAGCACAGGCAATAGCTCTTTCAGTACTTTAGTTGGAATAGGGTCCAGTAGGCAACTGGAAGGTTTAGAGGCCTGAATATTTTCGTGAATGTGTCGAGAGACACGGGATTAAACAACTTGAGTGTCTCCATTGATCTTAGGTCCTGGCAGTTCTGTGCTTGGTTACACCTGGCAGTTGACTTTGTGACTGAACTACCCCGGTCCGAGGGACATACGACCATCTTGGTGATCGTGGACCGGTTCTCCAAGGTGGTTCGTTTTGTTCCTCTCGCCGGGCTGCCCTCTGCCTTACAGGTCGCTGAGATCCTGTTCCAGCAGGTCTTCCGGATGTATGAAGGTCCGGAGGACATTGTCTCCGACTGTGGTCCCCAATTCACATCCCGGGTCTGGATGGTGTTCCTGTCCTAGCTGGGGGTCACTGTCAGCCTCACATCCGGGTACCATCCCCAGTCAAACGGGCAGGGGGTACGCACGAACCAAGGGCTGGGAATTTTCCTGTGAGGCTACTGCCTAGACAGGCCAGGTGAGTGGTCGCGCTTTCATCCCTGGGTGGAGTACGCCCTGCCCCAGTCCTCCATAGGGTTAACACCTTTCCGGCAACCTCCATTGTTTCCTTGGACTGGTACCGAGCCCAGTGATGTGCCTGCAGGTGGAGGACTGGTTCCGGTCGGCAGAGGAGGTATGGTAACATCTCTCCCACTTTTCATGTCTCTCTCCTCAGACCGGTGGTTCCTGGTCCGCTGGGGGGATCCGGCCCTGCTCCGGCATACGGAGTGGAGACGGTGCTGGACTCTCGTCGGCGGCGGGGTTGGGTCCAGTACCCACGGTCCGGAGGAACGCACCTGGGTCTGGTCAGTGGACATCTGTGATCCATCGCTGACGAGGGAGTTTCACGCGCGCCGCCCGGACCAGCCCACTCCTCGACCTCCGGGTCGTCCGAGGGACCGTCGGGAGCCGCGCCTTTGGTGGTGGGGGTCCTGTGACGCCTCGATGGTGCCTCTCCCGCCCCGGCGCTCCGTCTCGCCGGTGCACTAGGAAGATGGCAGCCACTCCCACGCTCCCACACCTGTTCCCAATCCCCCTGATTCCACACTCCCACACACACCTGTTCCCATTCCCATAATTGCGCTCCCTATTTATGATCCCTGCCCCAGTGTTAGTGTGTGTATGTCATGTGTCGGAGAGCTTCAATTAAAATTCGCTTTACTTTATAATTTTGTTTCAACCTCCTCTGTTTTTTGTACTCCATCACACAGTCAGTCTGTCTGGTGTCTGTCATTCACCCGACTGACTGCATTATCTACTGTCCTCTCTACTGCTGTTGTTCTTTGTCTCTGTCTAGAGGTGATTATCTTATCCGTAGATCCTGTCTGTCTATTAAAACTGCACTGTTTTTTTGTCCTGATACCACACATGAATTTCTGAGGTTAATGGAAATGCAAGATGGAAACTTTTACTAGTGCCGTGACATTTCTCACATCCAACACCAACCAGACTTTTGTTTGTGACTAATTTCTTCAGGTAGTCCTTTGTTGTGCTGCTATTGTTAGTCATGTGGTGACATCACTGACCCCTACTGGTGATTTATAAGAAAAACAAATCAAATTAAAATTAAATTAAATGTTATTGGTCGCTTACACATATTTAGCAGATTTTATAGCGGGTGCAGCGAAATGCTTATGTTTCTAGCTCCATCAGATGTAATATCTCACAATACAAAACAATACCCAAAAAATAATACACACAAAATAATACACACAGTATATATATATTTGAATTTAACCTTTATTTAACTAGGCAAGTCAGTTAAGAACAAATAGTTATTTACGATTACGGCCTACCCCGGCCTCCCCTAATTAAAGTGACCAGTGTTTAATGACTATGTACGTAGGGCAGCAGTCTCTAAGGTGCAGGGTCCGGATGGTAGCCGGCTAGTAACAGTGACTAAGATTCAGGAAAGGGTACTGGGTGGCTAGTGGTGACAATTTAACAGTCTGATGGCCTGGAGACAGAAGCTGTTTTCCCAGTCTCTGTACTGCCTCCACCTTCTAGATGGTAGCGGGGTGATCAGGCCGTGGCTCGGGTGACTGAGGTCCTTGGCCTTCCTGTGACATCGGGTGCAGTAGATGTCCTGGAGGGCAGGCAGTGTGCCCTTGGTCACTGGTGGACTTACCATTAGGCAGAAGAGGCAGACCTCAGGCCTCACTTCATCAAGGGGCCTCATGAGCTGGGCATTAAAAAATATATATACAAAAAATATAAATTAAAATACACTGAACAAAAATATAAACTCAACATGCAACAATTTCAAAGATTTTACTGAGTTACAGTCAATAGATATACATGCATTAGGCCCTAATCTATGGACTTCACATGACTGGGAATACAGATATGCATCTGTTGGTCACAGATACCTTTAAAAAAAGATAGGGCGTGGATCAGAAAACCAGTCAGTATCTGGTGTGACCACTATTTGCCTCATGCAGCGTGACACATCTCCTTCACATATAGTTGATCAGGCTGTTGATTGTGGCCTGTGGAATGTTGTCCCACTCCACTTCAATGGCTGTGTGAAGTTGCTGGATATTGTCGGGAACTGGAACATGCTGCCATACACGTCGATTCAGAGCATCCCAAACATGCTCAATGGGTGACATGTCTGGTGAGTATGCAGGCCATGGAAGAACTGGGACATTTTCAGCTTGTGTACTGATCCTTGCGACATGGAGCCGTGCATTATCATGCTTAAGAAATTTCCCCCTCGGGGGATCAATAAGGTACCTATCTATAGATAGTATCTATCTATCTATCTATCTATCTATCTATCTATCTATCTATCTATCTATCTATCTATCTATCTATCTATCTATCTATCTATCTATCTATCTATCTATCTATCTATCTATCTATCTATCTATCTATCTATCTATCTATCTATCTATCTATCTATCTATCTATCTATCTATCTATCTATCTATCTATCATTCTGTTCACAACCTTGACATCAGAAAACCGCTCCCCCAAAGGAGAAATGCTCACTAACAGGGATGTAAACACATTTGTGCGCAAACTTTGAGATACATACGCTTTTTGTGCGTATGGAACATTTCTGGGATCTTTTATTTCAGCTCATGAAACACGGGACTAATACTTTCCATATTGCGTTTATATTTTTGTTCAGTATAATTAGTCAGTCACATTTCTTGGTATCTATCCAAATGACACTGCAATCCCAACAGCTGTAGCCCAAAAAATTAAACCTTTGTGGGTCAGGGTTAGGACCACTTACCCACTAACAGGAGATAAAATCCTCCATCCAGCAGCTAGTTAGTTATAAAGTTCAAGGCTCCATTAGGTTCTAGCTAGCTAGATTACTTAGCTATCAAGTCATATTGCTAACAATCATCATCAATTGTGTGTGGGGTAGAGATAGCAGCTGTGACTGTGGGCCTGTGGAGGTCTCACTACTGATACTGGATCAGATCTACCTCTCATCGAGATAAGCGGTAGTCCAGCCCAGCCACGCTTCAGGAACTGATGCCAGAACAGAATAAGAGCAATGGGTCAAGCCAAAGACTAAAGCCAAGGAAATGAGGAAGGAGCCAAGGAGACAAGGGCTCAAACAGCTAGAGGACAAAGTCTGCCACTCATCCACTTTTAGGAGATAACATCCTCCTTCCAGCAGCTAGTTAGTTTTAAAATACAAGGCTCTGTGCCATTAGGTTATAGCTAGCTACAGTAGCTAAATTACTTAGCTATCAAGTCATATTACTTGCTTGCTAAATAACTACGCTCAAGGCATAATAACTAAGAGGCCTTTCGGCATCTGCGGTGAAAGAGCTACAGCAGTGTTTGTCAGACCAGGAGATATCTTGAAAGTCTTCTCACGAAAACGTCTGTAGATTTTCTACAAATTAATATGACCCCTCTATGGAAAGGTAACCTGGTACCAGGACGAAAAATGAATGGAAGTGGATAGGGCATTTCCATGTCAAAGGTATACAGGTAATTCCACTGTAAAATACATCATATTTTCATCCTTATATATCTCTCAGAGACACCACTTTAAAACATATATTTCCTTTTGATAACATTTTTGACTGTGTTTTTCCATGTGTGAATCTGTTATTCAGTGTGTTTCTGTGGGCTAGTAACAGTAAGGTCACATTTTTTGTTATACCTACAGGGTTCCTAAAATTCAAAATCAAATAGCTAAATTATCCTTGGTATGACCATCTTATAGCAAAAAGCATCCCTGATTTACACCGGGTCTCCACCCCTATTTAGCAATTTTTGTAACATGAACTTTCCCAGGCTTACCCGTATTAGGGAAGCCTGGTTCTCGACGAGGCTAGCTAAGTAGAAACCCGTATTAGGGAAGCCTGGTTCTCGACGAGGCTAGCTAAGTAGAAACCCGTATTAGGGAAGCCTGGTTCTCGACGAGGCTAGCTAAGTAGAAACCCGTATTAGGGAAGCCTGGTTCTCGACGAGGCTAGCTAAGTAGAAACCCGTATTAGGGAAGCCTGGTTCTCGACGAGGCTAGCTAAGTAGAAACCCGTATTAGGGAAGCCTGGTTCTCGACGAGGCTAGCTAAGTAGAAACCCGTATTAGGGAAGCCTGGTTCTCGACGAGGCTAGCTAAGTAGAAACCCAACCCTGGGTCCTTAGACTCTAGGCTAGGGGGATACAATACGCATTTCTTTAGTAAAAAGACAGGTGCTGTTGATAATACTGCCATCGTCGTGGAGACAGATGACCTGTACAGTGCCTTCGGAAAGTATACATTTTTACAGTTAAATTACGTATTTACTATAAAACCCAGAAAAAAACGTTGTGCACCTGCAAGCGAGTACACACATAGGAGGGGTGGGGGGCCTCAGACTGGCTTCTGCCTGGGGCCTCCAAATCACTAAGTCCGCCCCTGCTTTGAGTCTAAGATCTAAGACGGTCTAAGAGCTGCATCTCAGTGCTAGAGGCGTCACTACAGACAACCTGCTTTGAATCCAGACTATATCACAACCGGCTGTGATTGGGAGTCCCATAGGGCAGCGCACAATTGGTCCAGCGTCGTCCGAGTTTGGCCGGTGTAGGCCATCATTGTAAATAAGAATTTGTTCTTAACTGACTTGCCAAGTTAAATAAAGGTTAAATAAAATTGACAGGCACCAGCCCTGTGGTTGCGGACTGTGCAATTGCCTTACCAGGTGGTGATACAGCCCGACAGGATGCTCTCAAGATGCATCTTTAGATGTTTGTGAGGGTCTTACTGTATTGTACAGAGGCTGGTCATCTAGAATCGTACCTGTAGACTTTCCATCACTATGAAGAAAAATGATGCACAATACAGTCATTTAGCACATTGAAACATCAAGTGATTTGTGATGATATGATGTGGCTCAGTTGGTAGAGCATAGTGCTTGCAATGCTACGATCATGGGTTCAATTCCCATGTGGGACCAGTATGAAAATGTATGCTCTCACTACTGTAAGTTGCTCTGGATAAGAATAAGAATAAAAAAATGAATAGACCATTTTCAGTTATCACATAAGTAAGTTGCAAAGTATTTCAAGGAACTGTAAAACATATCAAGGAAGTATTTTTATATTCCAGAAGTATTATCAAATTAACTGTTTTCTCAGGCTCAAGTTAGAAATGCTGGGAAACACTCAAATGCTGGTAAATGTGATGTACATTTACATTAAGTGGTTTGTAAGGATGGTATATTAATACTGTGGGGGTTTTCCATGTTATTTGATCAAGAAAAATGTTCAATTCGATGGTGATGTTTGCACCTTTTGATGTAAATGTTTGAGGACAGGGTTTTGATGTAAATGTTTGAGGACAGGGTTTTGATGTAAATGTTTGAGGACAGGGTTTTGATGTAAATGTTTGAGGACAGGGTTTTGATGTAAATGTTTGAGGACAGGGTTTTGATGTAAATGTTTGAGGACAGGGTTTCGTTCTTTCTTAAGTCCATTAGAATGACATCACAGAGAAAGGGACAGGGCAACAACTCTTACAATTCCAACTATTGAATCCTGCAAGATGCTGTTCTACCAAAGTGGAGATGCTGAAAATGTTAATGCCCGCACTACAGACATCTATATCGGTCCGCTAATATTAGTAAAGGACCAGTGCACTATTTTTGTAAAATAATATTTTTACAAATATATATTTTTTTTAATCAGATTTTTCAGGGGGTGCTGCAGCACCCTCAGCACCCTTACCTCCCTGCTTGTGGGGCCAGGATCAGGTGAGGATCAGGTGGCCACCTGGGGGCGACCCGTCAGGAAGTCCAGGACCCAGTTGCACAGGGCAGGGTTCAGACCCAGGGCTCCAAACGTATTGATGAGCTTGGAGGTGACTATGTTGTTGAAAGCTGAGCTGTAGTCGATGAACAGCATTCTTACATAGGTATTCCTTTAGTCCAGGTGGGATAGGGCAGTGTGAAGTGCAATGGCGATTTCGTCATCCGTAGATCGGTATGCAAATTGTAGTGGGTCTAGGGTTGGGTAAGGTGGCGGTGATATTATCCTTAACTAGCCTCTCAAAGCAATTCATGATGACAGAAATGAGTGCTACGGGGCGATCTAAGCATTTGGGGGTTTATGGTCTTAGTACAGGGCCTCCTCAGGCAGCATATTTATATTCCAGGGGGTTTACGGTCTTAGTACAGGGCCTCCTCAGGCAGCATATTTATATTCCAGGGGGTTTATGGTCTTAGTACAGGGCCTCCTCAGGCAGCAGGAATATTCCAGACACTATCACACCTTTTTTTTTTTACCTCCTTTTTCTCCCCAGCTTCATGATATTAGGATCTGGACTGATCTCTGCAACTCCCCAACGGGCTTGGGTGAGGCGAAGGTCGAGTCATGTGTCCTCCAAAACATGACCCGCCAAACCACGCTTCTTAACACCCGCCGGCTTAACCCCGAAAGCCAGCCACACCAATGTGTCGGAGAAAACACAGTTAAACTGACGACCAAAGTCAGCCTGCAGGCGCCCGCTGTAGAGACGCCGCAACACTGCGATGCAGTGCCTTAGATCGCTGAGCCACTCGGGAGGCCCCCTACACTATCACACTTGATTCAACTAATCATCAAGCCCTTGAGTACTTGAATCAGGTGTAATAACGTAGGCCTGAAAATAACGTGCCACTGCTGTGGATCAATTGAAAGTGCAGTATTGCCATCGTCAACCATGTCAGGTTTGGTCTCTATATCTGGTTAGATCAGAGGATGAGTAATATTGGTTGTAACAAAAATATGTTTTATTTCAATAGGCCAAGTTCTCCGTTTTAAATTCTCCCTCCTAAGAGCTGGTTGGCTAAAATAAGACCCATAGTAAGACCAAGTCTTCAGTCCACAGAAATACTGTTGTTCTGTACTACAGCACTGGAACAGGTGGGCCAACCAAGGCAGAGAAACAGAATAGGGGGACAGCCCAAATGGCACCCTATTCCATATATAGTGCACTACTCTTGACCATGCAGAGCCGAATGGGGAATTGGGTGGCATTTCAAATGCAACCAGGATCAATAGTGTGCACTATAGTGTGGAGAGAAACCTGTTGAAGTGTGCTGTGTACCAATAGCAGTATTAGAGAAAGTGTTGGGTCAGCTTTCTCTACCTGTCTGGTACTGTCATTGTTTTCATGGACTGCAATGTCAACTAAATCAGAATTCTGGTATTCAATACCGGCCATACAAAAAACTAGCTTGCTATAGACTTCTAGATTCATGTTGATTTTATGAAAATTCCCATTCCCAAGACAATATGATCGAGAATTGGTATGTAATACAACATATATGGCTAATGACTATATCCAATATGACTCACCCGGTATAAAACCATCCCTCCTCCCTCCTGATCCAACAACACACTCACTCCACTGTAATCAGATCTGCAACTCACACTAGTTGCCAGATCCTGCCCTGCATGGCCTAGAGTCTGCCTGTCACTATGTCCAAATCATAGCCTGTTCTGTTCATTGCTCAATAAAATGGACTTCTTTGTTTGCTCAATCCCGTGGCCTGGCCTGACCAGTCTCACGCCGAAAGCTCAAATCCAGCTTCAAAAATGTCACTAACTCTATCACAGTCATCAGACTTTGGGGTGAAATTCCATTAAGCTTAACAATAAAAAAAAAATAGCCTGGTCCCAGATCTGTCTGTACATTTGGCGTGACAATGACCACAGGAGTTGACTATACAGCACAAACAGATCTGGGACCAGGCTACTGAATCAAGGATCATTGATCAATAATTTGTCAGAAATAGGCAATCAAGAAACATTTACCCTGTGTCCAGAGATGTGTAAACAAAGCAGGAAATGGTTCGATCGTAGAGGAATCAAATGCTCTTTTAAGACAAGAAAGATCTGCCACAAAGACGCTCATCACGTTAGATAAATACTGTATCTATACATTTACAGAACATGATCATTCTCAAAACACTGGAAATGTCTCTCATTCTTCCCCTCCACTCTTCACTGTTTCACCGTTTCACTTTTCTTCAGTCGTCTCTGTACATGCCTCCTCATGACAACCGCAGTCAGGGCACTACATAGTGCCAGGGTGAGGAAGGATACACCGGCCAACCACAGCTGCCTCTCCCCATACACCTGCAGCACTGTATCCCTTCGACTGCCATAGTCCAGGAAAAGGGCCTCCAGCTGAGACAGAGTACACAGAGACAAGAAGAGGTGGAAGATCTGGTGTCCCTGACCCATGATGTCACAATGTCCCGGGAAGAACCTCTCAGGAACAGGGCAGGAGAAGAAGAGGGCTGCAAGCAGGAAGAAGCCCATCTAAAAATGGAGGACCACAATGTAAATTAGTCAGTTGACTGTGTTGAATGTGTTTTTATCTTCAATCATGTTTTTATGTGTGCATTGTTGTATTCTCATGGCTCAGGCAACTCTATGGGCCGGTTCACCAGACACAGATTTACACTTAAAAGCTATTTCAATGGATTCTCCACTGACCATGCTCTGTAGACCAGGACTAGGCTTTCTTTATCTGTGTCTCTTTCTTTAACTGGCCCATAGAGTTGCCACAGCCATGACAATTCCTCCATCCATCCATCCACCCACCTGCAGGGCGTGGAGCGGTAGAGCGGGGTCCTCTCCCCAAGGTACGGTGGCCAGGCGGTGGGCTACAGGGCTGATGTCCAGGAAGTAGGCCATGCTGGTGGGGATCAGCTGGCAGATCTTCCTCCGTAGTGGGTAGGGCCGGCGGTAGCGTGACTTGGCAAAGCAGCAGCTGGCACAGGACAGCCAGCCAAGTAGGGCAGCGCCAGGGAGGAACCAGAACCCTAGAGGTAAAGGTAGAACGGTTTGTCTCTCCACAATATTAGGAGTAGGGTGAAGTTAGACGCTAATCCTGGGTCACCTTAGCATTTCCCCCAGTAATGGTTCAAGTTAGAATAGGAGGAGGGGAAGCTGATCCTAAAGCTGTACTTAGGGGAAACGTCAATATTACAACAATCAGTAATACATATTACAGATTTAAAAGCCACCTTGTGGACCAGTCAGTAAGAGTTGAGAGACTGTAATCCTCCGTGGGCAATTATAAACTGGGGTGGTTCGCGCCCTTTATTCTGATTGGCTGACAGCCGTGGTATTTGAGACCGTAATAAGGAGCAATAAGGCACCTCTGGGGTTTGTGGTATATGGCTAACGTGTCGTGCCTAAGAACAGCCCTTAGCCGTGGTATATTGACCATATACCACACCTCCTCGTGCCTTATTACTTAATTATAACACATCAGAATCAGGTATGCAAAAACAAAACACAAAGTACCTAAGGCATCCAAAAGGTGAAAAGTAATGTGCTAGTTAGGGGATAGGGTGCCATTTGGGATGCAGACATGGTGAATAATATGCACTAGAGTGTGGAGAGAAACCTTAATGAAGTGTGTTCCCATAGCAGTAATAGAACAAAACACAAAGTACCTACAGCGCTCTCCCTCCAGGCAGGCTCAGAGCAGTAGAAATAGTAAGCCAGGGAACAGCCATACTGATACACAGCCACACCCACATAGTCCAGGAAGAAGAGAGAATAGTGGGCCAGCTCCGAGTGGGACTGGAGCAGGTGGGCTGCCACGCTACAACACAGGTAGGTGAGGGAAGACAGTATGTACAGGCAGAGAGGCAGGGAGGCTGGGTCTAGGGACAATCCATAGGCCCAGACACGCAGCAGCACCAGGGGGCCTGCCAGAAGATGTGTCCAGACGTTGAGGGATTCGTTGTGTCTCTGGAAGAGGCTGAGGAGGTAGCATCGCCAGTCCTGCCCCACCGGGCGGTAGCCGGAGAGGATGTAGGGCTCCCGGAAGAGAGTAGGGACGCAGGAGACAGGAACGGTGGGACTGGGGGATGGCAGGGAGGGGAGAGAGGAGGGGAGGATGTCGGAGAGGTGAGGCAGCCGGCTGAGCTGTTTCACACTCAGGGTCAAGGTGCTGAGACGCCCCAGGGCTCCGCTGGACATGATGAAGGTGGGGCGCGAGGGAGGGAAGGAGAGATGGAGCGAGAGAGGAGTGTGAATGGGTATAGAGGAGGAGTAGTGTTGACTTGGGAAGACTTGGGTTTGCTGTGAAAACAAAGACAGAAAAAATGCAATTAATTCAATAATTTATGAATCAAAGTACAGATTAGAAACTGTGTTCTGTATTATACCAACATTAGTACAGATTAGGCACTGTGTTCTGTATTATACCAACATTAGTACAGATTAGGCACTGTGTTCTGTATTATACCAACATTAGTACAGATTAGGCACTGTGTTCTATATTATACCAATATTAGTACAGATTAGGCACTGTGTTCTGTATTATACAAACATTAGTACAGATTAGGCACTGTGTTCTATATTATACCAACATTAGTACAGATTAGGCACTGTGTTCTGTATTATACCAACATTAGTACAGATTAGGCACTGTGTTCTATATTATACCAACATTAGTACAGATTAGGCACTGTGTTCTGTATTATACCAACATTAGTACAGATTAGGCACTGTGTTCTGTATTATACCAACATTAGTACAGATTAGGCACTGTGTTCTGTATTATACCAACATTAGTACAGATTAGAAACTGTGTTCTGTATTATACCAACATTAGTACAGATTAGGCACTGTGTTCTGTATTATACCAACATTAGTACAGATTAGGCACTGTGTTCTGTATTATACCAACATTAGTACAGATTAGGCACTGTGTTCTGTATTATACCAACATTAGTACAGATTAGGCACTGTGTTCTGTATTATACCAACATTAGTACAGATTAGGCACTGTGTTCTATATTATACCAATATTAGTACAGATTAGGCACTGTGTTCTGTATTATACCAACATTAGTACAGATTAGGCACTGTGTTCTATATTATACCAACATTAGTACAGATTAGGCACTGTGTTCTGTATTATACCAACATTAGTACAGATTAGGCACTGTGTTCTATATTATACCAACATTAGTACAGATTAGGCACTGTGTTCTGTATTATACCAACATTAGTACAGATTAGGCACTGTGTTCTGTATTATACCAACATTAGTACAGATTAGGCACTGTGTTCTGTATTATACCAACATTAGTACAGATTAGAAACGGTGTTCTGTATTATACCAACATTAGTACAGATTAGGCACTGTGTTCTGTATTATACCAACATTAGTACAGATTAGGCACTGTGTTCTGTATTATACCAACATTAGTACAGATTAGGCACTGTGTTCTGTATTATACCAACATTAGTACAGATTAGGCACTGTGTTCTGTATTATACCAACATTAGCAACTAGGTCAAAAAAAGATGCTGTTTAAAATGAGGGAGGCTGACAGACACCCATTTCTCACATAGCTGAATTGGTTCACCAGTTTGTCAGCTAGTGTCAGTTTACACTGGGGAGCAGGCATGCAGTCATACCTGTAAATTGTTAGCCTGCTACCTGGCTCTGCTACCTGACCAAGTATCCTAGTCTCACTGCCTCCCTTGACACCTCACCTAAACACTAAGGAATGACAACAGACACCCCATCTATGGCGTCAGCAGCGGCACTAATAAGCACCCATAGAGACCAAAGACAAACAAATACACCCAGAGGATAACAAGCCGTGCCATGACTGTGACTGATACAGTGCCAACTGGAAAGGGCCACTTCTGAAACTCCATATCTTTCTCACATTTAGCATGACTGTGTAGGATACTAGTGGTGACATTGCCCTTTTACAGCCCTCTAGAAATACAACTAGAAAAACAGACATGAGGCAACAGCATTCTAGAAATACAACTAGAAAAACACAGACATGAGACAACAGCATTCTAGAAATACAACTAGAAAAACACAGACATGAGACAACAGCATTCTAGAAATACAACTAGAAAAACACAGACATGAGACAACAGCATTCTGTACTGGCTGCCTATCCATGTATCAGCATTAAACTAAACCTCTAGAATCTAGCCCTGGGTTTAAAATAAAAAAAAATACAAAAAATGGGTTATGCACAAGGAGCCACGAGAGAGAGTTCTAGATTAGAAATGTTTTAAAGGGAAACAAGATCTTCAAATGAATGTTTGAAAATATAGAAATCTCACCTGCCTGTCTGCTCCTGTCTGTCTAGACAGAACACACCTGTTACTGGGAGCAGTCGCAGTTATCAAATACCACTAAATCTCTAGACTAAACTTAATCTCCCTCCACATCGTTGTTTCCATGTCTACATCGACTTCGTGATGCCGATGGTGAAGTCTATTCTCAAGCAGACAGCCAATTGTAGCAGCACGCTAGTTGAACTCTATCAATCTACAAGTGACAGCATAGCTACCCTAATGCAAAGTGATTTGGGAGACTGGGCGTGCCTGAAAAGGTAGGCTAAACCATTCGGCCAAAACTCAAGGACTGACCTACATTTTCCCAGGCAGTGGCGCTATGAAAAAATAACCTAATCCAAAAACTACGCACATAGGTTTACGCATCACAATACAATATGTACACTAGAATATTTTTTGACACATTAAGATCACAATAGCTTTTCAAAACAACCCTTTTTTTCATGCACACGAGAAACTGAAGACATTATTTATTATTGAATTATAGCATCAAATTGCATGAGATGTTGACCAATGATTTCTAATAACATTCTAGTCTTTTTGTGAATATGCAGATCCTAATTATACGTTTTAAAACCGACCAGTGCCTATTCATTACAATAAATACACTACAATGCTCTACAATATTACATACCTTGCAAATAATTCAATGACTAGAGATCGTTGAAGTTAAATAGCGCCATCTGCTGTACTATCTGTGGAATAGCGTCATTAGACAGATTTTGGACCAGGCTATACAAGAGGGGTTTGGAAGATATTGAACATGCGCAATGGGCAGCTGGCGCATGATCTATAATCTTGCAAGCCTCTCTTGCCTAGCTTGCTATGGCAGCGGGAAGATGTTTTGTGATGGGGATGCTGAGGAAAGTTAGCCAGCCAGTGTCCGCCCAGTACCCTGCCCTGAACTTAGTCACTGTTACCACCCGGCACTCTACCCAGAACCTTAGAGACTGTTGCCCTATGTACATAGTCATTAAACACTGGTCACTTTAATAATGCTTACATACTGTCATTGTATATACGAATTTGTTCTTAACTGACTTGACTAGTTAAATAAAGCCGGGGTATATATTGTAACGACCCTGGGTTTATAAGGGCGGATATTTGCTCCCGAGTGCTAAAGGTGTCACTGCATACCCTAGTTCGATCCCGTGCTTTATCAGAACCGGCCGTGAGCGTCGTCCAGGTTAGGGGAGGCCGGGGTAGGCCGTAATCGTAAATAACAATTTGTTCTTAACTGACTTGCCTAGTTAAATAAAGGTTAAATTCAAATATATATATACTGTGTGTATTATTTTTTGTGTATTGTTTTGTATTGTTAGGTATTACAGCTGATGGAGCTAGAAACATAAGCATTTCGCTGCACCTGCGACAAAATCTGCTGAATGTGTGTACGCGACCAATAAAATGTGATTTGATTTGAGAGACAGAAAAGGCATGATGGCACAAACAGGCACTACAGCCGTCAGACCGCATCCAGAATACCTCTTGCAGACCACACCCCCTTCTCTAAAACGTTCCAGCGAGTTGCTGAGGGGGCGGGTCCAAATGCAAGAGTCTAATATCTGATTGGACATATACAGATTCCGCGCCAAATATGCAAAGCCGTGATTGTCACATCGACCAATCATGGTTCAGATCTGAGTCCACCGTGTACTTGGTGGCGCGAAAATCTTTCAGTTCTGTAAAGAAACGGTCAATTCGGACCCTTTTGTCTTTGGAAAACATACGATTACACAATGGCGTCTGATTCTGTGGATGATCGGGAGATGAGAGAGGCGCAGAGAGACTATCTGGATTTCTTAGATGTGTATAGAATATATTCTGTCATTTAACATACATTGCTTTTGTCCAAGGTCCATTCCTGTGTGACACCCTAACATATTTACTCTTGCCTTGATTAAATCATTGTAACATATAGAACCTCGAGATAATACTGATGAGACAGCCAATCTTTTGAATGCCATTTGCGCAACACACCCTACAATCACAAGCTTACACAGACAGATATTACACAACATAACTGATAACGGGAACCCCCCATCCTGGAGTTGCACCACAGTGCATGTCAGCAGATACTCACACACCCAGGCCCTCTCACACACACACACACTTATGAGGGCTGGACTCCTAGGACAAAGAACATTGCCAAGGACCAATGAGGAAGACGACACGCCCAGGGAACGGTCTCTACAACCAATCCAGAAGAGGGAACATCCAGATTCAACCTACAGTACCATATTGTATAAATACCATGTACACCATGTTTAGGGACCCTTTTTCTCTGTGAAGTTCATTAAGAGCCCACAGAGGGGGTCCATGCGCATGATCTGCCAAATATCTTTGCATTCAATAAACCGCTTGATTGAATATCAATTCCACCCGGTCTTAAGTTATGACTTGTCTCCTTCTCGAATAATTGTACATTAACAGATGACGATGTAAGTAGTTTTGAACTTTGATAATGTAGCTAGCTAACGTTCGTTGTCTAGCTCATTAACTTTACGATGATATTGATAGCCAGCCAGTAGGTGACAGTGTGTATGATAATGTGTAACGTTAGTTGGGTGTCTAACGTTCGGCCACTGCTCAAGCCAGCCATCACTTGGCCTGGATAGTGTCTGATGATTACCCCCATGTGTGTGTTGACCTGATGCAGCAAGACCAGGGGGTGTACCAGAACAAGGTACGGAACATGATCAGCGAGAACAAGAACCGACTTATCGTCAACATCAACGACCTGAGACGACGCAACGAGGCCCGGACTGCCAGGTATTTAAGGGATAAGGGATCTCTTTAGTTCACGTTGTATATTAAATAAATACAAAATAGAAATCAAAATTACGTTTATCTACCAGTATGTGTCTAAAATGCATCTATACAAGGCTGTGTAAGGGATACTATGTCTACAACATGTAATACCATGCATATTAACCAAGGCCTTGGTACCCTTCTTTCCAGGTTGATGACTAATGCGTTTGAGGAGCTGCTTGCATTCCAGCGTGCTCTGAAGGACCTGGTGGCGTCTGTAGACGCTACATATGCCAAGCAGTATGAGGAGTTCTTTGTTGGTCTGGAGGGAAGTTTCGGCAACAAGCATGTCTCTCCCCGTACCCTCAGCTCTCGCCTGCTGGGCAGCATGGTCTGTGTGGAGGGTATCATCACCAAGTGTGAGTATAGATGGAGGGAGGGAGGGATGGATGGAGTGGTGTAATCTACTCTGATTGTCTAGGACCACTGTACTGTTCCACAACCGCACTAATACCTCCTCCTGTTCCTCTCTCTAGGTTCTCTGGTGCGTCCCAAGGTGGTGCGTAGCGTCCACTACTGTCCATCCACCAAGAAGACCATGGAGCGGACATACACAGACATGACCAGCCTGGCCGCCTTCCCCTCCTCTGCCATCTACCCTACCAAGGTAAACACACACTCACTCACGGCCTCACTCCATAGATAACCTCCACAGCACAAATAATAATCCCTTCTCTCTAGGATGAGGAGAACAACCCGTTGGAGACGGAGTTTGGTCTGTCCATCTACAAGGACCACCAGACGATCACGGTCCAGGAGATGCCAGAGAAGGCTCCTGCTGGCCAGCTTCCCCGCTCGGTGGACATCATACTAGACAATGATCTGGTAGACGTGGTCAAGCCAGGAGACAGGGTCCAGGTGATCGGGACCTACCGCTGTCTGCCTTGTAAGAAGGGAGGCTTCACCTCTGGGGCTTTCAGGTAAGGACATCACCTGGTAACACTTTTCCCCAATAGACGTTTTGTCAATGTTTAACAAACCATTTCACTATCATACTTCGTAAAGTAACAGCTGAAACGCACACTTAAAAAGTTGAAGAGGACATTCAACATAGAATACATGGAGAAAGCCCAACAGTGATACTCCCAGTTATCAGTTATTACGTGACTGAACCAATGCTTCGGGCACAACAGTACCTTCTTCAGGGGTGTATTGTCCTCCATCCTCCAGGACCATCATGATAGCCTGTCAGGTGAAACAGATGAGTAAAGAAGTGTCTCCGTACTTCTCAGCTGACGACGTCTCCAAGATCAAACTCTTCAGGAAGTCAAAGATGGTAAAGAGCTGCGCTGCCATAGCGATGGTTTTTAACATCGTAGTCTTACATAACGTTGTTATCCAGAATGTCTTACGCTACCGTTCTAAAGTTTAGGGTCACTTAGAGATTTCCTTGTTTTCCATGAAAACATACATTAAATTAGTTGCGATATGAATGAATAGGTAAGAAAACCACATCACAGTCCTAGTAAGTAAAACTTTTCCTCAATAAAGCCGCTATCAGCAAAGTCATTGCTAGTGAGAAAAGACAACTGCGAGTGTTAATTTCCCCGCTAGCATTACAGATACATCTGAATAGTCTAAAAGTGTCTTTCTCTCGTCTGCCCCTTCATCTGAAAAGACGGGACAGAATCACTTATCTACATATCACCTGGCATCACGAATATCTACAATACTTAATGAAATACTCTGGGATGAAGATCAGAGATTCTACAGCTTATTTTGCGCTAATCCATTCCCTCAAAACACACGGTCTCTGTCCTCGTTCATCATTGCATTAAGAACGCTATAGACCCTCTCTATCTGTACTAACTCTCTCCTCTCCTATCCAGGATGTTTTTGACCAGCTATCCCGCTCCCTAGCCCCCAGTATTCACGGTCATGAATACATTAAGAAGGCCATCCTGTGTATGTTGCTGGGAGGAGTGGAGAAGGTACTGGAGAATGGATCACGCATCAGAGGAGACATCAATGTACTGCTCATAGGTACTGAGATCACCGAATTACTGTTATTCTCTGTTTATTTCCTTCTTTCTCTCTCTCTCTCTTTTTGTTTAGTGTATGAAACAGTGGGTCCCAAACAGTGGGTGATGTCTGTCTGACCTATGAGCCTAAGGTCAGTTAGGGAATAATCTCTCATGACACACTGCTCAGATTGGAACCCTTTTGACAGTGTTGTGTTCAAGACAAAGACCAAAGCAAGACCGCGACCGGGAGGGGGACAAGGGGTTCGAGACCAGAAAAATGCGAGGCCAATTCAATACCATAATAAGAGTTCAAAATGTTCTGTGTTCATATTTCAGAATAAGATATGGATTCTTTAGATATTCAGAATGGTGAAAAAATGCATGCTGATGGAAAATGGAGCTACTCTACAAAGTATTACTAACCCAAACACAATGGGGAACAATGAGGGTCTTCTACACCTTCAGAGAAGGGCTAGGGATTTCTTAAATAATAATAATAAAGATTCTAATTATATTATTATTTTCAGTGGTCTTCTGACTTAATCTCTTTAGTTTTTGTTGGAAAGAAAAGAGAAAAAAATATCCAATCAGGATTTTTCTTTGGTGGTCTCTGGGGAGATTAATCTAGCTAGCTAAGTCAGCCATTGGCTAGGCCATCAGAAGCTAGATAGAAGGCATCTGCCATTCAGCTGTATTAGGGCAACATTCTGGAGTGACAGTGGAATCAGCCAATCATATTTTGACTTGTAATGGGTGGGACCGATTTTACAAAAACGTATGGAAACCTCTGCCTTCTCAAAGGCAGGTCACTGCGCAAAAGCGAGCAGTAGCTAGCTTTTGTTGTTGGCTAGTTTGCAGCAGCTGCAGTGTAAGGGCCTGACTGAGGCCAGGTCCCTGACTCCCTCTAGGGATCCCCAATTAGAGACAGCTGTCGTGAGGTGTCTCTAATTGGGGATTCTATTTATGTGCACCGCACGTCCACCTGCGTGTGGATCATTGTTTGTGTTCGCGTGTTTGCACTCACGCCACGGTATAGTACGTTTGTTGTTTTGACAGTTTTATTATTTAAATAAAACATGTTTGCACCGTCCTCTCGCTCTGCGCCTCGTTCCCTCACTACTCACCGTGACATGCAGTAGGTGTTGTCAAAGAGGATGTTGTTGCTAATTAGTTAGTCTCCCCTTTCAAGAATAACTTTCAGTAAGAAGTTAACCTTTTACTGCATTGGGCTAAATCAGGGTCACACAGAGTGTTTCTTGGTAGTTTAAAACAAATCTACTTTGAAACAAAAGTATCCACCTCACACACATGGTTATGGGCTTAAAATCATTATTATTTATAAAACATATTAATAACATTCCAGCCATGAGGCCAAAGAGGGCGCTTTTTGTCATTAACTGCAGGAAAGGATTGTTTCAAGATGATCTTAGTTGGAACTGTGTTTTGTGTTCCTACCTACCCTTCCTGCTACCGATTACATTCTTCTGTGAGCTGCTCCATGCCAAAACCAGTTGAGAGCTGCTCCATGCCAAAACTAGTTGAGAGCTGCTCCATGCAAAAAACAGTTGAGAGCTGCTCCATGCCAAAATCTGTTGAGAGCTGCTCCATGCCAAAACCAGTTGAGAGCTGCATACTCTTGCTGCCTGCAGATGATATTCCGCTGAAACTAGGCTATGTGTGCGGCGTGCATGTGAATATATTTCACGTGGTTTGCAATTGTGTAGGCTACTTTGTGCATGATTTCTCTATGGTACTACATAATTGATGTCAAGTATACGCCCACTGAAAATAAAGTGGGTATATGGTTTATAGTAATATATTATTACTGGTATTACCATTTCTATTATTACTACTGGTATTATTACTGGTATTACCATCGCTATGATTACTACTGGTATTATTACTGGTATTACCATTTCTATTATTACTACTGGTATTATTACTGGTATTACCATTTCTATTATTACTACTGGTATTATTACTGGTATTACCATTGCTATTATTACTACTGGTATTATTACTGGTATTACCATTGCTATTATTACTTCTGGTATTATTACTGGTATTACCATCGCTATGATTACTACTGGTATTATTACTGGTATTACCATTTCTATTATTAATACTGGTATTATTACTGGTATTACCATTGCTGTCCTTTTAGCTTCATTATCCTGTCACACACTGAAGGCCTAGGTCCAATAGGTTCACCACTGTGCCTAGGTCCAATAGGTTCACCACTGTGCCTAGGTCCAATAGGTTCACCACTGTGCCTAGGTCCAATAGGTTCACCACTGTGCCTAGGTCCAATAGGTTCACCACTGTGCCTAGGTCCAATAGGTTCACCACTGTGCCTAGGTCCAATAGGTTCACCACTGTGCCTAGGTCCAATAGGATTTATTCACTTACTGAATGGACGTTTTTTTACTCCGCTGGTCTCGGGAAGAAATTACGAGTCCTCACTGTCCGAGACAGAGTCAAGACCGAGTACAAATGTATCCTGAGACAAGACAGAGACTCTCGAGACCGGACTTGAGACCAAGAACAGTCTTCAGTACTACAACACTGCCTTTCGTGTTATGAGATTAGTTTGGGAAGAACTTGAACTTGTTAATGAGTAGTGATGAGGAAAAAATCGATACAGTTATAATGCAATATTATTTGGCATTATATTCTATCAATACTTTGACTCCAAATAATGTTTTTATGTTTTGCTAGGTTACGTTAGCGAGGACTATATCTTGTTTTCATCATGTTTGCAGCACTTTTATTTCCATGACCGATCAAAACGTGTCTCTCTCTGGTCCCTCTGCAGCAGACATATAGGGAGCAATATGTTTGGAACATCAAATTGCAATAACATCGCAGTATCGAATCGCAATACATATCGTATCGTGATAATATCGTATTGTGAGGTCCCTGGCAATTCCCAGCCCTATTAGTGAGCAGAGGTAAGTGTTACGGTATAGGTCTGTATCACATTTAAGACTGACCTCTCTCTCTCTCTCCCTCCACTAGGTGACCCATCAGTGGCTAAGTCCCAGCTGCTGCGTTATGTCCTGCACACGGCGCCCCGAGCCATCCCTACCACCGGCCGAGGGTCATCTGGAGTCGGTCTGACTGCTGCTGTCACTACTGACCAGGAGACTGGTAAAGACACACACACACACACAGGCTCACACACACAGGCTCACACACACACAGACTCACACACAGACTCACACACACACACACACACAATCAATCATATTTACATCAATGAATCATTAGTGAAAAAGTGAACGATTCACACCACAAATGACTCACTGATCCCCTCAGACGCATATTTACATTTGAGTCATTTAGCAGACACTCTTATCCAGAGCCACTAACAGCAGCAGTTAGGGTGAAGTGCCTTGCTCAAGGGCACATCGACAATTCTTTCAACTAGTCGGCTCGGGGACTCGAACCAGCGGCCGCCAGGCTACCTGCCCGTTAAATGCTACTGTTATATTGCCATATTGTGTGCTTCTCTCCTCTCCAACTAGGTGAGCGTCGTCTGGAGGCGGGGGCAATGGTTCTGGGGGACAGGGGCGTGGTCTGTATCGATGAGTTTGACAAGATGTCCGACATGGACCGTACAGCCATCCATGAGGTGATGGAACAGGGCCGCGTCACCATCGCTAAGGCGGGTATCCATGCCAGGCTCAACGCTCGCTGCTCTGTGCTGGCAGCTGCCAACCCAGTTTATGGCAGGGTGAGTTAAGAGCTATTACCTCTTTAAGACATAATGGAATGTGGCGCCTTGAAAGCGCCTCGGCTACGATGCCGCCACGAAACCTTCTCTGGAGATAGTTTAGAAGCCACTGAACGGGCATTTGACTTGTCTGTCGCTTCTGAAGCTGGACTGACGTCCACCACTAGGCAACCAGAACTGTCAGTCAAATTATCTTGAGCTGCCTGCACGCAAAAAATACTATTTTGTGAAATACAATGATTTACCATTTCCACATCTACCCTACCATAGGTAAGTATTATTAATCTAAGGCACATTTCCCTGTGATCCGGATCCTGGACGAAACTCATCTGGTCTAGGCGACTTACAAGATGCACTCTACCTCCTTCCTCTCTCTCTAGGATAGCATTAATCAGTGTCTCCTCTCCTCTCCTCTCCTCTCCTCTCCTCTCCTCTCCTCTCCTCTCCTCTCCTCTCCTCTCCTCTCCTCTCCTCTCCTCTCCTCTCCTCTCCTCTCCTCTCCTCTCCTCTCCTCTCCTCTCCTCTCCTCTCCTCTCCTCTCCTCTCCTCTCCTCTCCTCTCCTCTCCTCTCCTCTCCTCTCCTCTTCTCTTCTCTTCTCTTCTCTTCTCTTCTCTTCTCTTCTCTTCTCTTCTCTTCTCCTCTCTCTCTCCTCTCTCCTCTCTCCACAGTATGACCAGTATAAGACTCCTATGGAGAACATTGGTCTGCAGGACTCTCTGCTGTCACGTTTTGACCTGCTGTTCATCATGTTGGACCAGATGGATGCAGAGCAGGACAGAGAGATCTCAGACCACGTCCTCAGGATGCACCGATACAGAGACCCCCGCGAACAGGACGGGACAGGTAACACTCTACTCCTAACCACAGATCTGGGATCAGATGAATCCCCAGTGACACGTAACACTACTCCTAACCACAGATCTGGGGTCAGATGCACCCCCAGGGACAGAAACACTACTCCTAACCACAGATCTGGGGTCAGATGCACCCCCAGGGACAGCTAACTAGATATGCCAGTGATCACCAGCCCTGGTCTTTGAGGGCTACTGGTTGTGCAGGCCTGATACAACTGCTTATGAAGGCTTTTATTATCTGAGTCAGATGTTTTAGTGCTTGGTTTAAACAAAGGTCTGCATACTCTGTGGTTCTCCAGAACCAGTGTGTGTGTGACCACTGATCTATGATCTAGACTACTGACTGTGTGTGTGTGTGTGTGTGTGTGTGTGTTGTAGCGATGGCCTTCGGTGGGTCGGTAGACATCCTGGCCACTGAGGACCCTGACTCAGTTCAGGAGGAGCAGGAGGAAGTGCTGGTCTACGAGAAACACAACAACCTACTGCATGGTAACAAGAGACGCAGGTAGGAACACAACAACCTACTGCACGGTAACAAGAGACGCAGGTAGGAACACAACAACCTACTGCATGGTAACAAGAGACGCAGGTAGGAACACCACAACCTACTGCATGGTAACAAGAGACGCAGGTAGGAACACAACAACCTACTGCATGGTAACAAGAGACGCAGGTAGGAACACAACAACCTACTGCATGGTAACAAGAGACGCAGGTAGGAACACTGCTAGGAAAAACAAATTCTACCCACCTGGGGCGCTGTGCTAGGAAAAACAAATCCTCCCTCTTTCTTGGCTCCTTCATCACTGCATGTTTTTTATTTTATTTATTGAACCTTTATTTTACTAGGCAAGTCAGTTATGAACAAATTCTTATTTACAATGACGGCCTAGGAACAGTGGGTTAACTGCCTTGTTCAGGGGCAGAACGACAGATTTTTACCTTGTCAGCTCGGGGATTCAATCCTGCAACCTTCCAGTTACAGGCCTAACACTCTAACCACTAGGCTACCTGCCGCCCCATGTTAAGGGCTTCTTTCCTTCTCTGTACCCATCTCCATGCTAAATCAGTTTTTATATTGTTGTTTAGAGAGAAGATAGTGAGTAAGGAGTTTATGAGGAAGTACATCCACATTGCCAAGGTGTTGACCCCCACGCTGACCCAGGAAGCAGCCAATCACATCGCTGAAGAATACTCCAGGCTGAGAAGCCAGGAACAGCTTTGCTCCGACATCGCCAGGGTGGGTAGTGTAGACGCGTGCACACACAGACAGAATATAGCCTTTGCTTATAGGTACCCCCATCTAGTACTGTGTTGGAACCCGCGATGGCATCACACATTTGCTGCAGATTGGACGGCGGTACACCGCCACCAGTCTGTACCGTTGACACCAGGCACCAGCCTGTACCGTTGACACCAGGCACCAGCCTGTACCGTTGACACCAGGCACCAGCCTGTACCGTTGACACCAGGCACCAGCCTGTACCGTTGACACCAGGCACCAGTCTGTACCGTTGACACCAGACAGGATGGGTCCATGGACTCCTGCTGCTTACGCCAAATCCTGACTCTGCCATCAGCATGACTCAATAGGAAACCAGGATACGTCGGACCAGGCAATGTTTTTTTCAGTGTTGGTGATAGCATGCCCACTGGAGCCGCTTATTGTTGTTTTTAGATGACAGGAGTGGAACCCGGTGTGGTCGTCTGTTACAATAGCACATCTCTGACAAGGACCAATGAATTCTGCATTCCGAGATGTTGTTCTGCACACCACTGTTGTACTGTGCTGTTATTTGTCTGTTTGCGGGTCGCCTGTTAGCTTGTTAGCCTGTTAGCTTCCACCAATCTTGCCATTCTCCTTCGACCTCTCTTCAACGAGCTGTTTTCTCCAACAGGACTGCTGCTGACTGGATGTTTTTTGTTTGCTGCACATTCTCAGTAAACCCTGGACACTGTCATGCATGAAAAGCCCAGGAGGCCGGCTGTTTCTGAGGCACTGGAACCAGGGTGCATTGCACCGACGATCAAACCACTCTCAAAGTCGCTTAGGTCACTCGTTTTTCCCATTCTAACGTTCAACCGAACAGTAACTGAATGCCTTGATGCCTGTCTGCCTGCTTTATATAGCAAACCATGGCCACGTGACTCACTGTGTCCAGTGTCTGCCCCCCCCCCCCATCTAACCTTCTCCCCAGTCTAATCCCCTGCCCCCCTCTCCCCCTCCAGACGTCCCCAGTAACCGCTCGTACTCTGGAGACCCTGATCCGTCTGTCTACGGCCCACGCTAAAGCACGCATGAGTAAGGCTGTGGAGCTGGAGGACTCTGAGGTCGCTGTGGAGCTGGTCCAGTTCGCATACTTCAAAAAGGTCAGCAGCCTCAACATGCATAGTTGATTGATTCACTGATAGCTTGGTTTTTGCCTTCCACATGGTGGCCAGCCCATATGAGATTATAGAACAATACTTGTAATGTAAGTCATAGCCTTTGCGCAAACATACATCTTAATTTAAATAAACTTTGTTGGAGTTTGGTGAAGCCTGTCTGATGTCTGTAGTTAGTACAGAGTGGGTTTAATCTGAAACTAATCTCTGTTCTGTTCCATGGTCCTGTAGGTTCTAGAGAAGGAGAAGAAGAGAGGGAGGAAGCAGCAGGAGGAAGAGGAGGAGACAACACAGCATACCCCTCGCTCAGAGAAGAAGAGGTATGGCATTAGTCTCTAGATGTAAACAAACACTGTATAGCCTCAAAACATGGTTACAGATGTCACTATGGATGGTTACAGATATCACTATGGATGGTTACAGATATCACTATGGATGGTTACAGATATCACTATGGATGGTTACAGATATCACTGGATGGTTACAGATATCACTATGGATGGTTACAGATGTCACTATGGATGGTTACAGATATCACTATGAATGGTTACAGATGTCACTATGCATGGTTACAGATATCACTATGGATGGTTACAGATATCACTATGGATGGTTACAGATGTCACTATGGATGGTTACAGATATCACTATGGATGGTTACACATATCACTATGGATGGTTACAGATGTCACTATGGATGGTTACAGATATCACTATGGATGGTTACAGATGTCACTATGGATGGTTACAGATGTCACTATGGATGGTTACAGATGTCACTATGGATGGTTACAGATATCACTATGGATGGTTACAGATATCACTATGGATGGTTACAGATGTCACTGGATGGTTACAGATATCACTATGGATGGTTACAGATGTCACTATGGATGGTTACAGCTGTCACTATGGATGGTTACAGCTGTCACTGTGGATGGTTACAGATATCACTATGGATGGTTACAGATGTCACTATGGATGGTTACAGATATCACTATGGATGGTTACAGATGTCACTGGATGGTTACAGATGTCACTGGATGGTTACAGATATCACTATGGATGGTTACAGATATCACTATGGATGGTTACAGCTGTCACTGTGGATGGTTACAGCTGTCACTATGGATGGTTACAGATGTCACTATGGATGGTTACAGATATCACTATGGATGGTTACAGATGTCACTGGATGGTTACAGATGTCACTATGGATGGTTACAGCTGTCACTATGGATGGTTACAGATGTCACTATGGATGGTTACAGATGTCACTGGATGGTTACAGATGCCACTATGGATGGTTACAGATATCACTGTGGATGGTTGCAGCTATCACTGTGGATGGTTACAGCTGTCACTGTGGATGGTTACAGCTGTCACTGTGGATGGTTACAGATATCACTGTGGATGGTTACAGATGTCACTATGGATGGTTACAGATGTCACTGGATGGTTACAGATATCACTATGGATGGTTACAGATATCACAGTGGATGGTTACAGATGTCACTATGGATGGTTACAGATGTCACTGGATGGTTACAGATATCACTATGGATGGTTACAGATATCACTATGGATGGTTACAGATATCACTATGGATGGTTACAGATGTCACTGGATGGTTACAGATATCACTATGGATGGTTACAGATGTCACTATGGATGGTTACAGATGTCACTATGGATGGTTACAGATGTCACTATGGATGGTTACAGATGTCACTATGGATGGTTACAGATGTCACTGTGGATGGTTACAGATATCACTATGGATGGTTACAGATATCACTATGGATGGTTACAGATATCACTATGGATGGTTACAGATGTCACTATGGATGGTTACAGATATCACTATGGATGGTTACAGATATCACTATGGATGGTTACAGATATCACTATGGATGGTTACAGATGTCACTGGATGGTTACAGATATCACTATGGATGGTTACAGCTATCACTATGGATGGTTACAGCTGTCACTATGGATGGTTACAGCTGTCACTGTGGATGGTTACAGATGTCACTGGATGGTTACAGATGCCACTATGGATGGTTACAGATATCACTGTGGATGGTTACAGCTGTCACTGTGGATGGTTACAGCTGTCACTGTGGATGGTTACAGCTGTCACTGTGGATGGTTACAGATATCACTGTGGATGGTTACAGATATCACTATGGATGGTTACAGATGTCACTATGGATGGTTACAGATATCACTATGAATGGTTACAGATGTCACTATGCATGGTTACAGATATCACTATGGATGGTTACAGATATCACTATGGATGGTTACAGATGTCACTATGGATGGTTACAGATATCACTATGGATGGTTACACATATCACTATGGATGGTTACAGATGTCACTATGGATGGTTACAGATATCACTATGGATGGTTACAGATGTCACTATGGATGGTTACAGATGTCACTATGGATGGTTACAGATGTCACTATGGATGGTTACAGATATCACTATGGATGGTTACAGATATCACTATGGATGGTTACAGATGTCACTGGATGGTTACAGATATCACTATGGATGGTTACAGATGTCACTATGGATGGTTACAGATATCACTATGGATGGTTACAGATGTCACTATGGATGGTTACAGCTGTCACTATAGATGGTTACAGCTGTCACTGTGGATGGTTACAGATGTCACTATGGATGGTTACAGATATCACTATGGATGGTTACAGATGTCACTGGATGGTTACAGATATCACTATGGATGGTTACAGATGTCACTGGATGGTTACAGATATCACTATGGATGGTTACAGATATCACTATGGATGGTTACAGCTGTCACTGTGGATGGTTACAGATATCACTATGGATGGTTACAGATATCACTATGGATGGTTACAGATGTCACTGGATGGTTACAGATATCACTATGGATGGTTACAGATGTCACTGGATGGTTACAGATATCACTATGGATGGTTACAGATGTCACTATGGATGGTTACAGCTGTCACTGTGGATGGTTACAGCTGTCACTGTGGATGGTTACAGCTGTCACTGTGGATGGTTACAGATATCACTATGGATGGTTACAGATGTCACTATGGATGGTTACAGATATCACTATGGATGGTTACAGATGTCACTGGATGGTTACAGATATCACTATGGATGGTTACAGATGTCACTGGATGGTTACAGATATCACTATGGATGGTTACAGATATCACTGTGGATGGTTACAGCTGTCACTGTGGATGGTTACAGCTGTCACTATGGATGGTTACAGATGTCACTATGGGTGGTTACAGATGTCACTATGGATGGTTACAGCTGTCACTATGGATGGTTACAGATGTCACTATGGATGGTTACAGATGTCACTGGATGGTTACAGATGTCACTATGGATGGTTACAGATGTCACTATGGATGGTTACAGATGTCACTGGATGGTTACAGATATCACTGTGGATGGTTGCAGCTATCACTGTGGATGGTTACAGCTGTCACTGTGGATGGTTACAGCTGTCACTGTGGATGGTTACAAATATCACTGTGGATGGTTACAGATGTCACTATGGATGGTTACAGATGTCACTGGATGGTTACAGATATCACTATGGATGGTTACAGATATCACTGTGGATGGTTACAGATGTCACTATGGATGGTTACAGATGTCACTGGATGGTTACAGATATCACTATGGATGGTTACAGATATCACTATGGATGGTTACAGATATCACTATGGATGGTTACAGATGTCACTGGATGGTTACAGATATCACTATGGATGGTTACAGATGTCACTATGGATGGTTACAGATGTCACTATGGATGGTTACAGATGTCACTGTGGATGGTTACAGATATCACTATGGATGGTTACAGATATCACTATGGATGGTTACAGATATCACTATGGATGGTTACAGATGTCACTATGGATGGTTACAGATATCACTATGGATGGTTACAGATATCACTATGGATGGTTACAGATATCACTATGGATGGTTACAGATATCACTATGGATGGTTACAGATGTCACTGGATGGTTACAGATATCACTATGGATGGTTACAGATGTCACTGTGGATGGTTACAGCTGTCACTGTGGATGGTTACAGCTGTCACTGTGGATGGTTACAGCTGTCACTGTGGATGGTTACAGATATCACTATGGATGGTTACAGATATCACTATGGATGGTTACAGATGTCACTGTGGATGGTTACAGATGTCACTGTGGATGGTTACAGATATCACTGTGGATGGTTACAGATGTCACTATGGATGGTTACAGATATCACTGTGGATGGTTACAGATGTCACTGTGGATGGTTACAGATGTCACTGTGGATGGTTACAGATGTCACTGTGGATGGTTACAGATGTCACTGTGGATGGTTACAGCTGTCACTATGGATGGTTACAGATATCACTGTGGATGGTGTACAGCTGTCACTGTGGATGGTTACAGATATCACTATGGATGGTTACAGATATCACTATGGATGGTTACAGATATCACTGTGGATGATCAGTCCTTGCATCCATAGCTCTGTCTATTAATCTGGTTTCATTTCTCCAGGCCCATCCCTCAGCTTTTTATCAAAACAGAGGCGGGGTACCCACTTAGTTCACCAAAGTTATTATTATTTTTTATAAACACTCACACTTGACTTTCCCCCCCTTACTAGCACTGAGGTTACTGATTTAAGTTACTTTATTGAGGGAAAATGTACTTACTGTGATATGTGGTTGGCCCACCTAGCTATCTTAAGATGAATGCACTAACTGTAATTCGCTCTAGATAAGAGTGTCTGCTAAATTACAATCTTTTTTAAATGTTATTGTTCCAACTGCGGATTGGGCCTTTAAAAAGCTAGTTGCTGTGTTTTCTGGACATGATGTCTGTAATTCTGTATTTGACCTGTAGGAGTCGTCGTGGTTCCCAGAGCAGCGAGGCCCACGACCCGTATGACTTCGCTGGAGAGAAGGACATCCCTGAGAGTAAGGAAAAGAAGCGTCTTTCTCTCTATGCCATTTCTGAAAAGCACTATGGCTACATTCAGATGTCAACTTAAATAAACACAACATGACCTATGTCCATGTTAAGTCAACTAATCTCAAGTCTGAATAGAGCCTTATATGAATCAAATTGATTCTCAGTTTCAGAATTGTCACTGTTACCATACTCAGTTTGCCCCTCCCTCCCACAGTCCAGGCTGGCACGCCCAAACCGGCCGAGGCAGAAGAGGAGCCTATGGATGCACCTGTCGCTCCTAGCCAGGACGGACAGACTGACGGACAGACAGAGGTGTCTGCAGACAGGTGGGTCACAGTGCAGGGCAGAGACTCCTGTCATGCTACCATCAGTCACTCTGTTAGGGACCCTTCACAGACATTAAAGGACAGGATAGGTGAAAGCAAAATGGTTGAACTGTGAATAATATGTTGGAAGTCTAGGGGAGCTGCGTGCTAAAACAGAACCAACACCTAGTTAGGATAGGCATGTCTCTATCGCTCCACTGAATAGAAGGGAGTTATATCCCTCTTTCTATCCATGTTAATCCTCTCTCTCTCTCTCTCTCTCTCTCTCTCTCTCTCTCTCTCTCTCTCTCTCTCAATTCAATTCAATTCAATTCACTTTATTGGCATGACGCAACAATGTACATATTGCCAAAGTATCATACATCAATATATATATTTTTTTTCTATATATTTATATATATATATTTTTTTTCTATTTTATATATATATATATATATATATACATACATATACACACACACATACATATATATACACATATATACATACATACATACACACATATATATATATATTTTTAAAAAAAATATAATTACATCAATAATATAATATAATTACATTCTCTCTCTCTCTCTCTCTCTCTCTCTCTCTCTCTCACTCACAGGCTGAAGGAGTTTAAGTCCTCCCTCCTGGAGGTGTTCTGTTCTGCACATGCCCAGTCCATCAGTATGAACTCTCTGATGGAGAGTGTCAACAAGGACAGGGACGCCCTCTTCACCCTGACAGAGGTCCGGGCCGCCCTCGCTCGCATGCAGGACGAGAACCAGATCATGGTGGCTGATGATATCATCTTCCTCATCTAAAGACCTGGGATAATGACATTATCTTCCTCATCTGACACCGAGGTGGAGGAGGAGAGGGAAGAGGAGGTGGAGGGAAGAGGACAGAAGGAAAAGCAAGAGTCTGAATGGAAAGATGTTTCCCATTTGAGACCAAAAAAGATGAGAAGGAATTCAGAAGAAGAATTTATGTCGATTTTGACTGGTTCTTCTGGGTTTTGGGTCCACTAGCTTCTTACAGTTAGCTTTTTGACAACAACCGCTTATGGACTAAAAAAGAGATTATGGTTGTATGTTGTTTAATGTCCTAGGTTCATTCTTGATCACTTTCAAAGCTTTGTTTATTTGCTTTACTCATGTTTTCGATACATATTACGTTCTGTACAAGGTCTGGTTACAATCAAGAGCTGTGGGCTGAAAGGGCCATTCTCTCTAGAGCAAAGAGCACCTGCATTTTATGTTTTATGCTTTCTTTTTACAGTTTTAATCTGATAAAAAAGACCTTTCTTGTATATATTGTTTTGTTAAAAAGATGCAGTAGTGCATCGAGATGGAACATTAAATTGTTTGATAATCTAACGGCTCTCATTTATTTTTATTTTTTATTTATTTCACCTTTATTTAACCAGGTAGGCCAGTTGAGAACTTTTTCTCATTTACAACTGCGACCTGGCCAAGACAAAGCAAAGCAGTGCGACAAAAACAACAACACAGAGTTACACATGAGAATAAACAAACGTACAGTCAATAACACAATAGAAAATCTATGTACAGTGAGTGCAAATGTCGTAAGATTAGGAAGGTAGGACAATAAATAGGCCATAGTGGTGAAATAATTACAACTTAGCATTAACACTGGACTGATAGATGTGCAGATGATGATATGACACACACACTACCCTTACAGCAGAGGTGGTGTTTGATTGGGCTCATCAGAACCCCCATAGCCTCCTTAACCCAACTGAATGTATAGAATGAGATTTTTTTTTAAAATGTTAAACGTTAGCCCAACTCTGGAAATATAATCTCTGCTCCGTTTTCAGTCTCTGTTCTGAGAAACTGATCAGCATTACTGTGACCTGGATAGTTCTGGATAGTTCTGGATAGTTCTGGATAGTTCTGGATAGAGAGAAGTGGGTGGACAGTGTCTTCGTCCCAAATGGCACCCTATTCCCTTTGTAGTGCACTACATTTGTCCAGGGCCCATAGGGCTCTGGTCTAAAGTAGTGCACTATGTAAGGAATAGGGTGCCATTTGGGATGCTGACAGTGCTGATTAGTTGGCTGCGGCGGTGTGTCGAGAAGTGGGTTTCCTCTAATTTTGCAAAACATTTCCCAAACGGCCCGCCCGCGCCTGTATGTATGGATTACTTGGGTTGTTACCAACATCTGGTGAAAATTTCATGTCAATAGCACCTTTGGAAATATATTTACTGAGAAAAATGGTGAGGTGTTCAATACTTATTTCACCCGCTGTATATGTATATATATATAGCCTTTTGACTGTTTTCATTAACCTCTAAACAGTGCTTGACTTGGACTAAAATAGGTACCGGTACTAATTAAGGGGTTGCCGGAACTGTTTATATTAAGGTGCTGTTTATATTAAGGTGCTGTTTATATTAAGGTGCTGTTTACATTCAGGTGCTGTTTATATTAAGGTGCTGTTTATATTAAGGTGCTGTTTATATTAAGGTGCTGTTTATATTTAGTTGCTGTTTATATTAAGGTGCTGTTTATATTTAGGTGCTGTTTATATTCAGGTGCTGTTTATATTAAGGTGCTGTTTATATTTAGTTGCTGTTTATATTTAGTTGCTGTTTATATTAAGGTGCTGTTTATATTAAGGTGCTGTTTATATTAAGGTGCTGTTTATATTAAGGTGCTGTTTATATTTAGTTGCTGTTTATATTAAGGTGCTGTTTATATTTAGGTGCTGTTTATATTTAGGTGCTGTTTATATTCAGGTGCTGTTTATATTAAGGTGCTGTTTATATTTAGTTGCTGTTTATATTAAGGTGCTGTTTATATTAAGGTGCTGTTTATATTAAGGTGCTGTTTATATTTAGTTGCTGTTTATATTAAGGTGCTGTTTATATTTAGGTGCTGTTTATATTTAGGTGCTGTTTATATTCAGGTGCTGTTTATATTAAGGTGCTGTTTATATTAAGGTGCTGTTTATATTTAGTTGCTGTTTATATTAAGGTGCTGTTTATATTTAGGTGCTGTTTATATTTAGGTGCTGTTTATATTCAGGTGCTGTTTATATTAAGGTGCTGTTTATATTTAGTTGCTGTTTATATTAAGGTGCTGTTTATATTTAGGTACTGTTTATATTCAGGTACTGTTTATATTCAGGTGCTGTTTATATTTAGGATTGTTTATATTTAAGTGCAGGAACTGCACAATACTTTGGAGCTAATATTTCTTAAGAGGTGTAGGAACAAACGCAGTAGAAAATTTGAGGCGCTGGTAGTCAGTTCTGGTGAGCTCCTGCCCAAGTCAAGCACTGTCTCTTTTGCCTCAATATGTCAGGGCATGGACTCTACAAGGTGTTGAAAGTGTTCCACAGGGATGCTGACCCATGTTGACTACAATGCTTCCCACAGTTGTGTCAAGTTGGCTGGATGATTTAAGAGAGAGACAAACAGACAAACAGACAGAAAGAGGGAGTTCATACTTTCAGTGGTGAACTATAAAGTACTACTTAAGTAGTTTTTTGGGGTATCTGTATTTCACTATTTTTGACAACTTTTACTTTTACTTCACCACATTCCGAAAGAAAATAATATACTTTTTACTCCATACATCTTCCCTGACACCCAAAAGTACTCATTACATTTTGACAGGAAAATGGTCCAATTCACACACTTATCAAGAAAACATCCCTGGTCATGCCTACTGCGTCTGATATTGCTTAATATAGGGAATTTTAAATGACAAAATATCCACCCTAGCTTACAGTAGAATGTGTCCACCCTAGTTTACAGTAGAATGTGTCCACCCTAGCTTACAGTAGAATGTGTCTACCCTAGTTTACAGTAGAATGTGTTCACCCTAGTTTACAGTAGAATGTGTCCACCCTAGTTTACAGTAGAATGTGTCCACCCTAGTTTACAGTAGAATGTGTCCACCCTAGTTTACAGTAGAATGTGTCCACCCTAGTTTACAGTAGAATGTGTAGCTTTAAAATAATTGTAAAACAGCTTACAACTTATTGTGTTAAAAAAAATTAATATAACATATATTTTCACATCTCTGTTATTATTTTGATATACAATTGTTATAATTTTTTTACCAAGAGAAAACAGGAGCTGTTCTGAGTTCAGTCAAGAGAAGCGTTTACTGACCATGCCAGAGAGTAGAACATAACAAGTACACACATAGCAAGTAAAACCCCCACATTCCCCCAACAATACAGGTCAAACATTTCACACAACTCCACAATGAAGACAGAGGTTGCGTCCTAAATAGCACCCTTTTACCTATTTAATGCCCTACTTTTGACCAGGGCTCATAGGGCTCTGGTCAAAAGTAGGGCACTATGGCTGCGTTTGACCAATCAGATCTGAAAAAGATCTGATGTGAAAAGATCTGATATGATTGGTCAAAAGATAGCTAAGTGGAAAAAAGATCATAATTGGGCTGCCTGTGTAAATGCCATTTGGGACGTGGCCAGAGTGGCTCCAGCTAACATCAACCCCAATCTCTTCTCTCATTCTTTCATTCTCTTTATTTTCTCTCTTTTTCTATCATCAAAAAACAACAGTGACATCATGCCAAAGCAAAGCGCCATTGGATGGTCTGGTCTGACAGCTCAAGCAGTTTACCATCCTGTCAATCAATCAATTAACCAATCAGAACCAGGTCACCGCCCTCCCTATCGTCCAAAATGTGTTCTGCTCTGTGTTCCTTTATATCTAAGTGAATTTGAGTTGTGGTTAAAAAATCATATGTCAATTAAACAGGGAGTATTTTGTGCTCTTAGCCTAGCTATGTATGAAGTCAGTCTTCTATCAGTTAATAACTAATGTTCATAATGTTACTTGAGAGTTTTTCTCCAATGACACAAGCCAATCTTTTATCTGACATTCACAAATGATTCATCATGTTCCCTGGAAGACATGCAAAAAACTGTTTACAGCATCCTGTTAAAACTAAAGGGAAGATGTTTCACAGTAGAAAGAGCTTGCATGTGAGACACAGATAGATTGTGTATGAGCGTAGATGTGAAGGTGTGTCAACTATGGGAAAGTGGGCTCTAAGGGAGTTGCGCTGTAGCCGGTGTGACTTGTTTTACAGTAACTGTGCTGCAGCTGACTAGGGCACCATACCCATTCTAACATAATAACCACATCACCGCCTCACACCACCAGACCACCTTGATCTGCCAGACAGACAAACATTTGCTTCTTATTTTCTCCTGTATTTCATCACAATGTTTTTGTTGTATGTAGTCAAAATCTCCCGCAAGAAACCGTTCAGTTTGTACGCTTGTTCCGATTGGTTGCTGTATATATAAACTCCTGTCTCCATGGCTCTGATAGGGCGGCTTTTGGTTTTTCTCATTGTCTTGATCTCTTGTTTTTTAATGACACAAAACCAGTCCTCCGTTCTCTCTCCCTCTATCTTCCCACTCGTCTACCGGCAGGCTTCCTCCTTCAGCTCTTTTTTCTTCCTCACCTCTAACGCGTGTTTGTTCTGCCACACAGAAAAACAACAACAACAACAATATTTCCATTCAGGAATCTATTGGCATGAATGATCTAGCAGACAGATTTTAACAGATTAAATAACAACTTGAAAACATTCATGTATTTATTACTCAACAAGGGAATGATCAAACAGAAACGTAGACGAGGCAGAACACAAATATAACATGTACTATTCATGAAGACTAGATGTTTGAAAACGTATGTAGTAGAGAGAGAGGGACAGAGTGTGTTAGAGAGAGAGACTAGAGACAGAGAGAGAGAGAGAGAGACAGACAGACAGACAGACAGACACACAGACAGAATGAGTGACTTGAGAGAAAGACAAAGAGAGAGACTCAAGAGAATGAAAGAAGGAGAGGCAGATAGTAGCAAAACATTGCCTTCTCCTAAGAGAGAGAGAGAGAGAGAGAGCGATTGAGCGCGAGAGAGAGAAAGACAGACAGACAGACAGACAGACAGACAGACTGAAGAGAGAATAGAGAGAAAGATAGAGATCACAGCTAAACATTACCTTCTCCTGCAGTCGTTCCAACATGGCCGCCAGCAGAGCCTCTCTGTTCTCCTTGTTGGCCTCCATCTTCTGCTTCAGCTTCTCCTTGGCGTTCTTGATGAAGTTGTTGTTCTCCTCAAAGGCCTTCTGGATCACCTCTCTCTCGTGCTCTCTCTTCTCTGCCAGGTGCTTCAGCAGCTCAGCCTCCTGGCACTATAGGGCGGTGTGAGAGTGTCAGGAGCAGAATACAGACAGACATGGATTATGGTGAGTGTTTGTGCGCACACCTACTGTCTATGCATGCTTAGTGGCGCAGTGGTCTAAGACCCTGCATCTCAGTGCTAGAGGCATCACTCCAGACAACCTGGTTCAGTGGTCTAAGACCCTGCATCTCAGTGCTAGAGGCATCACTCCAGACATCCTGGTTCAGTGGTCTAAGACCCTGCATCTTAGTGCTAGAGGCATCACTCCAGACAACCTGGTTCAGTGGTCTAAGACCCTGCATCTCAGTGCTAGAGGCATCACTCCAGACAACCTGGTTCAGTGGTCTAAGACACTGCATCTCAGTGCTAGAGGCATCACTCCAGACATCCTGGTTCAGCGGTCTAAGACCCTGCATCTCAGTGCTAGAGGCATCACTCCAGACAACCTGGTTCAGTGGTCTAAGACCCTGCATCTCAGTGCTAGAGGCATCACTCCAGACATCCTGGTTCAGTGGTCTAAAACCCTGCATCTCAGTGCAAGAGGCATCACTACAGAAAACCTGGTTTGAATCCAGACTGTATCACAACCAGCCGTGATCGACGCACAAAAGTCCAGCGTTGTCCGAGTTTGGCCGGTGTAGGCCGTCATTGTAAATAAGAATTTGTTCTTAACTGAAATGTAAAGAAATAAAAAAATGTGTCTGTGTGTGATGTATACTGGTATGCTTGTGAATGTGTGTGTGTGTATACTGGTATGCTTGTGAATGTGTGTGTGTGTGTGTGTGTATGCTGGTATGCTTGTGAATGTGTGTGTGTATTCTGGTATGCTTGTGAATGTGCGTGTGTATTCTGGTATGCTTGTGAATGTGTGTATTGTGTGTGTGTGTTTGCTGGTATGCTTGTGAATGTGTGTGTATGCTGGTATGCTTGTGAATGTGTGTGTATTCTGGTATGCTTGTGAATGTGTGTGTATGCTGGTGTGAATGTGTGTGTATGCTGGTATGCTTGTGAATGTGTGTGTGTGCTGGTGTGAATGTGTGTGTATGCTGGTATGCTTGTGAATGTGTGTGTATTCTGGTATGCTTGTGAATGTGTTTGTATGCTGGTGTGAATGTGTGTGTATGCTGGTGTGAATGTGTGTGTGTGTATTCTGGTATGCTTGTGAATGTGTGTGTATTCTGGTATGCTTGTGAATGTGTGTGTGTGTGTGTATGCTGGTATGCTTGTGAATATGTGTGTGTGTGTGTGTGTGTGTGTGTGTGTATGCTGGTATGCTTGTGAATGTGTGTATGCTGGTATGCTTGTGAATGTGTATATGCTGGTATGCTTGTGAATATGTGTGTGTATGCTGGTATGCTTGTGAATGTGTGTGTGTGTGTGTGTGTTTGCTGGTATGCTTGTGAATGTGTGTATGCTGGTATGCTTGTGAATGTGTGTGTGTACTGGTGTGTGTGTGTATGCTTGTAAATGTGTGTGTGTGTATGTATGTTTGTCTCTCCTCTCCTCCTCTCTATCTGCCTCACCTTCCTCCTCCTCTCCTCTCCTCCTCACCTTCTTCCTCTCCTCCTCCCTGTCCTCCACACTTTCCTCCTCTCCTCCTCCCTGTCCTCCTCACCTTCTTCCTCTCCTCCTCCCTGTCCTCCACACCTTCCTCCTCCTTGTCCTCCTCACCTTCTTCCTCTCTTCTGCAGCCTCTAATTTCTTCTGGATCTCCTCCATGGAGAGTTCCCTGCGTTGGGGCATGGAAGCGTTGAGCTCTGGGATGCCATCGAACGACGGGGGCTTCAGGATGACCTCGAAGGCCTGGCCCGACGCACGCTTGTTCAACTCTATCACCTCCACGTCCTTTATCACACACCAGTCCAGATCATCTGCCAAAGCCAGTACCTTCTTCCTCACCTCTTCTGCATGTTTGTCCTGTAACACAGCAAAACAAAACAGCAATATTTACATTCAGGAATCTACAGCAATGAATAAAACCCAGACGTAAAAACGGCATAAAACAAAAAATTCTAATATATATAAAAGTATATATCAGCCGTGAAGTGGTATGCCACACAAGCTCACAGAACGGGAACGCTGAGTGCTGAAGCGTGTAGCGTGTAAAAATCGTTTGTCCTCGGTTGCAACACTTACTACCAAGTTCCAAACTGCCTCTGGAAGCAAGGTCAGCACAAGAACTGTTCGTAGGGAGCTTCATCGAATTGGTTTCCATGGCCAAGCAGCCGCACACAAGCCTAAAATCACCATGCGCAATGACAACCGTCAGCTGGAGTGCTGTCAAGCTCGCAGCCATTGGACTCTGGAGCAGTGGAAACGTGCTCTCTGGAGTGATGTATCATGCTTCACCATCTGGCAGTCTGATGGACGAATCTGGGTTTGGTGGATGCCAGGAGAACGCTACCTGCCCCAACTGTAAAGTTTGGTGGGTGAGAAATAATGGTCTGAGGCTGTTTTTCATGGTTCAGGCTAGGCCCTTTAGTTCAAGTGAAGGGAGATCTTAACGCTACATCATACAATGACATTCTAGACGATTCTGTGCATTCTAGACGAACAGTTTGGGGAAGCCCTTTCCTGTTTCAGCATGACATTGCCCTTGTGCACAAAGCGAGGTCCATACAGAAATGGTTTGTCCCAGTCTGCATGATCTTGAAGCATAGATTCCGATTGGTCAGGCGAACTTTGAACAGTCCTTACCACGAGTGCTTCCTGTTTAGGAGCAGGATGGAGGCGTGATCTGATTTGCCAAAGTGCAGGTTGGGGAGGGCCTTGTAGCCGTCCCGGAAGGGAGAGTAGCGTTCTCCTCAGATTTCCTTTATTAAAGTCCCCAGCTACAATAAATGCGTTCTCAGGATATACAGTTTCCAGTTTGCACAAAGTCCAGTGTAGTTCCTTGAAAGCCGTCGCGGTGTCAGTTTGGAGGGGGATATACACTGCAGTGACAATAACCAAAGAAAATTATCTTTGGAGGTAATAAGGTCAATATTTGATAGTGAGAAATTCCAGATCGGGAGACCAAAAGGACTTGAGCTTCTGTACATTAGCACTATCACCTTTGTTTTTCCCGGAGAGTTTTTTCTTCCTGTCCGTGTGATAAACGTGACGGAGAACCCCGCTGGCTGTATAGATGGGGAAAATATATCCGGGGAGAGTCATGATTCCGTAAAATAGAGGAGATCCTCGGCCTGAGCTTGTCTACATTATTGCCCAGGGACTGAACGTTAGTGAGTAATATACTAAGAAGCGATGGATGGTTTGCTCGCCTCTTGAGCCTGACTAGAACCCCATCTCTCCTCCCTCGGGAAGTCCAAACAAAGGATCCAGGTCAGGGAAATCGAATTTCTGGTCAAATGTCTGGTGAGTGACAGCTGATGTAATGTCCAAAAGTTTTTTGGAGCTGTAGGAAATAATGTAAGGTATAATGTCTTTCGGCGCCATCTTGTCATATATCTATCTACCTTTAAAGAATAATTTAGAGAGACTGGTGAGAGGAAGAGAGAGGGAGACTAAACAGAGCATTTTAAACTGAAGGGAGAAACTATAGAGACAGACTAGAGAGAGAGAGAGAGAGAGAGATGGAAAGAAAAATAGCTAAACATTACCTTCTCCTGCAGTCGTTCCAACATGGCCGCGAGCAGAGCCTCTCTGTTCTCCTTGTTGGCCTCCATCTTCTGCTTCAGTTTCTCCTTGGCGTTCTTGATGAAGTTGTTGTTCTCCTCAAAGGCCTTCTGGATCACCTCTCTCTCGTGCTCTCTCTTCTCTGCCAGGTGCTTCAGCAGCTCAGCCTCCTGGCACTAGAGGGCGGTGTGAGAGTGTCAGGAGCAGAATACAGACAGGTGAGTGTTAGTGCCATAGAGATAGTTTGAGGACATTATATCTGTCCCATTATAACGTCTGTGAGAGCATGGGTAGTCAATGTTCTTCTACTATGTCTATGAGTTGGTAAACTGAAAGGGTTCATACTGCCACCTAGGTATAAAGCCAAGGTTGGCGATTTACTGCAACCTGCAGTTATGGAATGTTTTTTCACAAGTATAATTCATTGGCTGATCCCTCCTGTTGACCTGGATGGAATTATGTGATCCTTCCTTAAGTCCCACCCAGTTGACTACTTAAAAAATGTGAGTCCTCAATGGCGATTTCCATGCTAAAACTATTCATGTCTCCTCACCTTCCTCCTCCCTGTCCTCCTCACTTTCCTCCTTTCCTCCTCCATGTCCTCCTCACCTTCCTCCTCTCCTCCTCCCTGTCCGCCTCACCTTCATCCTCTCCTTCTCCCAGTCCGCCTCACCTTCCTCCTCTCCTCCTCCCTGTCCTCCTCACCTTCTTCCTCTCCTCCTCCCTGTCCTCCACACCTTCCTCCTCTCTATTCTCCTCACCTTCCTCCTCTCTTCTGCAGCCTCTAATTTCTTCTGGATCTCCTCCATGGAGAGTTCCCTGCGTTGGGGCATGGAAGCGTTGAGCTCTGGGATGCCATCGAACGACGGGGGCTTTAGGATGACCTCGAAGGCCTGTCCCGACGCACGCTTGTTCAACTCTATCACCTCCACGTCCTTTATCACACACCAGCCCAGACCCACTGCATCTGGGGATTGAACAGGGGAGACTGGAGGTAAGCACTTTTAAACACAATCCTTTAAATATATTAATTTCTGTCTGAATATGTTGTACTGTAATGTAATCATTAAGTATTCTGAACAAAAATAGAATTTCAAAGATTTTACAGAGTTACAGTTCATATAATAAGTAAATGTAAATAAATGCATTAGGCCCTAATCTATGGATTTCACAGGACTGGGAATACAGATATACATCTGTTGGTCACTGATACCTTATTAAAAAGATAGGGCGTGGATCAGAAAGCTAGTCAGTATCTGGTGTGACCACCATTTGCCTCATGCAGCGTGACACATCTCCTTCACATATAGTTGATCAGGCTGTTGATTGTGGCCTGTGGAATGTTGTCCCACTCCTCTTCACTGGCTGTGCGAAGTTGCTGGATATTGGCGGGAACTGGAACACGCTGTCGTACACGTCATCCCAAACATGCTCAATGGGTAACATGTCGGGTGAGTATGCAGGCCATGGAAGAACTGACACATTTTCAACTTCCAGGAATTGTGTACAGATCTTTGCGACATGGGGCCGTGCATTATCATGCTGAAACATGAGTTGATGGTGGTGGATAAATGCCACGACAATAGGCCTCAGGATCTCGTCATGGTATCTCTGTGCATTCAAATTGCCATCGATAAAATGCAATTGTGTTCAGCTTATGCCTGCCCATACCATAACCCCATCGCCACCTCGGGGAACTCTGTTCACAATGTTGACATCAGCAAACTGCTCGGCCACACAACGCCATATACGTGGTCTGCGGTTGTGAGGCCGGTTGGACGTACTGCCAAATTCTCTAAAATGATGTTGGAGGTGGCTTATGGTAGAGAAATGAACATTCAATTCCCTGGAAAAAGCTCTGGTGGACATTCGTGCAGTCAGCATGCCAATTGCACTCCACCTCAAAACTTGTGACATCTGTGGCATTGTGTTGTGTGACAAAACTGCACATTTTAAATTGGCCTTATCTTGTCCCCAGCATAAGGTGCACCTGTGTAATGATCATGCTGTTTAATCAGCTTCTTGATGTGCTACACCTGTCAGGTGGATGGATTATCTTGGCAAAGGAGAAATGCTCACTAGCAGGGATGTAAACAAATTTGTGCACAGAATTTAAGAGAAAAGTCGAAAGAGAATGCAAAAATCGTGGAAGCTAACAGGCAGGCCGCAAATAACGGCGCAGTACAACAGTGGTGTGCAGAACGGCATCTCGGAATGCAGAACTCATTGGTCCTTGTCAGCAGACGACTTGTCTTATTGCAGCAGACGACCACACCGGGTTCCACTCCTATCAGCTAAAAACAAGAAGAAGTGGCTCCAGTGGGCACGCTATCACCAACACTGGACAGTTGAGGAGTGGAAAAGCATTTCCTGGTCCGATAAATGCTGCTTTCTGTTGCATCATGATGATGGTAGAGTCAGGATGAGTGTAAGCAGCAGGAGTCCATGGACCCATCCTGTCTGGTGTCAACAGTACAGGCTGGTGGTGGTGGTGGAATGGTGTGGGGAATGTTTTCCTGGCACACGTTAGTTTGGATTTGATACCAATTGAGCAATGTTTAAAAGCCACACCTTGGAGAATTCATCCTGCGAAGAATTCAGGCAAAGTATCCTGTGTTCTAAACTGGCCACTGGGTGTATACATGTGTTTTCTTACCTTCTGCTTTGTATGTGGGCTTACAGTCAATGGTTTGAGGGTTGATGCAAGAGCAGAACAGAGACACTAGGGGAAGCTCTTTCAACTTCTCTCTGTACGCTGCAGGACACACACACACACACACACACACACACACACACACACACACACACACACACACACACACACACACACACACACACACACACACACACACACACACACACACACACACACACACACACACACACACACACACACACACACACACACACACACACACACACACACACACACACGGTTCATCATAAAGAATAGACACAGACACATAGTAGTACATCATCATCGTCATGATCTTCATCATGGCCAGCGGTTTTAGGTGTCCAGAGTTCATCGTCACTAATTACTATCATAATCAAAGATCAGTCAGGATTTATATGTATACATTTAAATTAGTGTACTGTTTGCACTTTTAAAAAATACAGGTCACCAGTGATTTCACCAGTGATTTTTTCCTTTCCTAAAAAAATTTAGGTCAGTAGAGGACAAGACGAA